>CM062810.1:201219654-201788380 GCA_031772625.1 Pinus tabuliformis | reverse complement strand
TTTCTCCTTTGGCATGAATTTTGTATAGAGGCGAAAATAAACGTAACAAAAAGATATGCCAATGAAAATCCAATATGGGAAAGATATATTGATCAAAGCATGCTGAGAGATTAACTCTAAAAGATGGTCGTGTGATACAATCCATGGGAAGATCTTACAATTACATTAAATGGCCGTTTAAAACCTGCCACCCCTTAAATTCTCATTATACCATTATTCGGCTGAATGACCCGTTTAAGCGTGCTATGGATGTTTTGGCGGTTGGGCGCAGGTGCATCATTGCTTAGCAGATTAAGCTTTAAATATGATTTGATCATAATATCCCTCCATTTAACGGCTTTTTTGAAATCGCGCTATATCATAATCGGGCGTCGGGAACACTTAAATCCTTATGTTGATAACTTTGAAACCCCGATCGCTGATAGTGATATCGCATCGCATCAGGAGAATTGGTATTATATAAACATATGGATAGCATACCACCGATCGCTGATAGCGAAATCGCATCGCATTGGTGTGAATGGGCATAAAAAAGTGCATAGACAGTGTATCGTCGATTGCCGATTGCGATAACACATCGCATCGGGGGTATGACCTGGGCGCCTTATTAATGTGCATAGGATATTGCCGATTTCCGATTGCGATATCCCATCGCATCGTGGTGAAAGGCTTAGGGTGCTTTAAGACTGCGTATAGAGTATCGCCGATAGCCGATAGCAATATCGCATCGGCGGGAACCCATATGTCACTTATTTGTGTTTTCTATGTCATTGCGATAAGCGATCTTACGATCGCTTTATCGCAATGATAAAAGATTGTTTTATTTGATCAAAAATGGGTTTTTCAAAAGGTTTTATATAATCTCTTCATTTGGTTTGCGGACCTTTTTCAAATAATGCAATATTGATACCAATTAACTTCTAAAGGGACCCATTTCATATGATAATTTTGTAAATATAAATGATATGAAATGGGGGGTTGTTGTAGGGTACAACAATTGGCGATTCGCTGGAAGAACCAGTTATCTCTGAAAAGCATAGAAATACTTAAACTTTTGCAAAATAGAGTTCTAATCAAAGGGGAAAATTCTAATATAACTAGGTATATATGCATTCCAAGTAAAATGAATCTATTTTTGCTAATTTCCTCTTTTTTTTTTAAGAAATAGATACATTCTAAGTTTTAAATAGGCCTCTATTGGTTTATAATGATAAAACAGAAAAGTTTTCCAAATCAGCTTTTATAGTGAACACTTCTGTCATAGGTAGAGTCTCTGCTGCCAACAAACGTTTATAGTTTCGACAGGGATACCTTTTAACCATGCTATTGTCCATTGTTCCATCCAATTAAGAGTGTGATTAACAGAATGAATTCAAAACATGTTTTCATATTTTGTATTTCATTTTCTTTTTCTGTTATTGATAAGATAAAAAGCCATTGTCCTAGTTTGGTGGCCAGCTATTGACAATGCCATTCACTGGTAGTAATCTAACCGAGCAAGCTGCCTCGTGATGAGACCCCTTGTCTTATAATTTTAAGCCATTACCCTGTTTTGGTATGCAGTATTGGTAATGTCGGTTAAACTATTTCCCTATGAACATGGTAAGCAGGCTTGTAATAAGACCTCTTATCTTTAATATCAGATATTTTAGAATTACACTCTGAGTAATCATAAACTTTAGCGAATGGGATGAACAATCTTCTCCTTAAGAGTAAATGGATGACAGGGTAAGAGTTGAAGATGCTAAAATTGGATTAGCTTCTATCTTCATATTGATAGCTTTTTGAGACCAATTTGAAAACAGAAAATGATTTACAATACTTTTAAATTTTGAGAGGAGTTCAAAAAACTTTGAATGTGGTTTCAGAATACAATGATACCTAATTTCCTAGAAATTATCCCTTTTGGTTAAGAGTTCTATTATTTTAAAAGCCAATATCACACTACTTCTGTAGATCAAATTTTCAAACACAGCAAAGGTCAATAGTAGATACCTTACAAAATTATTTTCTACAAATCCTACAAACTACAAAACTCTATCAAACTGAAAGGAGAAGGGGTTACCTCCTCAATTAAAGAATTTCTTCAAGATAAGGCCATTAATAGGGAGAGAATCTCTCAACCTTGATAAGTCTTGCAATATAAAGGTCGAATGGCCTATCTTTTCACAGATCTGAAATGGTCCAAGCCACATCTTCTGGAACTTGGTGTGTTTTCCCTTGTCCTCATGGGCTTTGTCCCATTTCAGAACTAAACCACCGACTTGAAATTGTTTTGAACCGGATGAGACTGAATCAAAAGCTTCCTTGATGATTTGCTGATGTTTGGCATGAATAACCTTGGCTTTTTCTATTTCCTCTTCTAATTTTAGAATTTGATCATGTCTAAACTGAATAGAAGAAGAAGGAGTTTCCTCAATGAACTGTACTAGGGCTAAAGAAGGAAGAACAAGATTTGTGGGCAGTACTGCTTCTTTTCCATACACGAGATTGAATGTGGAAGATCCTATAGAAGCTTACTGTGTTATCCTATCAGCCCATAATGCAAACATTAAGGATTTGTGCCAGTTTTATGATTTTGTTCTATAGTTCGCTTAATGATTTTGATCAGATTCTTATTAGTAGACTCTGCTAAACCATTACCCTGGGGATAGTAATTAGCAAAATACTTTAATTTAAACCCTCTTTTAATAGTGAAATCAAACATAGAATTGCCTGAGAAATAAGATGCATTATCAAAAACAAGAGCATTTGGGACACCAAACCCGGTAATAATGAATTGATCTATGAACTCAATGATTGCTTCAGAATTTGTTGTCTTCAAAGGAATGGCCTCCACCCACTTAGTGAAATAATCGGTAGCAGTAAGGATATACTTATGCTGTTTGGAAGATGGTGGAGTAATTTCCCCTATGATGTCCAATCCCCATTGCTCAAATGGTTGTTCAATGTTGACTGGTTGCAGAGGGAAAGCTGATTTACGTTGTCTTCCACTAGAAGTTTGATAATTGAGGCATTTCCTTACATATTCGTGGGCATCTCTAAATAGAGTAGGCCAATAGTATCCAGCATGAATAATTTTGTGAGCTGTTGTGTCAGCTCCAAAATGTCCTCCTGCTGGTCCATCATGTAAATCCTGCAAAATCTTTTGTGCTTCAGGTTTCTCAAGGAATCTTAATAAGATTGAATCATAATTCTTCCTAAAAAGCACATCATCAATAATCGTAAAATTCTTTGCTTTTAACCTAATAGCCCTTTTGTTTTTGTAAGACAGGTTTGGAGGTGCATAACCATTCTTTAAATAAAAGATTAAATCTGCATATTGAGATTCAGAATCAGTGACACTTATCTGGTTGATTTCTTCAGTTTGATCTGTATCACTTGATTCTGGAATGTTGGATGCTCTTGCCAATATCTTGCAAAAACCTTGGCCCCTAACAATCTTTGCTGGCCTAATTTCTAAGTCATACTCTTGAAGAATTGAACCCAATTTGCCCTTTTTTCACCCAGTTCTTTTTGGATTAATAGTTGCCTAACTGCAGGGAAAGGAACTATAACTTTTGTGTGGGTTTTCAAAAGGAAGGGTCTATAATGTTTGACTGCTTTAAATACAACAAAGGCTTGTTTTTCTACATCGGAGTAATTAAATTCAACACCCTGAAGATTTGAGCTAAACAATGAAATGGGTGCTTCCAGATTGTGATCATTTAGTTGCGTAAGTACTGCGGCATAAGAGAAATTGGATGCGATGGTATACAATGTAAAATGATTAGAAAAATTTGGAGTATTTAAGGCTGGGGCATTGATTATTGATTGCTTGATTAGATCAAAAGATTCTTTTTCTGCTGATCCCCACTTAAAGACTGAATTTTTCTTAATCAATGTTTGAAGTGGCAAAATAATTTGAGAAAAATCTGGAACAAATCTTTTAACAAAATTGATCTGGCCTAAAAATGACTGCATCGATTTTTTATTGTGTGGGAAAGGGATTTCAGAGATTACTTTGATCCGATCAGGACCAATATAAATGCCATCTTTGGACACAATAAAACCCAAGAGCTTCCCTTGATCAAGAGCAAAGAAATACTTTTTATGGTTAAGGGAAATACCATATCTTTTGCAACGTTGAAAAATTTGATTTAGATCATGCAAATGATTATACCTCTCCTTAGAGAATACAGTAATATCGTCTAGATAGACGACTACTGTTCTATTAATCAACCCTCTAAAAGCTATATCCATAGCTCTTTGGAATGTCGCTCCTGCATTTATAAGTCCGAAAGGCATTTTCTGATATGCATATGTTCCCCATTTTGTTATGAATGTAGTTTTAAGCTGGTCATCAGGATGAACCAGGACTTGGTTATATCATGAGAAACCATCTAGAAAGGACATCAATTCAGAGCCTGCTACTGATTGAAGTATTTGCTCCATAGTAGGTAATGGGAAATTATCTTTCAAGCTCGCTTTGTTCAAATTTATGAAATCAATACAGATCAGAATGTCGCCATTTTTCTTTCTGACTGGCACCATATTAGAGACCCAGTTTGAGTGTCAGACAGGAAAAATAATCTTGTCTTTCAAGAGTTTGTTAAGTTCCAATTTTATCTGGCTTTCTAAGTTTTGATATATTTTTCTTAATTTCTGCTGAATCGGTTTCTGATCGGGAAGTACCGAAGGTATGCTGGATAATAGATGTATTATATGTCTTCAAATCATCATATTTCCAAGCAAAAACCTATTTATTTTTTCTTAACAGTTTAATGAATGCCTCTTTCTCTTCAAAGGAAAGTACTAATCTTAAATTAATATTTTGAGGAGCTTGCTTAGTACCTAGATTTATCAATTCAAACCTTAGGGTAGAGCTTTCGAGCTTTGCATTAATCACAGGTTTAAACCTGTCTTTAATATAATAAAGATCCTCCAGCTTTACCACAGGCTTAGGAATTGCATTTTCCTGAGGTGTTTCTCTCATTTGGGAGTCATGCTCATCTTCCTCAATGATTTGATTATCATAGGACTTTTCAGAAGTTAAGAATTGTAAAATATCCTCATCATGGTTGAATACTCTCCAATTAGTGACATTGTCAGGAACTGAAGGCCTAAAAAGAAATTTTACGGAAAATCTATCTGGGTTGTAGTCTTCAGAAGGTAGGAGCTCGGAAGCTACATTAGCTAGGAGATTGGCTGCCGAGTTTTGAGACCTGGGAATGGAGGAAATGTTGAATGCGGAAAAGTGTGAGGTAAGTTCTTGTACTAGCGATTGATAATGCTTGAGGTGATTTGAAAGACAATGAATTGCATTCCTCACCTGTTTAACAATAATTTCATAATCGCCAAATACTTTTAGATATTGCACTTTAAGGCCGATTGCTTTATATAATCCCTGGACTAAGGCTTCATATTCGGCTGTATTGTTAGTGCATTCAAATTCTAGCCTACAGGTCAGCATTGTCTTTTCTCCTTGTGGGCTAACCAAAATACATCCTGCTCCTGAGCCCTCGCTAGACTTAGACCCATCGAAATATAATGACCAAAGTAAAGAAGTATTAACAATTGTATTTACAGTTTTCTTAGTATCGTTAAAACATCTAGACATATCTGTTTGTGAAAAATTCTCAATCTGAGATGTAAAATGATTGACTGAGAAAGGGGATGGTTGGGCAAAAATGTTTCCAAAGAATGACTCTGATGAATAATTCCCCAAAATGTTGTTATTGAACGCTACGGGTTGGTTTTCTTGCTCAAATTCAGTAACTGTATGGGTCATATGTTTCTCTCGATCGATCCTTATTTGATTTGGCTTTCCCTTATAGGGAAGCCACATATGTGACCAATTAGTGGAAATATACCCATGCAATTTTTCGGACCAATCCCTACTCAAAATTAAACCGTAAAATTCAGGTATATCGGATATTAGGATGTCAATCCTTTGTACTACTCTGGGATCTACAGAAAACCTGATAGTTACGGAATTAATCTCTCCCACAACCTGTACTTTGGTCATGTCCAACTGTACAATATGAATAGTAGACTTTTGGGTTCAATGTTCAGTTTAGAACAAACTGAAGCTGGCATTATGTTAGACGATGCCCCTGAGTCAATTAAACAGTTGTGCAGGTTTCTGTTATAGATCTCATAGGTTAGAAGGAAGGGTGGAATATGAGAATTTGATCTATATCCAATCAGAACTGAATCGATAGCTTCAACCATACCTGGAGGAGGTTGGCCTGAATCATTAGCAGCTTTTGCACTGGGAAGAGGTGTAGGAGGAACAACATTCAATTCTTTAAGGAGTAATTTCAGCTGATGCTTTAATTTACTAAGTTCAAACATAGTAATGTTTGCTTTAGTTTTCTTCATGTCATCAACAATGTTATACTCCATTGAATTAGATACCACTAATGTTTTAGGTGTTGAAGGAGTTTTAGAAGTTGAAGGCTGGTTTTGGGTAACTGCTGCAGGTGATTTCTTTGCAGGTGTTTTTTCTTTGGTTGTAGCGGCACCAGCACTCCTTTTCTTTGATGTTACCTAAATAGGTTCGGAAGTACTTTTACTTCTAGTAGTGACCGGGAATGCTTCTTCTTCGTTATCGGTATCGGAGTTGGGGAGTATAAAATCCCACATTCCATGACATTCCACTACTTCTTCTTCATCATCAGTTGGTGAGATTGTTTCCTCTTCCTCTTCTTCTTCTTGCTCTAAATCTGCATTAGATATTACATTTGGCGGCTTTGATTCATTTCTATTGTAAGTCCTAAAGGGTCTCTTGGTTGAGGTTTCGGCTACCTGTTTCTTTATCTCAACCATTTCATTTGATAAAGGTTTTAGGAATTTTTGCAAACCTTCCATGTCATATGGGTCTTTTGGGGTCTTCTTTCTTGAGTCATCTTTAAAAGAGACTTTTTTGGCTTTTCTGTCTTCAAGAGCAGCTTTCTTCTCTAGAGCATTGATGCGTTTTTCCACAGCAAGTGCTTCTCTCATGTTTTCATCTAAGTTAGGTTTCCCAGCCCTGTCTACAAAAATGGCTATATTGGCAGGTAGGGCGGTGATATACCATTTGCTTCGAATTTGTTCACTTGGTTTGGAAGCTGTAGGGATTTTATTCAAGAGTTTATTGAAGCGAGCATTAAATTCCTTAATTGGTTCCCTATGCTCTATTCTCAGATTGGAGAGATCGTTTATTAGGGTAGCCAAAGACCTATCATCTCCATATTTGGTAAGAAACTTCTCTTGGCAAGTGTTCCAACTGGTAATGGAACCAGATAGTAGGGAAAAATATCAGGATCCTGCTGATCCTTGCAAGGTGTAAGGGAAGAGTCTAACAACAACATATTGTTCTGTTACTCCTTTCAAGTTGATTGCCAATATGAAATTATTAATGTGTTCCTCAACCTGGGTCCCATCATCTGGATTGAACTTGGGTAGCCATTTTTCAGGAGCATCTGGTAATGGATGCAATGGTGCAGGCATATTGACTGCACCAGGTTTGGTCCATGGATCTGCCATTATAATAGCAGTAGTGGTTGATACTACCGCTGGAACTCCAGATGTCTGGGAAGGAAATAATGTTGAGGAATGAGTAGGTTGGGATGCTGAAGCTTCTAATCCTTGGTGAATAACAATATGTAATGGGGGAGTGGAGGGTTGACTTTGCAGATGAGAAGTTGAAATGGAGGATGTGGATGAAAGCTCTTCACTTTTAGATCCTTCAGTATTTTTCTTCGCCTTTTTCCTTTTGGGTAAAGGGAACTCAGTGGGTTCAATACCGAGCTTTTCGCTCTGAAGTCTGGTGAGAGGGTTAGGTAAATTGAACTGCGAAGTCGCACTGCTTTGTGATACCTCAGATTTCTGTGGTGAAATCGAGAAGCTCTGAAGTTTGTGGATAAGAGACTGGACTTCAGGTGATTCAAGACTTAATTGTTCTGGAGTATGATGGGTTTGAGCAGTGGTAGTTGATTCCTCTTCTTCTTGTTTGGATACTGGCGAACCAGCATGCGAATGAGAAGTTCGAGGGGATTCGGAGGGAGAATTACTCTTAGAATGGCTTGCAGATTTGGGTTTATTGCCATTCACAGTCAGGCCCTCCTTCTAGCGCCAAAAATGTTGATGCCTCGAAACTTGCTGCAACAACATTGGGGATAACCACCCGGTCTGGACCTTAGTACAGCTCCTTTTCCATTTGGAATAGTGGCTCCGACTGGGGATAATGGGACCAGCTTCCAAAAGTGGATAAACGGGATGAATGGATGATTTATAAACTAAACTAGCGGTGAGCGAATAACTAAAACTATTAACAAGAATACGTAAACTATGATCTATCCCGGGAACTTATTGAGCTTTAAAGTGCAGCGCTTGATGATCCGTGTCTATAAACAGGCATATAGATGACTCCATTTAACAGACATGGACATTATTTCATTCATGATTACTATGCTTAAATAGTTAAGCAAAGCGATTAAAGCGATATTACCACACTTATCATTTATATCATTGACATATACATGATTAAAAAGAAAGGCACATCATAAAACATCCAATAGTGGAATGAATATAGATCTGTTGTTACAGCGCATGCATATAATCAATAATAGCAAGAATAATCACATAACAATTCATATGAAAGGAATGAATTCAGACATAGATAGAAATACCATATGAGCTGCTTGACACTCCCAATATCAATCGCTACTTGTAATTCTTCCTTCAACGCAGAAACATTCTCAACAAAGACAATAGTGCACAATTGCATAAAAACTTCCTTGTTGAATTAAGAACAACTCGTCCAGTTTCATAAAAGAATATTGACTGAAGCACAATAGTGCAAACTTCAGTCTTTAAGTCTGGTACAAAACTTTACGACCCTTTCCAAAACAATGAAAGGGTCTATAAATACTTAGCTAATCTACCTATCTATGAAACAGAAATCCTATTTAATTGGGATCAATCAATCTTGATATGATTTTCTTGAGCGATTTGGCAGTCGACGGCATGATTCATCAGGTAGGTTGCTTGCTTTTATATCTGAGCTGACTTATCACAAGCATTGGCTCTACTTCAGGAGGTTTGTTGAGGCGTGAACTGAGCTGGGTGGCATAGGTGGCATCCTGAATATCGGGAATCATATACCCGATCGCATCTGTTAGGCACTTAAGGGTGGCTCTTTGTGTATGCAGCTTTACCTGGAAGAACCAATATGTGTCCTAGGTTAAACTGTTAATCCGAGCGATTAATATCCCCTTTTCCTCTAAATAAGGATAACATGATTGCTCCAATGTGTTCGTTGTTGTCAACTTTCCTGGTGTGCATTGGGAGATCATGTTTGATAAATAGAGAGTGTTATTAACCAGTTCAACTAGATTGCTGGAAGTTGATTTACATCTTGAAGCTGCCCTCTCTGCTCTCATTAACTGGGACTGCCATTCTGTAAAGAGTATATCTTTATGTGTTTCTAGGATCCTAGGCAAATTCGTCGCTTGTCCTTGATCAGAATCTTTCCAGTCAATAAATGAAACTATGGTTTCTTCGGCTTGATCTAATTTAGTTCTGGCCTTCTCTACCTGCTTATTTATGGATGCCGTTAATTCACACAATGGCTCTGCCTGGGCGATTTGTTGACACAGAAGCTTAATTTGGGATATTAATGCAGTGCTTATTTATAATGCTTCTGCTCTAAATTCAGCCACTTGTGGAACGCCCTTTATTTTTTCGAGTTGTGATGACAATTGAGCAATTTGCTCATCTTTTGTTTTCATCATTTGCTCATTTTCTGCGTTTAATTGTGCCAATGCCTCTGATAATTCCTTCTGTTTCAGGATCATGCTTTGGTCGATCCTTTGCTTTTCTGCCTACAATTGTTGAGTTAGTTGACTGTTCACTTGCTGTTGTGTCAACAATTGCTGCTCTGCCTGCTTTGCCTTCTGCTTTGTCTCAGCTAACTCTGCCTGTAATGAGAAAATCTCTTGATCCTTGGTTTTCAGTAGAAGACTTACCTCCGATGCCTTATCAATTGTCGCTGCCGAATAGGCTCCTGCATACTGCGACAGTTTTGTTAGGTCGTCAGAGGGGTCAAATTCCTCCTTCTAAACCACATTGCCCGTAACAGTTTGCTCTAGGAAAAGGGAAGGTTGATCAGTCCTTCTTCTTTTCCTTTTTCGTTTCACCACTGCTTTATGCCTCGGGCTGTAGAAAACATCCAGGGGAGGAATATCTTCTACCTGGAGAATGATTTGGTCGGAGGGGTCCTTTGGTATTATCTCAACGTCTTTAGAAATGGGTGGGTCGCTGGTTCCACTCAGAAGCTGTGATGAAGTTATTTCCGGTGTGTCCGTTGTCTTGGAAGTGTCTGTATCTTTTGAACATTCCAACCCACTGATGATGGAATCAAATTGCTTCCATTCGTGGAGCAATTTAGGGTCAATACGAGTATCTATATTGACATCAATGGTGGTTTGTTTTTGCTTTTCGGCTTGGGACTGCTTCCACACTTTTTCCTGTTCTCTCTTCTGTTGTTCCTCTTGTTCTTTCTTTTGCCTTTCTTCTTGTTCTCTCCTCTAATTTTCCTCCTGTTCCTTCTTATGATCCTGTGTTATAACCAGAGGTTCCTTTGACTGTTGCCGATCAGGCTCACTTAATGATGTCGCTGGGGTTGTTGCTAGTAAATCTAGAGGCGGAATTTGCAACCTCTGTTCTCTAAGTTTATTAAATTCAGTCAACCCTTCATCATTATATTTCACTTTAGCAAATGCTTTAACCTGATTTATTGTCTCAGCTGAAGAGAACAGGTCGTCAAACATATCTTCTTTATGGTCAAATCTTGTCAATTTGGCCTATTCTAGTGCACTATAGGCAACTTTGTTTGGATCAAACTGCCTATTTGGGAGAGTCGCCAGAGTTAAGGATTGAATCTTTGTAGCTTCCTTTTCTGCATGTTTGAGATCATGCAAGTTATATACACTGCATCTCAAAGGAAAAGAGGGCCAGCCTTGCTTCTTATTTTTCTTGAGCGTTTGTGTAACACTCTCAGCAATGATTTGGTAAGAAATTTCCCTCACCAGTAGTTTATCCGGTATGTAGAAAGGGAGGACATGAGGTCTGGCTTGGATACTGAAAACCCTTATGTAGGTAAATATCTCCTCTCCAAACCATCTACCTATTGTGGTTAAATCAATTTCGGCTTGATAGGAAATCTTGGGAGCAGGTTTATCGAAAATGGAATAATAAATAGGCAACATAAAGCCATTACAGACTTGGTATAGATGATGTTTATAAGAAGATTTCCACAATTTCTGATGATATATATGAATAGGCGTGGGGTCTTGTGCAGTCCACCTCCAGCCGAGTACGGGGAATTCAGAGTTAAAACACAGGGTATCTAGAATATAGGCACTATAGTAGAATGGGGGAATTACCCTTTCAGAAATACGGGTCTTGCTTCTAAACTCAAGCACAGCTGTTGCTAATTTGTCTGAGAGGATAGTGGCCCAATCCATAATTACACTGTTGCATGCTGCTTCCATTAGGGGAACCATTTCTATGGTAAAATTAGCAGAGTCATGCAATCCCCACAATCTACACATCATTATTCCAGCATAGCAATAAGGAGAGGCCAGGGAATCAACTGAGTACTTACCAGACGACTCATGTTTTTGCTTGGCCGGATTTTGTCTCCAATCCCGGATGGGTTCGGATTCAACTTCATTTTCGTTTGCGAATTTCTCCAGGAACGCCTTATTATATATCTTCTTTGGCTCAGGCAAATGATACATTTGCCTTAGATCATCCGCTCTGAATGACCCAAAAATTCTCCCGTCTCTGGTGCTGAAGGTTCTATCCAGGATTGGGATTTCTTCAATCGCCCACCGCACTACGTCTGTGTATGGGAGAATTTGCTCCCTGGCTGCTATCCTTGCCAAGTAACTCTTACGAGACCCATACATGTAGTATCAGATATCAATCCCTTCTTTTTTTCCACGACAACTTGTCCTGCAGCTGGTGTAGCGGAAGCGCCTGTGGTCTTCTTGGATTTCTTCCCCTTTTTGCTTGAGCTTTCTCCTTTGGATGAATTCTGCACAGAGGCGAAAATAAACGTAGCACAGAGATATGCCAATGAAAATACAATATGGGAAAGATATATTGATCAAAGCGTGCTGAGAGATTAACTCTAAAAATGGCCGCGGATACAATCCATGGGAAGATCTTACAATTACATTAAATGGCCGTTTAAAACCTGCCACCCCTTAAATTCTCATTATACCATTATTCGGCCGAATGACCCGTTTAAGCATGCTATGGATGTTTTGGCGGTTGGGTGCAGGTGCATCATTGCTTAGCAGATTAAGCTTTAAATATGATTTGATCATGATATCCCTCCATTTAACGACTTTTTTGAAATCTGTGCTATATCATAATCGGAGTCGGGAACACTTAAATCCTTATGTTGATAACTTTGAAACCCCGATCGTCGATAGTGATATCGCATCGCATCGGGAGAATTGGTATTATATAAACATATGGATAGCATACCACCGATTGCCGATAGCGAAATCACATCGCATCGGGGTGAATGGGCATAACAATGTGCATAGATTGTGTATCACCGATTGCCGATTGCGATATCGCATCGCATCGGGGGTATGACTTGGGCACCTTATTGATGTGCATAGGATATTGCCGATTGTTGATTGCGATATCCCATCGCATCGGGGTGAAAGGCTTAGGGTGCTTTAAGACTGTGTATAGAGTATCAGCGATAGCCGATAGCGATATCGCATCGGCGGGAACCCATACGTCACTTGTTTGTGTTTTCTATGTCATTGCGATATGCGATCTTGTGATCGCTTTATCGCAATGATAAAAGATTGTTTTATTTGATCAAAAATGGGTTTTTCAAAAGGTTTTATATAATGTCTTCATTTGGTTTTCGGACATTTTTAAATTAATGCAATATTGATACCAATTAACTTCTAAAGGGTCCCATTTCATATGATAATTTTGTAAATATAAATGATATGAAATGGGGGGTTGTTGTAGGGAACAATAGGTTCTCAGTCGAAATGTGCATCCATATCCATGTATATTATGGTTCAGTCAGGTAGTGAGGGTTTCTTTCCGCAATGAGTAGAAATAGGAGGAAATAACATCCAGAGAGGAACTACCAATAGTGTTCTTATGCATTTTCTCCATCTATCATCTTGGATAAAATTTCTCTCCATCTGGTTCGTTTTAGTAATATTTATGTTGTTCTTATGCATTTTTCTTAACCCTAATCCACTGCAAACTAGGGATCAAAATAACACATAAATTCTACTTCCTCAACCCAATAGGGCTCCCAAATACTCTACGTATCTACCTATTCCTTCATTTCATTATGCTACACCTTGTGCCTCCACTCTAGCGTCAACCTCGTCTAGTGGTTCTCCTTCACTCTCGAAGATTTAATCGTAAGCCCTTGTATGTGTATCCCAACATAAAAGATCCCAAAACCCACAACTATGTTTTCGATTTCCTACTCCAAACAACCCACAGTTATTTCATAGTGTGTTGGTTCTATTTTCCATAGTTTGTAGTGCACTCTTTCTATGTTGTTTCGTCAAAATCACCCTAATCGTTATCCATTATTCTGTCTCAGTTGAATCTTTTCTCCCACCGACCCCTTTGCAGGGCCCTCATGTTTTGTCTACACAATGCAACCAATGATGTATGATAAGGGGGTGATGGGCTAATCATCCATTTAGGTATCCCGTACTCAGTCTCCCTTCCTACCATGCAGGTCATTAAACTCAATCACAGGGTTGGTGGCCATTAATGCATAGCCTTGACTTGTCAACTTTCCATGCAACTCCTCCTCAAAACACTAAATCCATGTCCACTCTGCTTAGTGATTCATTGTATTTAAATTTCCACAATTCATTACATGAATTACAATTCATAATAAAAATTACAAAAGGGATTACAGCGTTGAAAAGTGTAACTAGGTTCAGTCTTCATAATCACATTTAATAATTATTTTATGTAAAATATGTAAGGAATAAAAATAAAATTATTGTGATGCCTCACTAATGGGTTTCATGAGCAAGGGATTTTATTTTCATTTAAGACTCCCATTGAGATATTTTAGGGATTTTTTCAACTATTCATAAAATTTTATAGAGTCATTGTCATGTATTGAAGGCATATTACACATTGTAAAAGTCAAATTTGTTTTTATATGTCACCCTCCAAGAACTTGTCACTAGTCCTCACTCATGTCAGCCTATAATGAAAGGGAAAACTCTAGAAAGATAAAGTCGGCCTACACGAGTGATCATGTCTGACTAATGGTCATGGACAAACCACTATATATAGTAGTGGTCAACCTCACTTGTAGGAAAACAATTGTGGGACCTTTTGTGGGCTAATCTATCCTCACACATGTGAATATTACATATTTGAATCAGGTTGAAGGTTGCAATCATACAAGGGTGACTTATATTGGGTGAATACTCCACTTAAGGAAGCCAAGTAGATGAGAAAGAAATCTCCCTCCAGATGGAGACCATTCAAGGATCAAACAATGGATCTAGGGTTTTAGTTATGAAGAAAAAGGTTACAGACCTACAAGAAGGGGCCAAAATTCTGAAGGAATCAAAGAAGAAGAAGAAGAAGAAGTAGAGACTTTATCTAAGGTTAAACATGAGGCATCTGACTTGGCCTTGGAAGGGATCTAGTGTCAACGGTCTTTGTCGTGGTGTTGGTATTCATAAATTCAAGGTTCTACAAGGAGAATTTATTTGGTTTTTCCTAACAAAGAGCGAGAGGTTTTGGCCATGGATGACAACCTATATACTGTGTCTCTTGTCTCTTTCTCGTTCATGAATTGGTAATTGTCTTGATGAAAAGAACACAATAGTAACATAGGAAATAGAATATCATAATCAAGAAGTGGAAAGACTCTTTGAGGAAATTATCAAAGTAAAGAAAGCACCTAACTATCGGTGCCCTGGATTTCTCAACATGGTATTGGAGCTAAGGTGATGATTTGGAATTAAACGGGAATGGAACAAATTAGATAGATAACCATAAAAATAGAGATGCAACAGAAATAATACTTCATTTCATTAATGTAAAATACTGAAATATGCTTACAAACAAAAAAGGAAATAAACTAGCTAAGGCGATGGTAGCTTATCTCTGAGAAGAGATGTGGCAGCTACATGCCTCTGAACTGTGTTACAATGAGGCTCGAAGCCCTATTTATTGTTGAGAAACAATGGAAAACCCTTAGCATCCAAAAACCTAACCCTAGAAGATGAAACACCAAACTGTGGGCCTCATTTTGGGTAAATTGGTACATCAACTTCCTGGGGTCGTAACATGGGCACCCAATCTCCCTTTGAGGCATTCAATAGCTCGTAAGAAATATCTATCCAAGCACTAAAACATTGGGAAGAGAA
Organism: Pinus tabuliformis; assembly: GCA_031772625.1. NCBI lineage: Eukaryota > Viridiplantae > Streptophyta > Pinopsida > Pinales > Pinaceae > Pinus > Pinus tabuliformis. The sequence continues at coordinate 201,772,946 of CM062810.1, read as the reverse complement.
AAATTAGTCCATGGACCCATGTTGCTCCTATATGTCCCAAATAATATCGTTTAGGGCCTCAAAACGACTCCAAAAGTTCACAACCTGAAAAACTACTAAAAATAGTAAATTGTGCTACAATTAAAGAAACTGAAAAACTGAAAGAGTGATTTATGAGGGTCCAAGTGGGATAAGTGGGTGGCCACCAACATCCACCAGGATTAGGTGACAAATTCAAGAAGGGGCATTTAATCAAATAGAGGCACCAATCTTAGTGGAAGGATATCAAAGCACAATTCCAAGATATACATCATACCAAAACACTAGATTGAATAAATTGTGTTCGGAAAAAGTCTTGGGATCATAATAAAGGAGGAAGCAGAAAAAATACAAAAAACCCTAGAAGAATTTCTAGGAACTTCTCTCAACCATCATCTAAGGAGTGGAAGATTTTTCAAAATACCAAACAATGTTAGATCAAATAAAATTGTCATCATCTTCAAATGGGTTTTTTAAACAATTTGTCTCTCATTAAATCAAAGATTTAACCTTCGAAGAACTCCAACAAAGTGATATCTCTCCAAAATGGAACAAGGATTACTCTTGTAAAAAGAATCTATCAAGAAGTAGTCTTCTATGATCTATATCACTATCAAGTTAAAGGAAGAAGCAACTACAGAAAGAAGCATCTACTCAAGTAAGTATATTTATGACTTCATCTCAATCTATCAAAATGTATTTTTACAAGGGTAGAAACAAATTAGTTCGGGCTTCAAATTTTTCTACATGGAAGAAAAAAACACATCTAAATCTTATTGAGAATGAAGTCATCGAGCACATTAAGGGGTCAATAACCCAACCTCCTAAATAATATTCTCAAACATTTTCTAAATACATGAAAGGGATAGTGAGGGCCTAGAGGATTGAGATATAATCCATTAAGGGCTCTCTCATCCCATGTGTATCAAATTAAGCAGTTCAAAAGATATAAAAACAAATTGGTAGAGTTGTTTTCCATAAATACTACAGGAGAATTCATCTCTCTAAGGAAGTAACTCTACATTTTGAACACTTCAAAGGAAGAAATAATAGCCTGATATTTCATGAGGATTTCAGAAATAAGAGATCAACTTCAAGATCTGTGTGAAATAATGTCTGACAAAGAAATTACCATTATAGTAATAAATGCACTAGGAGAGGAATGGGGTAACTTCACTTCAAATATTTATAGGAAGGAAGGAGCCACTCCTTTTCAGGATATATGGTCATTATGCAATATTGAAGAGACTAGGATAAAGGAAAAATCTAACATTGGATCAAATGAGAAAAGTCAAGCATATCTTGTTATCATAAAGAGAAAAGACAAGTTTTGTAAATTTGGCCCTTAGAAAAAGAAGAACATGGCTAAGATTCAATGTTATGGATGACATGAATATGGGAACTATAGAAGATATTGTACTAAACTTAAGAAGGACGATAACAAGAGAAATAAAGACAAAGCACATATTACCGAAGAAATGGAAGAACCTGAGATGAAGAAGCTTAAGAATGAGGAAGCAAGAGATCTCTACTAAGAATGAGATAATATGCTCCACTAAAGTACTCTTCAGTTGTGTAAATTATCGCTATATAGATAGGAACCATTGGAAATAAGATAGGATAAGTCATATTTGAAAATGACATCATGGTAGAAGCATTAGAAGTAAGAGCTCACCAGATTACCATAGGTAATATGAAGGAGGAACAAAATATATGGTAGTCAACTATGAAGGATATATCTCTTGGAACCATCATTGAAAGCTCAAATGACACTTATTGTATAAAGGAAGAAGCCATCTAGGACAAGGCTCATCATACACCAATCAAAAGGGTAACATCTGCAGAATAAGATATGAAACATCCTCAAGATCCTCAAAATGGATCTTCATTAAAAGGTTCACCGATCACCAGGGGAAGAATGTGTTTCATCAAGAATTTGAAACTCGTAGAATGCATTAGATGCTGCTATGATGATATAAAAGTGAAGCAGATCAAGGGATTGAAGCTCTTTCAGAAGAAGTTGTTGCTTGGAGTCTCGATGACCCAAAGGAAAAATGGGGTATGTGTGCTTATATTTTATTTTGTGCAAGTCATGTCATATAGTTGCATATATCATGAACCAATGATATATCTTAATAGCATGATAAAAAGAAAGGATATCTTCACTCAAAGGATGAAGGAATGCATGGGTCACACATTCAGTAGATGAAATCAACATAATATGTCGTCATGTGAAGTATGAGGTGGCTAAATATAATTTAGGAACTCTTATTAGAAGCTCTTGGGAATGAAATGTGTGAAGAAAGGAAGTACTAGATCATGGAAAATGCAACAACGGTAAAGGAAATCAATATCTGAAAGATCAACAAGATTTGACTATGATATATCATTGGAAGATATGAAGACACTGATGGAGACTGAAAAAGAAAGATATCCTTGAAAATATAAATCTTTGGAGATGTGTCGATATGTATGTTGGATGTTGATACAAACTAGAAGATATTAGGATGAAATAACATCACAAAGCTAATGCTTTTAATGTTCATTCCTTTATTTTTGAAGAAATATCTGGATGGGCTTAGGCAGGGTTTCCAAGGGAAGAACTATGAATGTCTTCGAAGAAAACCATGTACAATGATGTAATATCCTTCCAAAGGAGATAGTATGAAGAAAGCATCATGACATGAAGCAAGGCTAGATGTGGACTGATGGATCACTTCCTCATGAAAGGAATAATAAAATGACTGACCCATGGATGAGAGTGATGGATGGTTTCTTCCCTACGAATAAATACCAAAAGATGAAGAATTCATAACAAAGAAGAAATCCATGACATCGAAGGAAGGATCTCTTCAAGAAGTTGGTTATCTTTTCTTCTCCATCTGAGGAGCTATTGCAGGTACTTAATTAAGAGGGAGCCTGGAACCAAGTTTCTTACTTGGAAGAAACTTGGAAAATTCCTAAGCAAGAGGGAGTTTATGTACATTTGTTTTGTAGGAATGAGTAACTTCCTTTATTGGAATATATATGTCCTCCCTAATTCAGAGGGATAGATAGACACATCACTCTGGTCTTCACTTGGGAAGACAGAATGGAGGATTTTGTAATCATCTAGCATTTTATGCTCTTTGAGGATGAGGTAGGGAATCCAGGATAATAGTAGTCATTCTTGGAGGCTTTGGGATCCAAGGTAATAATTGGGAGTTAGGAATCAAAGATAAGAGTAGTCCTGATGGAACACAACCTGAGAACCCAGGTGGGGTATGTTCCCAAGGCGACAATGGTAAGGGTGTTTATAAATCATTTATCTCCCCAACATTGAGCTCAAATCTTGTGGAGAGATAGATTTGTTAGTGAAGCCTTGATATGTGACAATATTGGTTGATATGATGATATAGAGATGGGTTACCAATCCAACTCTTCTTATGAGAAATTCTTTAGATTGAGAATGACCAAGTACCATTATGAATACCTCCCTAGTTAAGAGGGAGTGATGAAAATTGTAACTAGGTTCAGTCTTCATAATGACATGTAATTATTATTTTATGTAAAATATGTAAAGAAGAAAAATAAAATTATTATAATACTTGACTCATGGGTTTTAGGAGCAAGAGATTTTATTTTTAGTTAAGGCTCCCATTGAGAGCCTTTATGGATTTCGTCATCTAGTAATAAAAGTCTAAAGAGTTGTTGTCATGTATTGAAGGCATGTTACACATTGTAGAAGTCAACTTCTTTTTTGTCATTCACCCTCCAAGACCTTGGCACTATTCCTCACTCAAGTCTTCCTACAATGAAAGGGAAAATTATAGAAAGATAAAGTTGGCCTACTCCAGTGATCATGTTGGCGTAATAGTCATGGAAAAACCACTATATATAGTAGTGCCCAGCCTCATTTGTAGGACAACAATTTGGTCAAGAAAGTATGAGATAATCAAGTGTGAAATTCATTCTAGAAGGATCCTTAACATCAAAAAAGAAAGAAGAAAGGATAGTGAAGGATGTTACATGATTATGGGATTGTTTTTGGGCTAATCCACCCTCACACGTCTAAATATTATGAATTTGAAGGTGTCCGAAGGTTATAGTCATATATGGGTGATTTAGATTGGGTGAAGACATCGGTGAAGGAAATCGAGTAGAAGAGAAAGAAGTCTCCCTATATAAGGAGACCATTCAAGCATTAGAAGACTGATCTAGGGTTTTTCTTACGAAGAAAAAATTTGTAGACCTACAGGAAGAGGTCAAAATTCTAAAGGAAGTCGAGAAGAAGAAGAAGAAGAAGAAGAAGAAGAAGAGAAGCATTGATCTAAGGATAAATACGAGGCTTGTGACTTGGGCTTGGAAGGGATCTAGTGTCAAGGGTGTTTGTCATGATCTTCGTATTCATCAATTAAAGGTTTGAGAAGAAGAAAACGTTTGGTTTTTCCTCTCAAAGAGTGAGAGGTTTTGGCCCTCGCTGATAGCCCATATACTATGTAGCTTGTCTCTTTATTGCTCATGAATTGATAATTGTCTTGATGAGAAAAACACAATAAGAAGGTCATAATCAAGAAGTGAAAAGACACTCACAATAAATTATGAAAGTAGAGATATCATTTAATTATCGATGCCCTAGTTTCCTCAACATAGAGAAAGGGTTGTTACACTTGGCATCAATAGTCAAAGTGTTCATATTAGTTTATACATGACAATTTTTTCATCTGGGAACATGGCCTACCTACTCTTAACACCTTTCTCTCCTATCCTAATAGGATTTCTCTCCACATTCAATTTGGCATCAAAATTGAATTGGATAAATCCATAACTTTCTTACATGCCCTTATCACTTTTTCTCTTTATGGATTTCTAATCCATCAAGTTTACAGAGACAAGGCCACACAAACCATTACCTCCATGCCCATTCCCACGACCACTTATCTTGAAAATTACTTGTCTTGAAAACTTTTAGCCCAAGAGCTCACACAATCTCTACTCCCTAATTCATTTTTAAAGAAAATGCCCAAATAATCCAAGATTCCAAAGTCAATGGTTACTGTCAGGGCCATGGAGGAAAATTTTGATAATTTTAAAAATCTTCTAAGTAGGAGGAATATCGCATGTAGCAAACAAAGGACCAAAACTGCAATGGTGAGATGAATAAGTGAAAATAATTACAATGGTGAGATGAGGTTGAAATAAATTTATTGAAGAGGGAAAGTTGATAAGTGGAGAAGGAATTGTTAGGGGATATTTCAAGTATGCATTACTTATCGAGCAAGGTGAATGGGACAACTAGACGATGTTGTCAAAATATTTTAGGCAGTTACACCAACATGGGAGACTTGACAAGTTGGGCAGAATCTGAGTGAATGATGATAAGAAAGACGTTTTTAAATATATAAAGGGATAATAGTTCTTCAGCTTAGGGGGTTTGAGAGGAAGCGGGTTGAGTTCAGTGGAGTTCAATTTAGCCAGTCACTCTATCGTTGAGTTCAAGTGGGGATGATTTTAGTTAGCTTGGTATCTATTGTTCCATTTTTGTTTTCATTGGATTGAGATGGTTATGTGTCTAAATTTTTAATGATTGAGTCTCTGTGTCAGTCTCGTTTCTGAATGTTTAACACACAGAGATAGTTAATACTTTATTGCACTAATGTCTATACTTTTCTTTGCTTATCAAGCATATTAGGCTTGTGGCTCACATTTTGGAGTACAATTTTGTAGTGCATCATGAATATTTTTGAAGAAGTAATGGGAATTATGGTTAGGGTGCTTTGTATGTTTGATTTGGTGTTATTTGATCATGATATATGAGTCATGAATTGGATTTGTTTCTTTGTCTTTTGAGAAAGAATATTGTTAGATTTATGTTTTCATAAAGTATTTTCTAGCATATGAATTAATCAGACCTTTTAGAAACCTATAATGAACATGTTGTGAGTATATTAAAACAATTTATAAACCTAAGAATGTATATAAAACTCTCCCATCTAACTGTAAAATCTTGGTTCTATTTGTCCCCCATAGGAAAATTGAGTGAGAATTCATCCACTGCATTCGTGATTCCAAAAGGGTGAGTGTTGGACAAGGCTTTATTGGTCGAGACTACATGTCAATACAATTCTGACTAATCCTGTGCCAATAACGGGTTCCTTTGCAAGGCCCAGGATCATTTTATGATGGGATTATTAGGTAAGAAGGATGTGGGAGCCATGGAATCTAAAGAAGGTAGAAAGTACTAGTTTGTTTGAGCAGAAGCAACATGATTTTGTGGTGAGTTATAACAAGGACTGAAGAATTAGCATTGAATATTGTTTGCAAAAATAATATATTCTTTACAGAATTCCTGATCATCTTAACAAACTAGATTCAACAACTAGTGGATGATAATATAACCTATCAACAAGTTGGGCTGAGAGAGTGGACTCCTAAAAGGGAGAGCCATTTTAAATAAGTAAGAAACAGTATTTTTCATGTTGAAAACTTCTAGTTTGAAAGTGTGCTAGAAAACATATATTTTCATGTTTGCAATAGAGCCCATAGTATCACATAGTGTAATGTAATGAGTTTTTTTGGAGGTTCGACAACGGAGATTTATCTGGTTGATATTTATGTCAATTAAAATGTTTCTATGTGATTGAAAAACCTTTCATATGGAATATTATGCTATGGATGGCTAATCCATTCATGCACTATGGGTAAATTTGGGAAGAACTAGGGGTGGTCTAAGGTGAAGAGAACAAGGATGCAAAAGGAGGGAAGGGGATGGATTAGGATGTAGTTGGAGTATTGCATTAGAAACAATAGGTTTTTGGAGGAGTTGCATATTTGAAGGCATCATAAAGACATAATGGAGGTAGAAATAATGGAAGGTGGAATGTTGAGAAGTGGACATATATTTTAGTCGAATTATGTAGAAGGAAATCGATCAACATCAATTCTTGCCACTATGAGAAACCTGGGGAGAGGGACAAGAGAAGGCCAATGGAGCATGAGAAGAAATGCAAGTGGCAAAAGTATCTAAGGAATGTATTTCATCACGCCACTCATTGAAGAATACGAGGAATAATACCAACATCTTAGCCCAAGGAATACACAGTTTATGTATCTTGGTTCACCTGTTAAGACCATGGATGGTGTTGAGCCCACCACCTCGCACATTTCGAAGAATATTGAGGTAAGAACTCAGCATACCATGATGAATATGGTAGTAGGTAATTACAGTCATAATATGTTGATTACTTATAGGCATTTGTTAGACATCAAGAGAGGTTGTGATAAAGTGTTTTAGTTCACTTTGCTGTGTAGAGTAGCAGACATTTGTCAGGTACTAAAGTGGGCACATTAGGAAACCCTTTGTTAGGAGGCACTACCCAGAGCATAATGGTGGGAGTAGAGATGAGGATTCTTGTGTTTCATCTGGTTGTTAATTTTTAGTGCAAACAAAATTTTCTTGTTTGTGAGGTCATATAGATAGTGAACTAGGTCCACAGTAAGGAAACTAGAGGTTACCTTCACGGATTATGATTTAACTTGGTATATCAAGTATAAAAGCACAACTGAATATGGATAGATATAGCCATTGGTGGGAATCAAGTAGTCTTTGATTAAGAAATTTTAGAAGTCGAAGTCAAAACATCAATGTATTATGGATTGAAGGACATTAAGTAGTGTCAAAACAAGTTTGTTAGGGAGTTTGACAAGAGATTCAAAATATTAAAGGGAAAATTATCCTTTGAAACCCAATATGCATAAAAAAAGGAGTGGTTCATTATTGGATTAATCCCACACATTTGAATTCCCCTAACACAATAACAAATTAATTGACAACAAGAGTCATTGGATATCGTGGCAAAGCTAGAGGTCTCTCACGTAGGAACTGAGGTAAGTAGTGGAATGGTGCATGTTCAAATGTAACTTGCTACTTTAACTCTTCAGCTGCAAAATTTGACTATGCAGAAGGAGAAGTAGGAGAATGTTTGGTGTACAATTTACAAAATAGAGCGGCACCATGAAAATGAGTGTAAGATACTGATAAATTACATGGAAATAAGTGTATCTAACTGATTTGCACAAGGAAAAGGTTTGTGGTGTGAGGTATGTCGATTTTAGGGTTTCACCTCACAAAATTATCCTGTGATGCAGAACTATGAGACTTCTACATGTATTTTATCTTATTAATTTTTAAAATTAGTAGGGCATGATATCCACCATTACCATGCACTACATCTAATGTGACTGAGACCCTCTAGTTTCTCTCATAGCAAGGGAAGGCAAGAAATTAGGGTCTTTTTCAGTTAATTCTGAGTCTGTCACCCCAAATTTTGTGCCAATTTTTCAGAGCCAGGACTTAGGGCACTACCTAGAACTCCATGAAACTTTCAAAGATGAAATATAACATCATGAAAATGATACTAATGAAAATACTTGAAAAAATACTTGATTGGATCCCCACTATCCATGACAAGGATTTCGTTAAACATGTCACAAATATGTATTCTATAGGTCATAACAACGAATATGAGCATAGGGGTCTCATACTTATCCGAGATTCGTAAATAATCATTGATGCCGTATCACATTAACTAAATTATCATCTGTTAGGTCATATATTCATTTTTCATTCATTTATCTACCAAAACTTGATGAGATCCATACATTATCTCTCTCAAAACATACTCATAACCAACATATAAAAAACATAAATAATAAGGATATAACAACCATAGAATCCACATATATACAAGTACATTCACACATGAAATACCAAGGAGAAGGAACTATTATTAATGAATGCATAAATCAAATAGGTTTGGGACTTCCAAGAACAACCAGAGCATAGATTGGCCAAACAAAATATTTCTTTAGGCCAATCACCCTCGTGCCATATTCCAACCATGAATGTGGAACTCATAACCAAAACTGAAGCAGGGATTCTTGAGGCTACACCACCTCATCCTCATCAATAAAACTAGGCTTTACTGTAATCCACACCAGATCACTAGGCCCTAAACAAGCATGGATGCCTCCAGATTTCTCCACCTACACTGTGAGGAATTTTAATGTCTCCTAGTCTTCATCTTTATCGCAATCCACATGTTAATTTAGGGATCACTAGGCCATAATCGAGACTCCACCCTCCAGGCCTTACCATATATCCTGCTATTCATTGGCCAAGGTTTTCTAGGGCTGATCGAGGGAACCCACGTCTAGGATTTATTGTATATCCCTGCATTCACTAGTTGAGGATTCCCAAGCCCACCGAGGCAACATAAAATCCAACTTTATTGCAACCCAGGATCCGGTTTAGGGGTTAGTAGGCCAAGTATTTACTGTAATCCATAGTTCAATTTAGGGATCACTTGGCCATGTGTTCTTTCTTTCAGAGATCCATCTCACTCAGTTTCAAATCCATTTGGAAATCTAGCTCAACCAAAACATGAGAACCCCATCACACCATGATTATCCAGAAATGGCAAGGCAAGGATAAAGAGCACTGTCACAGTAATCCTTATTTAAATAGGAATGCAAAAATTTATAGATATAACCATAAATACAAAGATGTAGTAGAAATAACACTTCATTTCATTAATATCAAGTATTCAAATATGCTTACAAACAAAATGGAAACAAGACTAGCTCGGGCGATGGTACCTTATTTCTGAGAAGAGATGTGGCTACTACATGCCTTTGACCTACATCAAAATGAGGCTCAAGGGCCTTTTTATTATTGAAAATTAAGAGAAAACTATAAACAACCAAAACCCTAACCCAGGTAGATGTAACACCAAGAGTTTATGGGCCCTGTTGGGTTGAGTTGGACAACCAACTTCCCGGGGTCGTGACTTGGTCATATTATCTCAGTTTGACATGCATGATAACCTGTTGGAAAGATCTCTTTGATGACTATGATGAAAAATATGGATTTAGATTGACAAAAAAATGTTGTTTAGGGAGTCAAAATGGCTATGGAAGTTTAGGACTCGAAAAAAACTGCTAAAAATAGTAAACTATGCTATAATTAAGGAAACTGAAAAAATGAAAGAAACAATGGTGGGGGTATAAGTGAGATTGGCGGGTGGCCACCAATATGCACCCAGATCATTCCTCCCCCCCTAGGAAGTAATGGTGTGCATTACGTTGAGCTCCTCGATGAGATGAGGAAACTTCTGCTGAACTTGGCCCCTAGTGAGCCACTTGCCCTGGTGAAGGAGTTGGCCTACTTTGACAACTTGATATAGTTGGATATTCTGTTGGCGAGTGTTCTTGATCTATGTGTCCATGATCTGATCGGTTGTGGCTTGCTCCATGCACTATGGATTTAACTTTGTAGGTGTGAGTTATTCTGCAATGTTTGATGTGTCCAGCAATGGTGGGAAGTATGTTGAAGGCAGTCCACATTGAACACTGGGTGCAGGCCAAGGAATGGGGGAATGCTGAGCTCAAATGCATTTTCACCCACAGCCTTGGTAATGGTGTAAGGACCATATCGGTGTGGTTTGAGTTTATGATAAGCTCCAGTAAGGCATTCCTTTTGCAATTGAAACCATAATTTGTCGTCCACCCAAAAATTGTGTGGCACCTGATGTTGATCATGTTTCTGCTTTTACTTGGCATTTGATTTCTCCAGAATTTCATGGACCTGCTGGAAGATATTTTGGATGTGCTCAATGAAGTTGTTTTCCTTATCGGATTTTGACTAGACATGGTTCGAATCTGCCTGAGTAGCTACAAATGGTATGGCCACATTAATGGGACATAATGGCTAGAATCCCAAGCCCACCTCAAAAGGGTTGTTCCCAGTCAAGCTATGGAGAGCCCAGTTATAGATGTACTAGACATAGGGAAGGCTCTCATCCCATGTGTGTGGATGCTTTGAGTTATACATGCGCAGAATGTGTATGATCATCTTGTGATAACCTCTTTCTGGCCATCAGTTTGGGGATGGAAAGATGTGGACTTAGTGAGCTTGGTGTCCATCATCGAACAGAGACTGAACCAAAATGTACTGAGGAACCTACAGTCCCGATCTAAGATGATAGACTATGGGATCCCAAAGTGTACCCACACTCGTTCAAAGAAGAGTTTAGTAGTGGCTTCTGCTATCGTATTCTTCTTACAGGCCACCAGGATGGCCATCTTCGAGAATCCGTCGATGACCACAAAAACACAATTGTTTCCCTGCTTAGTATAAGGAAAGTCCGACATGTAATCCATGGAGATAGATTCCCAAGGTCGACTAGGGGTAGAAAGTGGAGTATGGAGGCCTTTCTTCTTAATGGTCGGTTTGGAAATGACGCAAGAACTGCATGATCTGATGTATTTCCCAACATCCTATCGAAGATTCAGCCAGTATAAATACTTCTACGGTACTCCCACTTTTTTCTTGACCCCAAAATGCCCAGCGGCCTAATTGTAGTGCACTTCCAAAATCATCTTGGCTCACTCACTTGAAGGAACAAAAAGGTGTCCCAGGTGGCATAATAGGGCATCCTGGAGGTGAAAATATGGAATTTGCTGACCCTCCAAGAGCATCTAGTATGTGTGGCCGAAATCTAGGTTGCTTTTGTAGAGATATGGCTAATCAGAAGTCTCGTGCCCACAAGAGTTCAGCACGGTGGTTAATGCCATGATCGGTGGTCGGCTGAGGTAGTCTGCAACATTATTGGTGCTACCTTTCTTATACTTGATATTCAAATGGAACTGCTACAGGTGTGTGGACCACTTTTGATGGCGATCATTCTGTAACTTCCCTTGTGTCATTATGAACTACAGGGTTGGTGGTCTATGTGGATGACCGTTTCCTTCCCCAAAATGTAATGCTTCCATTGTCAAAAAGTATACACAATGGAATACATCTCTTTTCCATAAGTGGGATACTTCCGGACTGTTTCTGAAAGTGTCTCACTGTGATATGCCACTGGATGCCCCTGTTGAGTAAGGATTGTCCCAATAGCATAGTTGGAGGCATCTGTTTCGATCTCAAATGGTTGTTGCAAGTCTGGTAAAGTGAGCATTGGTGTAGTGCAAAGGAAATGTTTCAACTCTACGAATGCATTATATTGAGATTCAGACCAAAAGAACTTTTCTTTCGCTCCTCCCTTGGTGACTTGACCCAAGGTTCAAGTGATATGAGATAATCCCAACACGAACTTGTGGTAGAAATTGGAAAGACCTAGAAATCTATGGAGCTTTGTCAGAATGGTTGGGGCTGGCCAATCCCGAATGACTTGGATCTTGGCTAGATCCACATGTGCCCCTTGTTCATCAATAATGTATCCTAGATACAGAACCTAGGTCATGCCAAACATGCATTTCTCCAAATTGGCACACAGCTTGTGTTGCCGTAGTGTTTGGAGAACCTGTCGGATGTGGTGGAGGTGCTCTTCCCAACTCTGGTTGAAAATCAAGATGTCATCCAAGTATACCACTACAAATGAGTTGGTGAAAGGCCGCAAGATGTCATCCATCAAGCTCATGAAGGTTGTAGGAGCATTTTTCAACCCAAAATGAATAACGAACCATTCAAAAAGGCCCTCCTTGGCTTTGAAGGCAGTATTCCACACATTAGAGGGTTCAATTGGTATTTCATGATAGTCAGACTTCAAGTCAATATTGCTGAAATATTTTGCCCCGTTCAGCTAGGCAGAAGTTCATCAATTTGTGGGATTGGGTACCTATTTCAGATAGTGATCTTGGTTAGCGCCTGGTAGTCAATACAGAGTCTCCAAGTCCTATCATTCTTTTGTACCAACATGACCAGGCTCCCACAAGGCGAAGAAATCAGATGGATGTGACCTTTCTATAGAAGCTCTTGAATTTGACTCTTGATTTTGTCGTTCTCCAGAATAAAGCACCGATAGAGTGGTCCATTGGGAAGCAGCACACCTGGGGTAAGATCGATGGAGTGATTGACCTGATAGTACAGAGGCACCCCTGTGGGGGAGGTGAAGATTCCCTCGTACTCCTCCATGACCTTGTCCATCTGTTTTTGTCATGTGGAGGGGCCCTGTCTAGAGGTCGTGGCCACTGTCTTCTTCTTTCCTTAAGGGCGTATCATTAGGAAAACAAATTTCAGGGTTTTGGAAATGAGCTTATTGCATTGTTTTGTAGTAACCAAATAGATGGCAGTAGGCGGTGCTACCTCTGGTATCTTGTGCAACTTATTTCCTAAAGTAACAATAACAGCACAAGGCCTTGACTCATACACAACATGTCACTTCCATAAGTATGGTTGGCCTAATAATACATCAAAAACATCAAGGGAAGCAACGTCACATAATACCTCATCCGTGAAGGGCTTGATGTTGTATGGAAGGTGGCACTACTGACTCACGCAAAGATCTCATCCTTGGTGAAGCCACTCAATGTTGTATGGTTGTGGATGTGTTGTGGTTGGTACGCCCACCCGCTTCACAACCTTTTCCGAAATGAGGTTCTTTTTTGCTCTTGCTATTGACAATGAACTGTAGTAGGGAACCCTTTACCCACATCTGGGAGTGGAAGAGGTGATCCTCCTCCTCTGGATCTTTGGGTTCCTCCTTCTAGATCTTCATGGTGGCAACAGTGGTGTTGGGCTCCGCATCGATAATTTGCTTCCCTTTGTCATTCCCCTTATCGGGTTTTGACTCAGAGTTGTAACATGCATATGATTCCGAAGCCTTTAGCTCATCCACCAGTGACTGCTTGGCCCGACACTCACTTGTGTTGTGAGTGAAGCACTTTTGGAACTCACACCACTTTCCCGTGTCCTTCTTTAGCTTTGCAACATTTTTCTTTGCTTGTGGCTTTGGCAGGTTGTCCTATGTTGCCCCTCCTTGGCTTTGTCCTTTGTTCTGCAGTTTGGGGGCATATTTTCCTTGCTTTGGATTCACATATCCAAAGTCTCGCTTCTTATGTTTAAACTTTTGCTCGATCTTGACGGCATATTAGTATGTTGTGCTGAGCGAGGAGATGTCCAGGAATTCCATCTCATCTTGGATGTACCTTTGCAGGCACCGAGGTACTTGAGAATCAAATGCTTCTCAGAATCCTTGATACCCAACTTGGTGCGAAGGGTATGAAAAGCATTGGTAAACTCTGACACATCTTGGTCCCTTCCCTGTCATAGCATTGTCCACTTTATGTATTTATCCTCATAGATCCTGACAGGGTAGTACTAATCCTTGATGGCATCCCGGAATGAGTTCTAACCTGAGGAGATGTAACACCAAGAGTTTATGGGCCTCGTTGGGGTGAGTTGGACAACCAACTTCCTCGGGTCACAAGTTGGTCATATTATCTCTGTTTGATGTGCATGATAATCCATTGGAAAGATCTCTTCAAGGACTATGACAAAAAATATGATTTTAGTTAAAAAAACTTTTGGTAGGTAGATTTCCAAAAAAATTCATTTTTGGCCTCAAAATGGCTTCGAAAGTTTAGAACCTGAAAAATTGCTAAAAATAGTAAATTGTGCTACAATTAAGGACACTAAAAGACTAAAAAAAACAATGGTGGGGGTCTAAGTGGAATTGGAGGGTGGCCACCAATATCCACCTAGATCACACACTTATAAAAACCAATGCCCATGATAGAAAGAGAACCAAGAACACACATGCATACCCATGTATGCTAGAACTAGAAAGGAAATCATACATGCAACTTGATACATGCTTGAGTGGGCCTAATGGTTAAGAGAATGTGTTTCCTCCTAAGAGGTCACAGGTTCAAAACAATAGGGGGGTAGAGTATGTATGCCTTCATATACTTAGCATTCAAATCACTACACGAAGGTGGGTCCCTTGTCCCACAAACAAGGGGGTCTCATACACCAATGTGTTGTCTGGCTTGGTCGTGACGTTAAAATTGGATAATAATAATAATAATAATAATAATGCAAATAATCCTGCTATATCCAATTGATCCTTCTCTTCATTGCTTGATCTTTGCTTCCCTTTGCCTTCTTTTCTTTCCTTGATCCAATGTTGAAGTGCTCAAAGAAAACTCTGTGTCCAAGAGTATGATAGAGAGATCCAAAACTAAACTAACAAAATTTTATGAACTGATCCTCAAAAGCCTTTTTATCAATGAGGCCTCTATTTTCTTTAATTTCCTCTATTTTCTTTCAATTTCATCCTCACATGCATCCTATGACCTTTCACTTTCCTTTTCTCCTAATTTCCTTTATCTTCATTAAATTGCCAAAAATGCCATTTTTCCTTTCCAAAGTCTTTGCCATTTCCTTGGCCATTTTCCTTTAGCCATAATAACCAAAATGAACACCCACTAACATATTTTTCACACCATTCATCTTGGAATACATGTCCCATGACCTTGGTCTTATATTTTTTTTTACATGAATTTTTACTAAGGCTATTATAGAACCCTCCCCCTTGGGGGAACACCGTCGTCCATGTTCAGTGAAACCTACAACCAGTAAGACCATTACTAGTTATAGGTGTCATTACTGGTTTACATTATGGATAGGTCATAATGTACGACCATTAAGACCTCTCCATAATGTAAACATATGCATATTATAAACACATAATATCAACTCATATCCACATAATATTGACCTCATAAATTTGTTGAGTATACTCTTCCCACTTTATTCCCCATAAGATCAGGAACCTCTTTCCTGCCCTTCACCGGCATAAGAAATCATTCCTCCATAGAATGATCCCTGATAACCCTATTAAACATTAACATAGATACATATATACATGCATATATATACACATTAGCATAAAGCAATTATGATACTATTAGGAAATGGCATACATACACACATATATACATATAAATATTAGCATTAAACAATCATGATTTTTGATGACCCTCTCAGACAATGACATACATACTTATATGTATACATATATAGACAAAAACATAATCATCATCACAACATAATTAAAAAATAAGTTCAAGGTTAAGAGAACTCCCTTTATCGATTCACAACATGAAAAACATTGAGAAACATTGTTCCCAACATATACAAGGCATACGATGCCTCAAATCCATTTACTTTACCATTTTGGTTACCTTTCCCATGTGTGTACTACCATCATCCATTTACCACAATGGACCCAGCTAGTATAACTGACTGTCATATTCTTACCTTCAACTACCCTTACTCATGCACCGAGCTTCATCCGAGCCTTCCATTACCTGTCGAGTATCACACAACTCTCCTTGAGGTCCATTAAATTCCTCCTTCCTAACCAATTACCAACACCCTCAAAACATAAATGAAAGAACACGAAACAAACAAGAAGAAAACCATGAAACACCAATAGAAACACATCACCACAAACAAAGTGGAAAGGCCTTGCACTAGATGTAATAAAAAGCCATAAATCAAGCTCAAACAAATAAAAAAATATTGAAGGCACAAAACTCCCAACAAACACCATGACTCAACCACATGGGTTCCCAATGCCTCCAAGGGAAATTCAACACGAGCATTCAATATTTCATGGCAGTCTCTTTTGCCATGCAGTCCCCTGCATCATACTGCCATAAACACACAACTCCTATTGTGTAAGTAAACATAACAATATAATAGTTATCTTACCTTGTCGTTCCAAGCACATTACATATTATACACCTACACACATCATTTGTCAATGGATTCCATTCTCTTGACACATCCCACTATAACTAGAAAATAGATAATATATTTGTCAAATACATTTTTAGGAATATAGCATATATCCACATAATGTGAGACAAAATATAGGTTAATAAGACATCCCGCATTCAAAGAATTCATTCGTTTGGAATTATGGTTTTTTAACATGGCCAAAGGACACTCCTCACCCAATTCCCTTGTTTTACCTTTTTAGCTTGTTGCAATAAAGTCATACTATGTATTGTCACATTGCCCCATAGTTAGTTATATAAACAACTCACCTATTACCTTGCCATGCTAATACCAAGCATGATACCCTACAAATGCTTACACATGTCAACCACATGTTCCAAGGATCAAAATATCATTTCTATTAATTGAAACCAACCTTTGCTAAGACTAAAACCATGTCATAATCAACTAATAGTCAAAATCATAATTCTACATGTTGGGTTGTGTTACATTCTTTCCACGTAGTTAATAGGGGGTTTGAGGGGCACCAGTAACCCCACTTTGTGGGGTCCAGGGCAGCGCCCCAAAAAAATTTGGTTTTGGACCCTATGTTAGGTTGGACGGACCCAACTATGGTTTTGTGCATGATTTTCACACATGTTTTTGGACGTGATGGTTTTTTGGTCCATGGTATTGGATGTGATGGTTTTCAGTCCATGGTATTGGACGCAAGGGTTTTCGGTCCATGGTATTAGATTCTTTGGCATGTATAAATATGTATTGTAACATTGAAATGAACATAATGAAAAATCAAGATGGTAGTCCCAGTTTTGGGATCTAGGGGAAAATATCTGTGTATATGTGTTTTATGTGTTCTTCTCTCGCATTTTTTATTTTCAGTGTTTTAGAATTCGTATGCAGGTAATTTCTGTACAAGGTTACAACCTACATTTGGTATCAGAGCAGATTCGACTTCAAGGGGATGCCTTTGTTGCTGAGGGGTTTCGCTCGGGCTTGTGGTAGACCCTGTTCAGTGGGAGATTTGCGAGATCGATTCTGGTGGTGAAAGAAGATGGCGAGTAGTGGAAAGATGGAGATCGAGAAATTTAATGGTCAGAGTTTTGAGTTGTGGAAACTCAAGATGGAGGATCTGTTAGTGGATAAAGATCAGTGGATCGTGGTAGATCTGGGTACTAAACCAACGGTTGTGTCCAATGAAGAATGGAAGAAGTTGGATCAAAAGGCAAAGAGAACAATATGATTGTGTGTCTCAGATTCAGTATTGCTAAATGTATCAGGGGAAGCTACAGCAAAGGCTTTGTGGGACAAGTTAGGGACTTTGTACCAATCTAAGTCTCTGGTGAATAAACTTTTCCTGCGAAAAAAGTTGTATAACTTGAGGATGAAATATGGATACTCGGTGACAGAGCATATGAACGCATTTAATACTATGGTAAGTCAGTTAGCATCTGTTGATATTAAAATTTATCCTCCTCACATGCATCCTGTGACCTTTCACCTTCCTTTTCTCCTAATTTCCTTTATTTCATAAATAAATTGCCAAAAATGCCACTTTGCCTTTACAAAGCCTTTTCCATTTCCTTTTCCATTTTCCTTTATCCATAATATGGAAATGAACACCCACTAAGATGTTTTTCCCACCATTCAACTTGGAATACGTGTCGCATGACCTTGGTAATATATTTTTTTTACATGAATTTTTACCATGGTTGTTACATGGAGAAAAAGATTTAATTATTGTAGGATTCATCATTTCAAAACATTTGGTTGTATAGTTAGTTTATTATATAAGTGAGTTTAATTATTGTAGGATTCATCATTTCAAAACATTTGGTTGTATAGGTAGTTTATTATATAAGTGAGTGAGGGGTAGAAGAATTTGTAGCATCTACTCGTATATGGTATCTGTCAACCAAGTACCTTGCCATGTGGGCCACCCAATATCATGGTGCTAAATAAGTATGGGACTTGGTGGATTTATATTGATTATAGAGCATTAAACAAAATTATGTTGAAGAAAATGCATCCCCTACCTAGGATAGATGATATGTTGGATCAGTTGCAACAAGAAAATACTTTACTAAACATACTTAAATTTAGCGTGTCCTAGTCACAAAGTTTGTCCTATGTAATGCATTACTTACCTTCATGATGTTGATAGCTGATACATAAGGATAATTTTAGGGGCGAATGTTCGCCCTTTGGCGAAATTAAGTGGTTTTAAATTTTTAGTGGGCGAATATTTTGTATCATAGTACATTTTACAAATCACCTCAAATAACCCACCTTATTTTAAGGGAGAGGGTAAAAAAGGTAAATTTAGCCCTTGAAATTAGGACTTACAACCTTCCATTCGCCCATTTTCAAGAATAGGTTTTATTTAAGTGAATCCATTCGCCTATTTTCAAGAATAGGTTTTATTTAAGTGAATCGTATGGGCCAAATACCATATTTATAAAAGAGGTATGGTAAATGAATAAAAATATAAATAAATGAGAGGTATGGTAAATAAATAAAACATTTTTTATATTTACTCCATAAGTCACCTTATATACATGTAAGGGTGTAAACAAATAAAAATATAAGTAAAGTGGAGGTATGGTAAATAAATAAAACGTCTTTTTATACTTACTCAAAAGGTATGGTAAATAAATAAAAATATAAATAAACTAGACGTATCGTAAATATATAAAACCTCTTTTTATATTTAGTCCATAACCCTCGTTCTATTTATGAAGGCTCAAGAAAGAGGTTTTATTTAAGTAAATCCTATGGGCCAAATACCATATTTGTAAAAGATGTATGGTAAATTAATAAAAATATAAATAAATGAGAGGTATGGTAAACAAATAAAACATTTTTTTATATTTAATCCATAAGTCACCTTATATTTAGGAACACTAAAAAAATGGGTTATATTTAGTTGAAACCTATGGCCAAAATACTATATGGACTAGATTGTTATTAATACCATGCAAAAAACAATTATTAACCCTAATATTAGAATTAATAAAAATAAAAATGGCACATGGTATTGACCCATGGTATTCACCAAAATGGCACATGGTATTGACCCATGGTATTCACCTGGAATGTAGCCTATTTAAATGGGGGAATTAAACCAGCATTTAGCCTATGCTAAGATTCACTAGGACTTTACAAAGTTTAATTATTTAGTGAAAGACTCGCCAAGATCTTACAAGATTTTATAATTGAGTAAAATATTCGCCATGCCTGGTGAGAGATTCGCCAAAAAATTATATATACATATTATATTATTGATAAAACCGCCTTCCATTTTTCCTATATACCATGGAGATTCGCCCATTTATTATATTTATAAATTTAGGGGGGATTCTTAAAATATTACATCCTTTTATAGATTTGTTTTTTATTTTCTATTTGGATAAAATTCTAGTGTATAGTGCTACCTCAGAGGAGCACATTACACATTTTATGTAGTGGTAAGAGACATTAAAGAAGCATGTGTTTATATGAAATATCAAGAGGTGTATGCATATTATTATTTTTTTCGTATCCAAGGTATGCAATAGGTTGACAAGAGTTAAAGATGGATCCTGGGAAGATGGATGCCATCATGAATTGGTCGATGCCTATTAGTTGTTTTGAGGATAAGATTTTCATTACAGTAGCATAATACCTAAGAAACTTCATAGCCTCATTTCTAGTAGTATTAGCACCAACCCATGCCATAACAACAAGTTCCAATATGTTCCAATGGGGAAAGGTTCAAAAGAAGACCTTTGAGGAATTAAAGAAGTTCAATTAAACAAAAATTTTGGCATTAAGAAACTTACAAAAACCATTCAAATTAGAGACATATGTGAGTGGGTATGCTATGGGAATGGTATTGATGTAGAGTGGAAAGCATGTATGCTACTGTTATCAAATATTTCATGGGGAAATTCTAAATTATTCTACCTACGACATGGATTTCTCTACCCTAGTGAAATATATGAAAAAGTGGAAAGAGTATCTATTGGGAAATGAAATAGTAATCCACATACACTAGCCGCAACAATACCTACAATCCCATTGTAAGCTACAACAAATTAGACATTACAATAGAATGGGGTATCTACATTAGTTTCAATTATTGAGAAGGTATAAGAATGGAAGCACACAAAAGTTGGTTGACATGCTTGTAAGGCTGCTGACCTCAAAGATCGTGTCTTTGGGAACTCTCATGCACATGGAGCCATTCACCCATGATATATACGAAGAGGCATATTATAGGATAACGATTTAAACGAGGTGCTTTAGTGCTTGATGATTTCTCATTGACCTTGGGCCTTAGCAATAGCTCCTCTATGCCCTTAAGCCTCATAGTAATTCCATCATGAAAGTTCCATTCTAGTTGATATCCTTTTGTATCATGGAATGGAGGATGGGGCTACTTAAATTCTATGAAAAAGTATTATTTTGGTTTTTCCAATGTTGATGATATGACATGCACTCTCCCCCATTTATTTTGAAATACCCCATATCATAGATTGGAGGCATGGAGTTTAAGTGGCCATGGAAACAACTAGGTCAATATTTTACTGATCCTCTAATGATGATGCTACAGGGAAGAAATATTTCCCTTCCTCACACATTCCTTGTATCAAAGATCAGAGGTCAAAGGATTCGTGTGAATAATTTCAACATACATCAAATTTTCCCGACTCCCCTATACTAAACCTGCAAGAAAATATGTTTAACTTTTTATATGTATTAAGTCTATTTATTTGAAGATTGGGACACCCTCATCAGAAATTTTCCTCTCAACTTTGTTTAGCAAGCCTATTCTACCTCTTCTAGGAGGATTCCTCTATTTTCTAATCCATCACATTACTCTTAACCGCAACGGCTATGTGCATGGTTTTATAACATTAATGAGAGGATTTTTATAAATATGATTCTCCGATCCCTACTTACATCTCATAAAAAATCATACTCACATGTGATGGCTTCCTCTAATGGCATTAATAGCCGAAATCCAACAAATCCTTGCAGTTATCCCAACACATTCCCATTGGCATTAACATTTCTTATGTTTGAATTAAGAAACATTATTTAGTTTTATGGAATCACCATTTGTACAAGTTAGACTATTCTTAAAGTCAGAAAACAACATGTACATGTGTATAAATTTTCAATGGTATCATCATGGAACCAAAAAATTAAAGGTTTTTTAAACATCCATCTGAAAATTGAAATTATGTAAGCTTGCTAAAGTAGAGTTTCATATATCCCTATAGTTGTTTTTTCTATGGCCACATGGATCCACTAAACTAAAAAATCAGCAACCTATGGACCACACGACATTAAATGATTAAGAATTCTCTGATAGGTCAAGATCGGTTTCCTATTTTGAGCCTCTCCATCCCTAATTGGGAAGTTATGTAGACTCCAAAGGACATTTCATATCCCATACCATGTCCCTAGCTCATTGTGGAGTCAAGGAGGATCGATGAGATAATTTTGAATCTATAAATACTATAGGAATGAGAGCTAAAAACAAGAAGACGTGAGAGAAAATCCATGCTAATAAAAAATCCTAAGAAATCAACATTAACTTGCCTAAAGAATTTGTGATTTCGAGAGTTTTATATGGCTTCTTTGAAAGAGATGTGGTTTGAAATAGGATTAAAACAAAGTAAAATCCTTGCTAAGAGTTTAGGAGAAACATTTCTCTCCATAGCTCCTTCAAGTGTCTTGGAATTAATCTATTGTATTTCTACAAGAAACTAATAAATAGGACATGTTTCTATTATCTTATATTTAGTTTGTTTCTTGTATTCTTCATTGTCTAATGTGCATCTTATTATTTTTTTCTCCACTTGTTAGATGATATTCTTCTTTTATGTATAAAATCTAATAAAAATTTTTTGTGGGCTTCCTTGTAGGTTATAGCCAAGCTACAAAGAAATACTAGATTTGGACACACTTGCTCCAAATACAATACTACATAAGATTTAGATGAGATTTTATATTCCACTAATGGAAATGTGAAAACAAAAACCAAACAAGTGGTGGAGCTTCATGGTAAGGAAATGTATAAATATTGTTTGCTTATTTAGTAAAATGATGTTGGAGTAGTGTTTTTAGGCATCAAAGTTTAAGGAACTACATTTAGGAGGATACCAAAAAAAGTGACAGTTAGAGGATATCACATGGAAGTATGAGGAAGAAGGATAACCGTTGGGATAGTTTTGAATGTAATATCCCATAGTAATGTTTTCCACATGTAGCAATAATTTAGTACTAAATCGTTTTTGGATGGCTTGGGTCTTGTTGTAGGCACGAAATGTTTGTCTCATCATTATTAGGGAGACCAACCAGTCAAGAACTTAGAGAAACTTCTTTTCCGTTTGGAATGATGGTTCCAACTAGTTAAACTAGGTACAATTACCTTCTCTCTATCTCTATTGGTTTAAAGTATGACTTTCACTACCAATAGATAAGAAACATTAGATAAGCCCTCTTGCTAATTAGGCAAGAAAGTGATCCTTAAGATTATGTAGGGCTCAACCAACCCACAACTAAATTTCGCCTCTTTGATAAGAGGACTTCTAGGAATGTAGAATTAAATCTAAATGCAATCAAAATGAAATAAATCATAAGCCTATCTCGATTATGAAAGTGTAGATCTAACCCAATTGAGAGAAAAGTAATTAAATGATTGAGATTTCAACATGTCTGGTTTATGATGAATATATGGCTAATGAAATAGTCCAATTAACTGATATTATAATTACCAAACATGTTGTTTAGAGATCTATTAACAATGAATGATGAACCAATAACATTAGTAGTTCTCATAAAGCCAATGGAAATTAATTCAGAATTAGATGATATATTTCTAAGTAAATAATTACTCATAAATTTGGTTTAAGCATAAAAGAAAAAAACAAAATTAATAACATATCTATGAAGCTAATGAACTAGTTAGATAGTTCAAAAAATTCTTCATTTTCACATTAAAAAATAATGCTCAACATGAAAGATATTTTTACACAAATATGTCATTAAAAAGATGAAATTTGCATTAAAAATAATAGTATTTAAAATACAAACTGATTTAAACCTAGTCCTTTTCTTTGTTCCTCGAATTGATCTCCAACAATCCTTCTGAAAACATAAATGGTGCTGCCAAAAGCAAGAGCTACAGTAATGCAAATTTTACCTCTCATAGATAGTTCATAATGGAAAAAGACAAATCCCAATAATTCCTAGATATGAGGTTGATCCTTTCTACCTACAACCTAAAACTCCTATTACAATATTTCTTTAAGAATTTACAAAATTGCATAAAAGAGAAGCCCTTTGTACATTCTACAAACCATTATTTTATTTTACAAAATGAATTCTAAATAGGAGAGACGTTGAAGAGTAATTATGCTCCAACAATGTTCATTGGTCCAAATTCCTATTCTTCTATTGCTAGAGCAATCCTATTGATTGAAATCTTCTTTTCCTCATCTTTTCAATTGTTTTCCTGCCAAAACCAATCAAAATTAAATTAAAATACAAGTTAAAATAAAATAAGAAAATAAAAAATCTTTAATTAAAACTCAAATAAATAAATAAATAAAAGAAAATTTGAGCTTTCCATTGATCCCTGTAAATATACTATTGGTCAAAGAGAACATGTTCGAATGGATTTACACTCAACAGAGGCTATGAGAAAATGAAAATGTAAAAAATTAAACTCAAAGAATTAAGTTTGTTTAAACATTCGGAGCTTGAAATTCTTCTAAATTTTAGATTCATTAAATGATCAAATTTGGTTATGCAATCACTTCAAAAATAATCTCCATGATTTTATCTATCCAACGAGCCATCATGGGGCCTCATTTGACCAAACAAAACTCAACTTATGAGTTTCCAAAATTGCCAAAATTCTAGAAAATTTGATATCTGAACCAAAAATAAAAAATTTTAATTCAAAACTAATCCTAAATTAAATTAAAATTATTTCTTAATTAATATTATTTTATTTTTAATTTTCATATTATACTAAATTAATTACAAACTAATTCTATACAATTAAAACAAAATTTAATTTAAAAATTAAAATTTGATTAAGATTATAATTATATTATATTAAAATTAAAATTATATTATATTAAGATTATGATGATGATGATGATGGTTAACGTCTGCTGAGACCAAATAATGATCTATCGGACCTAAAAAGACAAATTATTTATTTTGATTTAAGATTTTATTCCTATGCTCAAAAAGCTTGGAGAGAAGCCTCCCGAGTTCACTATAATTTTGGCATTGTAAAAGGCTAGGAAGGTCAGTATTGTAACAAAGGTTGTGAAATTGAGATCTAATGTGGTTGTATGCAGGACACTCTAAGAGGAAGTGATTTTCATCCTCGATGCTCCTATTCTCACAAATATGGCAGATCCTTTCCATCCATGGCGTTTTAGGAACTGCCCAACGGCCAGTTTCACTATGGAGCTCATGAGAATTCGTTCTAATCTTTGCTATATCAATTTTCCTCTTTGAGCTAGTTAAAATAGAGAGATACTTTTGATCTTCAAGGGTTGATGACCTTCTTATAATAACTTAATTTTCTTTTAGACGCTAAATCTTTCTCACACCACAATTTTTCTTTGAACTTAGAAGTAACAATATCTTTAGTATTATTTATGTTTTGCAAAGCATCATTCTCATTGATCTCCCAATAGTTTAACCAGGCCCTTGTGTCCTTATTCCATCCTCGGTTAAGCCTTAGGTGGTTTTGGCTGGAATTTAAAGCTAGCTTAGGAAGTCTATGATTGTCTATGTTATTGAGCTTGTGCTTATACAACAGAAACCTGAGCATAGCCAGGCTCTCAATAGGAGAGAGACCTGCTTCTATAAGGAGAATAGGATAGGGTGTATTACTTTTAATTTTCAGGTTATAAATTATAAAACGCTTCTGGATTTGCTCAATCTTTCTCCATGATTCTCTGGAGATGCTGCAGCCCCAAACTTCACAGCCATATAAGATAACAGGAGTGACTAAAGTTTCAAAGAGGAACTTCTTTTTATCCCACATTACGAGGTTTGCTGTTTTACAATTATTTTCAAGACCAAAATAAGCTTTCCATCCCCCATTGATCCTTTTCTCAATGCTATGGTTCCAGTTGAGCTTGTGATGGATATCAATTCCTAGGTACTTGTAAGAATACACTTCCTCCAAGTTATTATTGTCATACATAAAATTGGTGCAAGTGTCCTTCTTGGATTTGATAATCATAACTTTTGTTTTGTCAGTGTTAACAGTCATACCCATGGTAGAGCAGAAATCCTTAAGAAGCTTGAGTTGCTTATCAAGATCAGAAGGGCACCTTGCCAAAAGAACAATATCGTCAGCATAGAGAAGAAGGATAATGACTATCCCAGCTAAGATTGTGCCACCACATCCTGCTTCTTCTAAATAACCTTCGAGCTTATCGATGTAGATGCCAAAAAGGGTAGGGGAGAGGGGGCAACCTTGTTTAACTCCGATGTTACACTTAATATCTTTTGACCACCCCTCATTGTTCTTTACCTTGGCAATTAAATTCTCGTATAGCCTTATAGCAGCAGCTCTCAACTCAAGAGGAACCTTTAGCTCTTCTAACCTATTCCAAAGGTTGTATCTAGGAACCGTATCGAAAGCCTTTCTAAAGTCTACAAAGCAGCAAAATAAATTGGATTTATCATTACGACATTCCTCCGCAATGATCCTAAACGTAACAAGGTGGTCTGTAGACTTATAATATAATTTTAATTATATTATGTTAAAATTAAAATTATAATTATAATTAAAATATAATATATTATAACAAAACTTCAAACCAAACAATACTTGGCTTTTTAAGATCCATTAATGTATTGAAGAAAACTGGAGGTGGAAGTTTTTAAATGAAGAGGGAGGCATTAATCAAATGGAGGGGATGATCTTACGTTAAAAATTAATAATCGTCGCATATTTGTATTAGGGATGAGAAATGTAATGATGATAGTTTTTTGTTTCGGTTCCCAAAAAACAACGAGGTCCGATATGAATAAACGAAGGGTATCAAAAGCATTGGGTATCGGAAAATGGAGGGATAAGGGATATCAGTGATTTTTAAAACAAACCTATGATATGTAACAAGTGTCGAGGTTCCGATATGAGGTGATATGAGGTGGGGATTGAAGTGGTGTATGGTGTGAGAGGTGAAGCTCATGTACAATTGGGTTTTTTCCTCGGTAGAAATTATATCTATATCTATTTTGTTTTTGGACTTGGGGTTATTAAATTAATGAGGATGAGGTGGAGATTTTTGTAAGGAGGAGAAGAAACTTTTGATAAAAAAAGTAATCTTTTGAGTATCGGGGTTTTCAAACATGAAAATTTTGACACAAAATAAAAATGGCAATGTCCAATATTCAAAGGCCCCCAATGTTTTGATAGTTGGAGAGGAGTGAAGTGAGGTGAGTGGGGCCCACTTGGAGTGGAATTCCTCGATTATAAATTACAACCACTTTGATGATTAAAAATCTTACAAAATAAACTACAACCACTTTGTAATTTTGAGAATTCGGGTCTCGTAATTTCTATTAAAATTAGGAATTGAAATTAATTACCGAGAGCTCAAAAACACATAATTTTAATTGTTCTACAATTTAGTGAGGCGGTTTTGTAAGACCGTTAGTGAAAAATGAAAAAAATAGTAAGAATTAACTAGGAGTTAATATTTACTATGAATTACTAATTTATTTACAAAATTGAAGATAATATACATTTTGTAAATTTTTTAAACTAAAACGGAAAAAAATTATCGAACTTCAGATGAGCATCATTTGCAAACCATGAATCCAAATGAGATAAAACAAGTACAGATGGAACTAGGAACTAGGAGCATCACCATCTCTTTCTGGCTTCTTCACATCTCCTTCGCTTAAAGCATCCTCATCTTTGTTTGAGGGTTCACCTACATACCCAAGTCCTGATTTATCAAATGGAGATCTGTGATAGCTGAGCATGTCATCGAGAGCTTGAGAGCTCTTCATGCTCTTGTTCATCCCTTCAACCTTCTTCCTGAGGAGGACAATCTCTTCTTCTAACTTTTCACATTCATTATTTTTCTTTGCTAGTTGTCCCTCAGTTTCTTCCTTGCTACGAGTAGCTTCAGCTGCTACTATTTTGAAGGAGATAATACCAGTCTTCATTTTGGAGATTTCTTCATCTTTTTCTTGACTGCTCTTCATTTTCTTTTCAGCTCCTTATGCCTGCTTCTTTGCTTTGTTCAACTGATTTGTCATGGATATGACTTCTTCATGATGTTTCTTCTTGCATTGGTCAAGCTCCTTCTTCAGCTTGGTAAGCTCTTCATCCCTTTCTTTTACTTGAAGCTTGATGAGATCAAGCTTCTCATTCTCAGCTTCTATGATGGGTTCAGAATTTTCTTCTTGACTCATTGTCATGGTCAGTGCTCCCTTTGCATGAAGGTCATGCAGTCTGTCCCATATATCTTTTGCTGATGTATATTTTCCTAGATTCCTCTTCACAGAATCAGGCATTCCATCCAAGATAGTCTTTGCTGCTTGTGCATCATACTCCATGGATTTTTTATCTATCTTGCTATCATCAGTCACTGACTCCCAGATTTCAATGCCCCCAAACATTAGGAAAGCCCTCATCTTTATTTCCCATACATCAAAGTTTCCATCAAACTTTGGGGTTTCAAATAGAATGTATTCTAATGGATTACCTTCTAGTTTAGTAGAGGAGGGAGACACATTTTTAGCAGGCTTGGAGGCTTTCTTCTTTGACCTTGCCATTCTTAACTAGGCTTCAAATACTTGACTGTGTTTTTTTTTTTTAATCACTCACTGTTTCTATAACAGTAACACAAAGGAAAGCTTGAGGAATACCTTAATCCTTTTCGCTGAGGCTTCACACTATTGGAGAGGTTTGACTGCAGCAACAACACCTTCCTTGAGCTTCTTTGAGTCTTCAAAGAGCATGAACCTGCTCTGTCACCATGAAAGAGCCTCGACTAGCTCTGATACTACTGTTTGGTATTTTTCATGGGAAAATACCAAAAACAAAAAAAAATTAACACCACAGAGGCAATGCTCTGTTTCACCTTTCCAGGATCTTTTGTGGAGAACCTCTTTAAAAAAAATTAACTCAGAACACAGTCCATTACCCAGTCACAACACATTTCTATTGATTTAAAACGAAAAAACTGATACATATTTCATCCTCTGTGCTGAGAGGGATTCACCACACAAAAAACATTCAACAAAAACATTTACTCTGTTTTCACCTGAGAATTCACTGAGCTGGGTTTACTGCTGTAAATCCCCTTTTACATTCACTGCAGTGAAAAACACTTTACTGCTGTAAAATAAAATTTACATATGCATACAAATGCGCTCCACCATTTTCCTTATGCACTGTTGTGCAAAACCACACATGGTTTTTCGCTACTCCTCCGTTTTACGATGGCCAACACAAAAAAAATTACATCACAAAAAAAACTCACACCCCTGTTCTTGTTTTTCTACACACTGCTGTGTGTTTCCCATTTACCACAAAAATTACATACTCCACTGCTGTGAAAATTACATAATCTTCTGTTTTACAATGGGGGCCAAAAACAATTACATCACCTGTTTCATATCTCGCACTGTTGTGCGTTTACAAAAATTTTGCTCCACCGAGCGCAGCCACCACTCTTGCTACCTTCGTCGTGCACAGACACAATTACACCCATACATAAAAAAAACTACAGCCCTCACTTACATAACAATATATAAAAACATATATATAAAAATTAAAACGTGCCCGTGCCCATGCCCATATTAAAAGGGCCTTCACCAAACACTACGTAAAACATATATAAAAATATATATGGGACGTATGGCCGTAACGAAATTTAAGGGCCACACCTAATTCAGGTAGAAACATTAAAGGCCATGGCTTTTCCTCCACGGCGGTCAAACCAAAAAGACAAACACTCCACCCAATGCATTGATTTGCTGCAGGCCCGTATGCACCTTACGCCATCCAGGGGTGAGGACGCGCGAGGAGATCGGACGGCGGAGATTGATATCGGAAGGCAGTTTGCAGCAGGACTTTAACCCCCCAGAAATTACGTTCGCTGATGTCATGGGAGAGCCACCCGTCTGCTCCACATTTTCTCGGGTTCAAATATACCCTAGAAGTTTCAGGCGTGTATGCTAAAAGGTTTCAGGCGCTGTGGTTTGGGCGTTGTATTCCTGATGCGGTCGTTGTCCCTGCTGCGTCCACGAACTCTGCTGCAGTGGGAATTAACATTCCAACACGTCCGACTCATCCAAGGACTGGCCACGTAAGTCTAACAGTTCTGATAACAAACATTCCGTTTCGAAGCCAGATGCAGAACCTGTAACTTCGCGCTATGCCAGAAGCACAGCGTCCACGGACGCCAAAATCATTCAACGTCATCCAATTCCCTCGGGAACTCTCAGAACCACTTCACGTCGTGCAAACCCTAAACCACCGGCCGCCTCCAGCAATACCACAAATGAACAACGATTATCAAGTTCTACTACTTCATTGACATCTGGTAAGCAAATCCAGCGGCAGCCGAGGAAACGTTTGGAGCATTTAAAGCAAGACACCAGTTCGGTAGCAGAAACCTCCATTAATTCATATCCTGGTGATCACGAAACCCCTTCTGAAGATATTGAGTCTACGTCCTCCATATCTCAGATCCGAGATCCCATTATAACTGATGCTCAGTATCCCAGTTCCTGTTTTTCTAACCCTGATGGAACCCCTATGGAGATCAACAGCTTCCTAGGTACAGCCCAGTCGGATATCCTCAGTAGTATTCACGATTCTAGATGTGAAACTAGCAGAGTATTATTGAAAACACCAGAGAAGCAGGATGCTGAGATCCTTCCCAGTGAGAAAACTTATGATGACATCCATATTAATGTCGTCAGTAAGGAATGCTATCCCAGTGCCTGTTTTTCCAACCCTAATGGAACCCCTACGGAGATTAACAGCTTCCCAGGTACAGCCCAGTCGGAAATCCTCAGTAGTGTTCATGATTCTAGATGTGAAACTAGCAGAGTATTATTCAAAACACCAGAGAAGCAGGATGCTGAGATCCTTGCCAGTGAGAAAATTTCTGATGACATTCATATTAATGTCTTCAGTAAGGAATGCTATCCCAGTGCCTGTTTTTCCAATACTAATGGAACCCCTATGGAGATTAACAGCTTCCCAGGTACAGCCCAGTCGGAAATTGTCAGTAACTTTCACGATTCTAGATGTGAAATTAGCAGAGTATTATTCAGAACACCAGAGAAGCAGGATGCTGAGATCCTTGGCAATGAGAAAACTTCTGATGACATCCATATAAATGGCGTCATTATGGAGCTATCCCAATGCCTGTTTTTCCAACCCTAACGGAACTCCTGTGGAGATTAACAGCTTCCCAGCTACAGCCCAGTCGGAAATTGTCAGTAATTTTCACGATTCTAGATGTAAAATTAGCAGAGTATTATTCAAAACACAAGAGAAGCAGGATGCTCAGATCCTTGCAAGTGAGAAACTTCTGATGACATCCATATTAATGGCGTCAGTATGGAATGCTATCCCAGTGCCTCTTTTTCCAACCCTAATGAAACCCCCGTGGAGATTAACAGCTTCCCAGGTACAGCTCAGTCCGAAATTGTCAGTAATTTTCACGATTCTAGATCTGAAATTAGCAGAGTATTATTCAAAACACCAGAGAAGCAGGATGCCGAGATCCTTGCCAGTGAGAAAACTTCTGACGACATCCATATTAATGGAGTCAATATGGAATGTTTTGTTTGGGAAGAAGCTCTGGAGGTAACCATGATAATATTTCTTTTTTTTTATCCAAGAATCTCTATAAAGGAACTTAACTCAATTGTAGATTTGTAAATATTCTGAAATCCAGAGAATCATAGTCACTGAAGTCAATCAATTGTTTGATCCGGCTCTTATCAATTAGAATATTTCCAATAAGAATATGTCCAGTATTTGTATTGACATTTTTATCTTGAGTACAGATTCAGACAATCTCCTGGAATCCAATAGACAAAAGTGAGATCAAACAATTCCCAGTGATATCCAGAATTCAAAGGACAGTAGCCATGTCAATTGTTTTCACTCTCTGCTACCTGTTGGATTCTAGGATATTCCGGAATCTGCAAAGGGGATAAGTTCAGCTAATCTGTAGAGAAAAGAATATCATTACATTCTTTGTAAAATCTGAAATCCTTATTTTATTTTATTAGAAAATCTAGATATAAAGTTTCCAAATGTTGAATTTTATTTAGTTGTATATTTTGAGAATATTACATTAATTTCATGTACAGAGTGAAATAAAACAATTAAATTGTTTAAACTCACTCTTTTATATGACATTTTAGAATATTTCCAATTTAATTTGAATATTATAATTTGAAACCAGCCAAGTAAATTGTTTGAACTAGCTCATCTGTATCACATTTCCCACTATTCCTAAAATCTACACCAGAATCTAAAATGTGTAATTTCAAGATAGGTGGATGATTAAACTGATTAAGCAAGTTTTTGAAGTAATTTCGTGTTTATACATTCACAAAATCATTCCCTATTAAACACAGTGATAACGATCCTTTGCAGCATTCTCACATATTACCAGACGCTGACAACAAGAATGGGAACAGCATCGCTTGCACTGATATTGCTTCATCCCTCGCTGAGCTTTGCAGTTCAGAGTCAAGTAAGGCCAACAGCTCAATTCATGGGACTGACGATTCAGGTGGCTTGAAATGTGATATTGTGATTCCGACTTTGATTAAAAGGAAAGCCTCAGCTGAAGAACCAGATGATGCATATTTGAAGCATGAGGATTTCCTCACGGAGAGGATGCGTTACAAGAACAGGATTGAGTCTGGCAATCTCATTTTCTATCCAGGAAAGCTCTGCGTCTTTTAAATATGTGATACTGTGAAAATGTAGCATTAACAGTGGGTAGAAATATAGCAGACAACTTTGCATGTTGCTGTAAACTGTAAACTTAGTATTTTGGTGGTAAAACCTAGATTCTAAATTTTAAATACACATCAAGTTAAAGTCTTAATTGAAATAAAAGGTAAATAATTTTATATAAATATTTTGATTTAATAAATAAAACGATAGTAATAATAATAAATAAGGTTTACTAGTGGGGATGATGCAAGGTCACGTGTTCAATTCTCCTTGACGTTCTTGGGGTTATGCTCTTACAAGATGTGATCCCTTTAGTTGGATCTTCCCCACGAAAAATTTGATTAAAGTTTATTGTAAATATAGTTTATTTTTTAAGGGAATGTAATGAAATGTAAGAAAACAAATGAAATAAATGAATAAAATTAATTTTATTAACGAATAAAATATTGTAAAACACAAACTTTTTAGAATGGTGGTATTTATTTTTGAAGAGATGGATCACAAAAACACACATTTGTAAAATACCATTAAAGAAATCAAAATAAGTGCCTTTATTCATAAACAAAGAATCTGAGATTGTAAAACACAAACTTGTTAGAATGGTGGTATTTATTTCTGAAGAGATGGATCACAAAAACACACATTTGTAAAATACCATTACAGAAATCAAAATAAATGCCTTTATTCATAAACAAAGAATCTGAGAAGTTTAAAACCTAACCCTCTACGATGAGGTGCTCAAAGGTTTGTTCGGCAAAACCGGTTAGTTGGCATTAACTTCTGAGAGGAACAACTTTTGGGTGGATAGTTGTTTGTTAAAGGAATGCTTTGAGGACTACAACTTTTGGTTAGGGTTAGTGAATGCTATAGCAATCCCTAGTCCTCTTGATTACCACAAAATATCATTTAGGGACTTAAAAGTTTGGGACATAAAATATCATAGAAAAAATTACTAAGAAGATAAAGAACCATTGAGTTAGTGAAAGAGGTGAATGGTTGTCGATATGTGGATCAATCCTACCTCCATAAAAATAAATGCTCTCCATTGCATCAAGTTCCTTTACCATATGGGGAAAATTCCGCTAAATTTGGCTCCTAGCGGGCCACATGCATTGATGACAAAGTTATCTTACTATGATAGCTTGATAGAGTTTATGATCTATTTACAAACATATTTGATATTGGTGTCCATGATCCAATCCACTCTAGTATATTCAATGTAGTCAAGATTGAGTTTTCTAGGATTTAATTGCTTCACTTCCTCTGAGGTGTTTAATATAGGTGGAAAATTTAACTGAAACAACTTCGAAATAAATATTGCGTGGAAGCTAAGGAAATGGAAAACACTCAATTGAAATCATTTTTACCCATAACGTTTGTGATTGTGTAAGGCCCATATCAAAGTGATGTGAGCTTCTTGGGGTTATGTGAGACACTCTTTTTGTAAATGAAACCAAAGCTTATCACCAACCTAAAACTTGTGTGGAATTTGATGTTGGACATATTATTGATTCTATTTGGAATTGGATTTCTAAAATATATCATGAACCTATTGTTGGACGTTCTACATCCATTCAAAAAAATTGGCTACTCTATCCACCTTAAAGCATGGAAGGACTTTGTCACTGAAGATGCAATTGGCAGAGGTACATCAATTGGGGCTAAATCCCCAATAACATTTGAAAATGACTATGGCCAATAGAGTTGTGGAGGGATCTATTATATATGTTTTGAATATATGGAAGGCTTCCATAGCATGTCTGAAGATCCTTGAAGTTGTACATGCTCAACATATGCACAATCATCCTATTGACCTCTTCTATTTTTCCATATTTAAGGATGAACGGAAGTTAATTTGCTCAATTTGGTGTCCATTAGAGAACATAGGCTACACCAAAAGTTACTAATGGACATGCTATCCCTATTTGAAATAATGGTCCAAGATAGCTCAAAATGAATTCAAACACACAAAAAGAAGAGCTTAGTAGTCAATTCAGTTGTGATAGTCTTCTTACATGGTACCAAAATGGCCATCTTAGAAAGTTGATCAATAATTACAAAACACACAATGGCCATGATGTTAGGTGGAGGGAAAACCTAACATATACTACATGGATAATAACTCTTACAATGTTTATAGGGTAGGTGTAATAGTGTACAACCCTTTCTTATAGATCACTCATTTTGAAATGGCATAAGCATTGCATGATTTTATATGTTGGTGGATGTCCCATTAAAGCTTTAGCGAGTAGAAATACTTCAAAATTACTACTATTATATTCTCCACACCAAGTTCCCTTCTACTTAACTCTAATGTGCATCTCTAATTAGCTTGGCATGCTTATTTGAAGGAACACAAGCTTGGCCTAAGTAGCACAAGAGCACATTTTGGAGGTGGATGTTTAGAACTTGTTTATATACAATAAACATCTAGTGTGTAGAAGCAAATTCAAAACCATTGTTGTGTTATTATGGCCACCCAAAGGTGTTAAACTATATATAATACCATTTTTAACCATTAAACTTCTTATTAAGCCTTAGAAATTCAGTGATTATATTTGTACTGTTATATTTTTTTGTAGGCTAGAACCTTTCATGGTCCTATCTTATTATAATTCTACCCTTTGTCTCCTACATGATACAGTAAGGTGACTTAGAATTAGATTCATTAAATCTTCCTTATACATTCTATTCATTAGAAAATGATATTAATCCCTTGAAGTGAATTATAAATATGGGTTTCTTGTCATTTTTAAGGTGGAAGGTTCATAATTGTTTACATTATGGCTAGTGTGTTGATGTCAACCAGGATCGTGATCTTGTCACATTATGTTGTGATGACAATGTTAGTGATTGTTAGCAAAATGGATGTATCTAGCTAGGTTATTACTTATGATGACATATTGAATCTTGTTGAAGAGGGTGAATAGGTTCTGAAATGATTGGAAATAAAATGGATGTATCTAGCTCGGTTATGACTTATGATGACATCTTGATGTTAAGAAAAAGAGGGTGAATAAGTTCTCATATGATTACAGAGGAGTTGTAAGAGGTTGCTAAGTTATTGTTAAGAATTTCAAAGGTCTGAAAAGGTACTACATGTGTTGAGGAAGTTATGCCAGAATTTGGAATCAATTTTACTGAGGTTCGAAAGTTGGCTGAGTTTTGGGTTAAAAAACAAGGTAACTTGGGTCACAATAGACAAATCTACATTATGAATTGAGTAACACTAGGAAAACCTGCATTATAATGGAAATCCTAGATGGAAAGGGTGCATTACATCCTATATGTGAGAAGAAAAAAAATAGGGGTGAACCATGGTGCCCAAGGTATTCACATGTAGAAGGTTATGCAATATCTATTTGATCCCGTCAGATATTACCATCAACAAATCCCTGGGTTTTCCCTTAGTAATATAAACAAGGAAAAGCTATAAAAAGGAATGGAGCTCGATTAGCCTAGTGTGCAAGAGTTGTGGCTTGAACTAGATTATAATTATTTGTCCTTTGGTTTCTTTGTTCTCTATTTAGGCATATGTCTAAAGAAGACAAAGACAACACGTTAAATTATTGTTACCAATTGGATTTAATCATGGAGGATCAAAAGTAATGTGTGCATTATGTTCTTCCTGGAGATCATTTTAAACCTTTGCACACCATTCGTTTAGTTCTATCCTATATGTATAGTGTTGTCATTGAGTCTTTTTTTGATCTCTTACAATGCTTGGTTACTGTTGGGCAATTTATTGGGACCTAAATTGCTTCA
The DNA here is from genome assembly GCA_031772625.1 of Pinus tabuliformis. Taxonomy (NCBI): domain Eukaryota; kingdom Viridiplantae; phylum Streptophyta; class Pinopsida; order Pinales; family Pinaceae; genus Pinus; species Pinus tabuliformis. The sequence goes on along the minus strand of CM062810.1, from coordinate 201,736,614 downwards.
TTAATTATCAACCATGGAAACTCGTGAGCTTGTGATGGTGCCAGCAATATATATGCGGGAGTAGGCAACTAACTCTATGTCTAACTATATTATTTACGATTCAATATAATATGCAAGGGAAGAGGCTCCTAACTAAGGAGGTCTTGGTTGTCCTTCCCTACAGTATCATAGAGAAATCATTCATAAAACCAGAAACTTGAAATAAAGACAAGAGAATGAACTTTAATTGTTGTTTAGATTCAAAGAGAGAGAAAGACTAACTTAGTCTTTTGGTTGTCCTCTCATGTACTAATCCAAACTAAACTAAGATTCATTCATAAGCATAAGAAATGAAATGACTTGAAACACAAAAGAATGAATTTCAATTACCATATAAATCAATGGAGAGAGAGCCTAACTTAGACTCTTGGTATCTCCTCATATGATACTTGAAACATAAAAGCAAAAGAATGAATTTTAATTATCATGCAAATCAAATGGAGAGAGAGTCTAACTTAGACCCTTGGTTGTTCTCTCATATGCTGATAAGATTCTAATTTAAAACTCATTCATCAATTACAAACAAATCCTTAAACATCTAATCAATGAAATAAAACAAAATCTAATATGAAATAACATGTTTCTCTCATCCTTTTAGAGTGAGCTCAATTCTCTTAAGAACAAGAAAAATTATTCCATATACTACATTAAGGAAGCTTATATCTAAAACTACATCAATTCCATAAATTCATATTCTACATTAACACAATTTACATCTAAAACTACATAATGGAAATATATGAAAAATGAAGCCTTATTCTATTCCATCATAAGTTTGGATACATGCTCTAAGAGTCCTCCTCTTTGGAATGGAGGAGGTACTCCTATTTATACAATGAGAGGAGATAACAAACTCGTAATGATGATCCATTAATCTCTCTTTTAGTTCCATACATTTCTCAACCATCTAGACACATAACCCTATCCTCTATGATTTCCTCCATGAGGTCCATGATCTTCTCCATGATATTTTCCATGAAATTTATCTTATCAAATTCGAATTTGATCATTGAAGACCACATAAAGGTGTCTTGGAAGCTTCCTTGCAACCTACACATGTCACCAAAACAACCCACTTTCCATATATAAAGTAAAATATATTATTTTCTAATATTTAATCAAGAATTTCTCTCAAAAATGCTTAAAAATAAACAATATTTGGAAAATATGAATGAGACCCATTAATGGTGAATAGTAGGAAAAATGGAGTGACAAGGTGATGAATAGTGAGTGAAATAATGGAAGCATAGGTGAAAAATGTATGGTGATGAGTGCCATTTTTGGAGCCCAACATACTCCCCAACTGAAGTTCTTGCATGTCCTCATGCAAGCTACTACAATGACTTATTTGATTTGATTCTTAAATGAGCTTCCTTTTAACTTTGCACATATTTGGATAACTTTTATTTGTTTGCAAAACATTGACATATTTTAATGATTGGTTCTTGTGTTACAATCATTATTTACTTTGATCTCTTCTTAATGATTGGTTCTTGTGTTACAATCATTATTTACTTTGATCTCTTTTTAATGATTGGTTCTTGTGTTTACAATCATTATTTACTGTGTTGAGATCAATCATATGCTCATCATTTTGTAGTAGTTTTTATTGTGGGAAGACTATGTGGGTTAAGATGTAATATGAATGAGGAAAAAGAATGAAGTGTAAAATTCCCCCCTCCCCAACTGATGGTTTTTGGCAATTTTAAATGAGAAAGGAAATAGTGAAATAATGGAATATTTTCCAAATATCATCATTTTAGCATCTAAAAAGAATTTCAAGATTAAAGGTTAGAAAACATCATACCTTACTTACCTAAGGAAGTGGATGAATCATGCATGTTCAGCTGCCACAATTCTGATATGAAGCTTCTTCTTCAAGTTGTGGATGAAAGATGGATCAGTATCGACTGTTAGATCCTCTGCTACTAGATGATGAATCTGAGGAGTCTGTGGAACATGGCTAAAAGTCGTATCTGCTGCTGGATCCTCTGCTGTTGGATGATGAATCCGATGAGTCTGCTAAATGTGGTTGAAAATCTATAAGGCTTGGAAGGTATACAAAATATAGAAGTTACATTTTCCTCCCAACCTTATTTATTGACTTGTCCTCAAGTGAAATACAATGTATACAATGAATGGAAATTGGCTTCATTTGCTACAAAATATGGGTCTTCAAGTCTTCAACGCTCGATGGCACAAATCTTGCTATGTGATTAAATGTGTCGATGTCGAACATAGCAAGAAGTTGTTGACTTAGTGGCCGTTAATGAATGCCCCTAGCCAACACAAGAGCTCCCACCATTGATTCCAATGGGAGTCACAATGCCTAACATATCTTTGTAGGTACGAATAAATTTGTCATGGTCGAGTCACCTACAAGATCCAACGAACAAGGGATATTAATGTACTCCCATTGTTCATTGGCAAGAGTACTTGCCATTAAGGCATGCAAGCCTCTAGGTGTTTTTTTCAATGATACTTAGACTCTAGGACTTTGACTCAAGCAGAGTTTTATTGCGCAAATGAAGGGGAATGGTAATGACATGGAAAATGACAATAAGGAAATGCATGGTGTATGAATAAGAACTCTTGCTGTGAAAAATGGATATGGAAAGGTCATGCTTTATGGTTTGACAATAGGTGGAATTGAAAATCTTTTGCAAAAAGGGAGTTGCAAAGGAGTGGTTGTAGAGTTGGATTTGTCTTTAGAATCTGTCATGACTTAGTCTTTGGAAGACCAATTGTCGTCACAGTGTAATCTCCTTATGATCACTTGATTATCCTGTAACCTGTAAAAAACTTGGTACAAAGAAAACATAAGTGTGTTCTAGAAGAAATGGCGAGTTTCTTCATGATTCTTACGCAAAAATTTCATACCAAATAAAACAGATTAAGGACAAACAAAGTGTTAAAATTGACTTAATCATGATATTAATATCAATCCATTTTTGAAAATAACCATGAAAAGTAATACTCCCTGTTTGTGTCACCTGACTTCTGTGCATGGCGAAAAGTTGGCATCATAGATTTGTTGTGTCCTGCAGATTAGTGCGTTGTAAAATCATACAACAATATCAATTTTCCAACTCTAAACAAGTTAGTCAGCATGTAAATAATCCACCAAATGTTCTTTCAAATTATGCTTCCAAATGTTCCATTCTTTATTTTCAAGCCTGCGTGAATTTCGTGAAAAGTGTGTTTGTTTGTGTTTTTTTTTTATTTTTTCTTTCATCCTGTTCTTATGATTTTCTCAATTTTCATGCCTCCAAAGTTTTATGCGAGTACCCCGCACATGCCAATCCTTCTAAACAACAATATTTTTTATTATTTTGGTTTTTTTTGTTTTTTTTTTTAAACTTGATAACAAAAGATAATATATAATCATAATATATTAATAGAATTAATACAATTATATTAATATATTAAATTAATATATTAATATAATTAATACAATCATATTAATATATTAATATAATTAATATATTATTACAATCATATATATATATATTAATGCAAATCAAATATTAACTAAATATATCAAATCTAATCAATCAAAAGATATACAAAATAATAAAAAAAATCACACAACAAAATACAAATATAATAATAAATTAATATATTAATACATTTAATATATCAATATATTAATTATAATAACAACATTAATATTTTTTTATAATGCAAAAAGATATTAATACAATTAATATATTAATACACTTTTTATAACAATCATTAATTAATAAGATAACTAACAAATATTTACAACAAATTATAATTAAAATTATTATATCAATATATTAATTATATTAATATATTAACATATTAATAATAGAACAAACATTAAAGCAGAATCCTAACAAATTAAATAAAAACAAAATAAACCTAAAAATATAAAACAAACCAAAATGAATGCAGAACAAAACGGATGGCAGAGCTGTGGAAGATAACTTGTGAAATCGTTGGATTGAAGGCATATTTTACAGCTAGGCTATTTGTCCGCAATGACATTGACCCAGCAAACCCCTTAATTCTGAACTTGAAAGCCTCCAAATATATGCCCCCGTCGAGTCCGCTATTTAATTGAACACGGCAAAAGTTTGTGAGATATGCATACCTAAGGACAAAACAGCCCGAGCTAAGAAGAATGATGAAAAGTTCAGCTCAATGAATCTTTCCCAGCTTTCTTGCAACACTTACCCTGAATCGATGACACAAGGCCTCAATGTGCTTCCGTGCAGATCCATCGCCTGACTGGGCAAGGTGCTTGTTGCAATGCACGGCGAGGAGATGAGGATCATCTGCGCAAGAGGCCTCCGCCGAAACCCTCAGGGCGAGTACCAGCTGCAAATGGTAGTTCTCTTCAGTCTGTTGCTTCCTTTAATTCCTCAAGTGACAAACTAGGTGCTTCAATAGGCAAAACCTTCTGTGGAGCACCATTATTCACTGGTTGAGGCTTGGATTCTCCTTGGCTTCCATATGCATTATGAGCCCCTTGATTTTGATAATGGTTGACAAAGCTTTCTTCTTCTGTAACAGCACAGCAAAGCAAACTACACATTGTGTATTGGCTGACTGCTCACATGCTCATCTTATGAAAAGATTCTCAGCGTATATGATCATGAAAAACCCGAGAATGCACCAGAGGGAATTCGAGTCCGAGACCAGCCGAGCACAGATCCAGAACAAGTGCCATGCTTCTCCCACTCGTGTTTCCAGAAAGTCATACTGTTACTGTTTGGGCAAGCTAACCATGGACATTTCCGGTTCATCTCCTTTATCAGATCACTGATCTGTGAAGAATCGAAGGAATTGCTCGAGTCGCAATTAGAAGGATAGCTGCCATCATTGTAATTTGGCCACAGACCATGAATTGAAAAATCTGATGGGGGTTTTCTTGTGGTTGGATAGCAGCAGCTAGCTGAGCTATTACAGTACGATCCTTGCCACTGCTGCACCAAATAAAAGAAATCAAAGTTCTGAACTTGTACTGCCTCCAACTCCATGGCACCACAGAAAAGGAATGTTATGATAAAGGCACCTCCAATTTTAGCCGAGCTTGAGCTGAGCAGGTTGGAATCCATCGTGGATGTTGATATATCCACCATCTTCTCTGAATAGTATCCATCAAAGTATTCATCAATGATGCCTGTCAAAGTCCAAAATGCATTTTCCTCTGGCATCTACACCAAAAGCAACCCAACGAAAAAATTCATCGCCTGGGAATATCCGACAGATGGATTATGGGGTGCATATGCTGTCAGCAGTCAAAGAAAATTGATCTTCGAGAAATTTTGGTCACAAACCTCTGATCTTCTTCCCATCGTAGATCCTGTGGACCTCGTCGAGTCAATAACTCATGGAGTTTTTCCAGATCTGTGGGATTTTGGGAATTGTATGGATTGGAGTTTTGATGCTTTCGATGAAGGGGAGGCTCACAACTTCATTCTCTACCAGTATTAGGTAAAACTCTCTTGGACCCCAGTCCATCCTTAAATTTTATCGATTGAGACCAATAAGCGGACTGATCTTGGATGTCAATCCCTAGATCTGCTTGATAAAGTTATTCTCAGCTTCGAACCTGAATCGAACCATAATCTTCAGGTGCTGGAGGTTAAACCTTGTATGTTCTACCACAAAACCCTAAAAACCCTAGTTGCAGTGCTATTTTTCCTTCTCCACTGTTGATGAAAAAAAAGAATGAGATATATATATTATTATTACATAGAATTTTTTATGTTTTATTTTTTTTATTTTTTATTTTTAAACAACAAATCTTAAAAGAAAATATTAAAAGAAATGAAAACATATTTTTTCTATGTTGATTTTAGGTCTTTTTTTTAACAACAAATTAAAAAACAAATTTTTTTTAATTTGTTATTTAAATTGAGATTTTTTTAAAATCAACAATTTTTTTTATTAAAACCCAATAAAGAAATATTCTAAAATTAAATAATAACTAAAATGAATTTAGTTTTTTTTGTTTTTTTTTTTGAAAATATCTAAAAAAACAACAAAAGAAATGGTTTATTTTTTTTTTAATAATAATATGTATATATGATACATATATTATTAATTTTTTTTTTTTTAAAATCTAAAATTAAAAAAAAAACTAAATTTCATCTAAAAATTTAAAAATGTTTTTTTTCACAAAATTCTTTATTTCTTTTTGCAAATTAATTCTTCAACAAGAGTTTTTTTTATTTGAACCAAATCAATGGACTTTCTGATCTTCCTGATCGCACGAAGCGCAGGAAGAGAGCATACTCATCGCTTGATTTGTGTTTATTCATGCAGGGTGGGTGTTTTTGAAAAGACAAAATTTAAAACTAACTAAACGCTAAACCATAAAAAAAACTCAAACTTAAACTTCTTTGTGAAGATCCTGCTGTCACTAGGTCTCACAAATTATTTTTTCTTAAAGAAACTAGAAATGAATTAAATTCCTAATGCCTAATCCCTTAGCACCATTCCCCGTCAACGGCGCCAAAATGTCGGGCAATTTATTGGGACCTAAATTGCTTCATTAATTATCAACGAGGGAAACTCGTGAGCTTGTGATGGTGCAAGCAATATATATGCAGGAGTAGGCAACTAACTCTATGTCTAACTATATTATTTACGATTCAATATAATATGCAAGGGAAGAGGCTCCTAACTAAGGAGGTCTTGGTTGTCCTTCCCTATAGTATCATAGAGAAATCATTCATAAAACCAGAAACTTGAAATAAAAACAAGAGAATGAACTTTAATTGTTGTTTAGATTCAAAGAGAGAGAAAGACTAACTTAGTCTTTTGGTTGTCCTCTCATGTACTAATCCAAACTAAACTAAGATTCATTCATAAGCATAAGAAATGAAATGACTTGAAACACAAAAGAATGAATTTCAATTACCATATAAATCAATGGAGAGAGAGCCTAACTTAGACTCTTGGTATATCCTCATATGATACTTGAAACATAAAAGCAAAAGAATGAATTTCAATTATCATGCAAATCAAATGGAGAGAGAGTCTAACTTAGACCCTTGGTTGTTCTCTCATATGCTGATAAGATTCTAATTTAAAACTCATTCATCAATCACAAACAAATCCTTAAACATCTAATCAATGAAATAAAACAAAATCTAATATGAAATAACATGTTTCTCTCATCCTTTTAGAGTGAGCTCAATTCTCTTAAGAACAAGACAAATTATTCCATATACTACATTAAGGAAGCTTATATCTAAAACTACATCAATTCCATAAATTCATATTCTACATTAACACAATTTACATCTAAAACTACATAATGGAAATATATGAAAAATGAAGCCTTATTCTATTCCATCATAAGTTTGGATACATGCTCTAAGAGTCCTCCTCTTTGGAATGGAGGAGGTACTCCTATTTATACAATGAGAGGAGATAACAAACTCATAATGATGATCCATTAATCTCACTTTTAGTTCCATACATTTCTCAACCATCTAGACACATAACCCTATCCTCCATGATTTCCTCCATGAGGTCCATGATCTTCTCCATGATCTTTTCCATGAAATTTATCTTATCAAATTCGAATTTGATCATTCAAGGCCACATAAAGGTGTCTTGGAAGCTTCCTTGCAACCTACACATGTCACCAAAACAACCCACTTTCCATATATAAAGTAAAATATATTATTTTCTAATATTTAATCAAGAATTTCTCTCAAAAATGCTTAAAAATAAACAATATTTGGAAAATATGAATGAGACCCATTAATGGTGAATAGTAGGAAAAATGGAGTGACAAGGTGATGAATAGTGAGTGAAATAATGGAAGCATAGGTGAAAAATGTATGGTGATGAGTGCCATTTTTGGAGCCCAACAGTTACATTGAACTTATTGAAGATTGATTGCAAATATCATTGTGTTATTTTGACACATATCGATGCATTGTTTTGATAGAATATGCATATGTATGTTGTTTTAATAAAGTACCATGTATTAAGGATAAAAGATTAAATGAAAAAGTCTGCCTATGAATTTGATGGTGTTTCCTGTGAAAATTTGGAAGCCCAAATTTCTAATACAACAACTGATTAAGTTCACTATATTTGTTATTTAGTGAACAAAGTATCGAAACTGATACACTAAAGCCTTCACCAATTAAAATTATATGTGAAAATAAGTAACCAAGAAAGAAAGAAATACACAATGCATTACACAATTATTTTTAAACAAATGTCCTCCGGAAAACTCAATGTCGGAAAACCAATGCACTAGCTGAGGGTTTGTATTATTAAGCAGTAGTTTTTTGAATACAGTCTCTGGATGCCTTGTTGGCTATCTAGTATAGAGAATATGACTAAAAAATATTAGTGAGAAGTACCTCACACTATTACTAGTGATCACGACTGATCCAGCCACAGAATGGCTTGTCCCTTACTGCCTTTACGCTTCCTCTGTGTAGTCACTATGTAAGCCCAATGTCACAACTCTTAGCGATAATGTCACCCTTTCTGCTCATTGATTTTCCTCTCTGAGACTTTAATTTTGTCCTCCCAGTCTGACACCCCATCTTCTGGCTTCATAAGTCAACCTCTCCAACAAAAATACAAATATCCTCAAGGCTTTGCATTGCCTCTGGGTCAGTCTATACTACCTATCATAGTCTCTACATTGCCTCTCACGGTTCTCTCTCTACCTCCTCTACTGAGTATTCTTGGATCAAGAGAAATATCCAACCGGAACTATCGCTTCCCCTCACTGCAAGAAATCACTTCAAAGTTCTCTCCAGTGACTGCTACACTCCTCTCTTCAGAAATTTGATCTCTCATCTCCCACTCAATGTATTTTCCAAATGCCCATCAAGCCTCCTCTTATAATCCTTTTGTTGAGAACCAACGACCCATATTAGATTGTAATCAATGGCCCATATCATTTTTTCTTGATCTTCATCTTCTTCTAGAAGTTTCACCCATAGTTACATTAATACCCTTTAATTATTTTAATTCCCTATGTTTAGACTTTGACCTCCATCAAAAATATTTAATTATTTTAATAAATATGTTTCTGAGTGGAATTTCCCAAAATGATTTCTGGGTATTGTGGAATACAAGTGTCCTAGCCTCCTTACAGGTTTTGAGGCTAAGAGCACATCCGCTTCTACCATAAATGAACACTATCTCTTAGCAAGGAATGTGCTCTAGTAATACAACATGCTGAAGCATCACCCTGCTCTATAACATCTCCCTCTGCATTGTTGATGTCTGACATCACTTCCCATCAACTACTGCACAACTTTTTCAACTGTATTGTTGCTAACCCTACCACTTCCAACACTGCATATGTACTACAACCCTCTCCAACTTTTGCTGCTACTGCATCATCAATGGAAAAGTATCCAAAATTACTGAACAGGTGTTAATCATGATACATCTTGTTTTTGGAGTTATGACTCTTGCTAGTCTCTGCGTTGACCCTCTAAAGCCTCTACACTAGTGCTCACTCTACTCTGTACCAATTGCACTACTGCCAACTTTGATTTGTATTGCTAAGTCTCTGGTGCTCATAGCTACTAAAATTGTCACTCTGACACTCCTCTGCACCAACTAGCATTGGTCCATCCTGTTGCTTCTAATTTGGGCACTCGTAGCAAGGTTTCGATCTAAGAGGTGGGATGCTCAAGGATCCTTCTCATCTGTAGTTCTTCTGAACTATAGTTCTATATCACCCCACCTCTTGGAAATCACGCCAAACTCCTCCTCCTCAATCTGTGCAGATGCAGACTTCAGATCATGCTTCTCATCCTTGTCCTTCTTCTTGATAGGACACTGTGTAGCTTAGTGACCAAGTTTACCACACCAAAAGCACTTGGTCTTAAGAACATCTTTCTTCTTCCACTGATAACGATTCCCCTTAGATGCAATGGTTGTATTCTCACCCTCCTCCTTGGGCTTCGTTCCACTGCTACTACTGCTATCAAGTTTTCACTTGATGAAGTCTCTCCTCATCTCTTCTTGCTGAAAGCGACCCACATCCCTTCCTAATCTAGCAATTTCTCTCTACCTAGGATACTCTGGAAAAACACTTACCACTCCTCTAAGATTGAATTCAGGGCCAACCTCACCATCTTAGTAGGCTGATGTGTTGACCCCATAGTTGCCAATGAGTCTCAAATTTCCTGAAGCTTTGTTAGGAACTAATCAATGCATTCTTGTTTTTGCATCTACGTGGATATCATCTTCTTCTCCAAGTACATCTTTTGCTGCTCAGAGGATCCTTCATATAGCGTGGCCAAAGATTTCCACATCTGTCGGGTTGTATTTTTTCCAGTAGTGTGACACACTATGTGATCTCTCACTCCATCAATGATCAATCACTTGGCCTTCTCCATCTTGACATTGTACTTCTTGTTCGGATCTGAATCTGCAGATAAAACTACCACAATGTTGATGTAAGTTTTGATATCATGCTCATGTAGAAGACATGCGATCCTTGCCTTCGAGATCACATAGTTGGATGCACCCTTTAACCGATCTTGATCTCATAACCCATTAGCTGCCATCTCTGCCAATTAAATGTTGAACTGCATCCTCTCTCCTATGTGCTACTGTTAGGCTGGCCTACACACTCCTTGTTGGAGTTAGTAGATCTGTTGCTACCTATTGCTACTCAGCAAATGATAATTGAGACTTCTTGGATGGAAATCCTTTGAGGAAGAATTCCTTCAATGGTGTCTGATGCAGGAGCATCTAACTCAGAAATATCACTATATTTTAGTAGATGTAGGGGGTATTGTGTTTTAAGGCAGTTGGTTTCCAAAAGAATTAAATTAAAGTAATTTTAATGTTTTTGAATGATTTTAATTTAGAATAGGAATTAATTAAATATTGTGAGGATATTTGTATATGCTCTTGAATGTAGGACAACATGAGTGATGATGAGTGATTAGTGAGGATTGAGAGATTTTGAAATATTGTAAATCTTAGATTAGGAATTGGTTTTATGATTTTGGGGATTCAAGAGAATCCTTAGGATTTAGTTGAGTTGTTGAGATCCCCAAGGGATCATTGAGAGATTTTAGGATTTGATGATCAGATTAAGAATCTGAACCAGAATTGGTTAACAGAAACTTTTGTATAAAATGTAAGCCTCAAAGGCATGAAAAAAGAAGAATCATCGATGGATAGGTAATAGAGAAGATTGATTGTAGCCTACAGGTAGATAGATTGTAGTGTCAAGAGGACACTGATATAGAAGATCAGGCCGAGAAGGAATTCATTGTGTAAATATTTATTTATTAATACAGAAGTGAAATTTATTAGTTTGTGTGAACTGTATTGTATAATTGAATTATAAAATATGCATAGTATCAGAGTATTTGTATAACATAAGTGTGCAGGGAATTCGAAAAGAATCTGAGAGAGAGGAGAGTGCATAGAGGAGTATTGCGGTGATAGGACAATGTTGGAAACTAATTCAATAACTAAATCAAATCTTAGGAGTGGTAGCGTTTAAATAATACACAAAACAAAGCTCAAGAAGGAGCCAAGTGGAAGAAAAATCAAAGATTGAAATCACTGAAGGGAATGAGAAAATGAGCACACACGTGATCCCTTGTAATATGTGAAAGTCAAGTATCTTCTTCGTCATTCTGTTGATCGCTATTTCCATGACTAATATTGTTTTCGTTCAGTCCTTGCTTCAACCTAGTTCTGTGATTGAAGTTTTCAATGCAACATATGGATTGGTCGAGCCCCAGAGCAAAGTCATTAAACAGTCAAGCCACACACGAAAGATCAAAGACGTAGAAATAATTAAAACAACAAAGAACGGGAACCATCGAATCGGCCATATCGATGGAAGATGAATGGCGAAGATCAAAACCACGTGTTAACAGAAGGATGGAGCAGTCTTGAAAAGAGGTAATGGTATATCACGTAGTTAGAAATTGGTAAGTGGTAAATTTTGGAGTTGCGTGATAAAACATGGAGATGCCATGTGGCGAGAGAAAACTACTTTTCTCGCATGACTTTGGAAAATTAAGTGTCATGCTAGTTATAGCATGATATGGTCAATAACCGTCAGATTGAGGAATGAGATCGATGGCAGAGATTTAATACGCTAAAGAGAGCATCGATATATGTGCAAAGGTTTGTGGAATGGTGTAAAGGTAAGGTTTTAAGTGTGCTTGATGAAATATTTCTATTATATGTGAATTATAATAGAAATAACTAGGATTAATGTATTATGGTTTACGTTTGAGTTTTAACCAAAGTCTACAGACCATGGTATGGTTGATAAGCGCGGGTGATTAAAATCAGAGTGCAATATGATATGATATTTTGTTTACATGGGTAATAAAGTCAATCGAAGGGTTGAGTTATAAGGATTAAGAGAGAATCAAATATATTTATGCTTAAGGAATTAAACTTTGATAAAGTAGATTTTCATCAGATGTTGTATTTCTGCTTATTAGAGCTTGGTTATAAAGGTTTTTCACCATTGATATTGGTGTTTGTCTTGGGACATGATAGATACATAATTTGACATGAAATTGTATTTGCATAATGTGGGTATGTTGCAGCTTTTGCTGCATCATTTTGGTATCAGAGCTGAACAAGGAAATTCTGCATGTAAAAATTCTTTGAGAAATTTAGAACAGAGTTATTTTTTGAAGGTATGTATACAAGCAAGAGGAGACCATATTTTAAATCTGACAAACAATAGGCACACAGAGATAAAGTGTAGCAGAATTTGTAGATGCAAAGAAACAAAGAACAATCCATTCAAAGTGTAGGTGCATGGGAGAACACGATGTAGAGATCTTGAAGGTGAGATGAAATGTTTTTTTTTTGTTTGAACATCATGGTTGAAAAACTCAGGTTGTAGAGAAAAGAAGGTGTCTCGGCAAAAGAAAAGAAGCAATAATGAAGAAAGCTGGTAAAAATTTCTTAGTGGAAGAAGAGGCAGCCAGAACCTAGTATTTCATTTGTGATTGAAATACAAGAGGGAAGTTGTATTCCTAAAAGGTGTATATGAGTTGAAGCCTAGAAGAATAAGAGAAAGTGTGTAAAGAGGTTCGAGAGAATAGAGAACCAAGTGCTTGCAAAAAGACCAAGTAGAGAGGAAAGATTGGTGAGGTAAGTGACAAAAAGGATGACTTGTTGTTGCACAAGCTTCAATATAGTTCATAGTTAGTGAGTGAGGAACTCATGAAGATAGAGAAGGAGATGGCTACTAATAGTCATAACAGAAATAACAAAGGTTTTGAGGAAGACCACAATAGAAGAAAAGTGAAGGAGGATGCCAAGGAAAATGGCAAGAGAATAAGTCAAGAGGGAATGGACAGAGGAAAAGCTGAGCTAAATTTCCATCTTGAGTTATTGATGGAGATGTTGCAGATGAATAAGGATGACCAGAAGCATTGTTATGTCATAAGGAAGAAAGTAAATTAGCAGAGGATACAAGAGAAGAGAAATCAATAGGTGAATATGAAGTTGCCAGGAGAGATGTGAAAGCTTGAACAGGTAATGAATGTTCAATTTAAGTTTGAAGAACTTAGAGAAACTAAGTTGAAAATGGATGTTTCCATCTGTGAAGCAGAACAAGTTAAATTTATTGATGAAGATGAAGAATGGAGATCTGTGAAAGATCTTATGAACCATTGTGTGAATTCAAGGCAACAAGAAGTTTACTTTGCTGAAGAAGGAATTATTGATGATTTTCTGGACTGTTGGACAAATTCAGATTAGCAGGAGGATATGAAATCTTGTATATTTGACTCTAATAATTTTGATGTGATTACATGTTTTGCAGAGGATGGGAAATCTTTTGAGACTGTCAAAAGTATGGAAGAGTATCTTTCAGAAGATAAATACTCTAAAGTAAAGAATGGTGGAGAATGTCTCTTGGATGAAAAAAGCGTTGGCCTATTACAAAGGAAATAATTTAGTAAAGCATTGATATTTGAAGCTGTTACAACACAGGAACAATGTCTTGTGAAAGAAGGAGATGAAATTCAGTCTGAAGAGATGATATGTGAAGCAACAATTGAGACTATTGAAACTTGTAATTTTCAAACTGATAAATTGTGTACAAATGCAAGAATTATAAGTGATGATGAAATACTTATGAAGTGTTAGAGAGAAATTGAATTGCTAGAATGTTTGCTGGAAAACTCAGAGTATGACAGTGTGATTGCAGAAGAAGGAGTTCACTACAGTGGACAAGAGCAGAAAGACATCATTGAAGCAAATAGTGTGGAAGAGAGACTTGCTGATAGTCTCGAGAGTCCTTTGGAGAATTCTTTAAAGAGGTTGAATCAACATACTGATGTGCTAATAGAAAAGGAAAGAGTAGAGCAGTATACTGAGATGTTTCCAGAGAAGGAGAAGTTAATGAGGCCTTATATTTTTAATCCTGATAATTGTTTTATGATTACATGATTTTATGAAAATGAGACAAAAATGTTTCAAGTTGAAGAGTCAATTTTATAGCTAAAGAAGACTGGAATTTTCCGGGTCGGACATGCTGTTGAGGAAAATGAAAAGCATGAAGATACCGTGCTTGAAGAAATTAAATTGATTGTTAGAATCAGTCAAGGAAGTAAAAGACAATTTCTGAGGGTTGTCAAAGAAGAGGAAGGAAAATAGGCTAGAATTGATGAACATCATAGTGATTATTTGAGAGGAATCAAATATAAGGGGAATTGGAGGACAATTTATTTTTTGAAGGTAAATTTACAGATATTGAACATAGGTTGTTTGGAAAGTCACAAGAGGGTAAGGATGAAAGGGCGGTAGTAAGAATCTGACAACTTCAAAGAGACGATGATGAACATCAATTTGAATATGAGTGGACAGAGTACAACAACAAATGGCAAAGTATGTACCAGCCCAAGGATGTGCTAAAGATAGAGATTGAAGAATTATGGAAATTTATGATGAAGCAGTCTAGATGGAGGACATTGAAAGGAACATGAAGAGTGATCAATCAGAATTGAAACTGATTGACAAGGAAATGAACATGAAATAGAATACAACAAACATAAAGCAACAACAAAGGAAGAGAGCATTTCAGACAACTAAAAACTAAAGTTTGGGACCCTGGAGGTTTTCTATCAACATATGAGAACACATGATGTGGAGATCATGAATGGTTTCAACCTTGGGAGTCTAATGCAGGAGAATCCAACTCATAAATATCATTGTATTTTAGTAGACATAAGGGATCTTGTGTGTGGAGGGAGTTTGTTTCCAAAATAATTAAATTAAAGTAATTTTAATTCTTTTGAATGATTTTAATTTAGAATAGGAATTAATTAAATATTGTGTGGATATTTGTAAATTCTCTCGAATGTAGGAGAACATGAGTGATGATGAGTGATTAGTGAGGATTGAGAGATTTTGAAATATTGTAAATCTTAGATTAGGAATTGGTTTCATGATTTTGGGGATTAAAGAGAATCCTTAGGATTTAGTTAAGTTGAGATCCCCAAGGGACCATTGAGATATTTTATGACTTGATGAGCTGATTAAGAATTTGAACCAAAATTGGTTAACAGAACCTTTTGCATAAAATGTAAGCCTCGAAGGCATGAAAAAGGGAGAATCATTGGTAGATAGGTAATAGAGAAGATTTATTGTAGCCTACAGGTAGATAGACTGAAGTAGTGTCAAGAGGCCACTGATGTGGAAGATCAGGCCGAGAAGGAATTAATTGTGTAAATATTTATTTATTGATACAACAACACAATTTATGAGTTTGTGTGGACTCTATTGTATAATTGAATTATAAAATATGCATAGTATCAGAGTATTTTCATAACATAAGTGTGCAGGTAATTCAAAAATAATTAAAGAGAGAGGACAGTGCACAAAGGAGTATTGTGGTGATCGAAAAATGTTGGAACCTGATTGAATAACCAAATCAAAGCTCAGCAGTGATAGCATTTAAATAATACACAGAACAAAGCTCATGAAGGAGTCAAGTGAAAGAATAATCAAAGATCGAAATTAGTGAAAGGAATAAGAAAATGAGCGCACACATGATCGCCTGTAATAGGTGAAAGTCAAATACCTTCTCCATCCTTTTGTTGATCGCTATTTCCATGACTAATAATGTTTCTGTTCAGTCCTTGCTTCAACCTAGTTCTATGAATGAAGTTTTCGATGCAATGTATGGATTGGTCGAGCCCCGGAGCATAGTCATTGAATAGCGGAGCCACACATGGAAGATCAAAGACATAGAAAGAATTAAAACATCAAAGAACTAGAACTGTCAGATATGCCAAATCAATAGATAATATCGACGGAAGATGAATGGTGGAGATTAAAAGCACATGTTAACAGAAGGATGGAGTGATCTTGAAAAGCGGTAGTGGTATATCACGTAGTTAGAAAGTGGTAAGTGGTAAATTTTGGAGTTGAATGATAAAACATGTAGATTACACGTGGCATGAGAAAACTACTTTTCTCGTTTGATTTTGGAAAATTAAGCGTCATGTTATTTATAGCGCGGTATGGTCGATAACCATCAGATTGAGGAATGAGATTGACGATAGAGATTTAATACACTAAAGAGAGCATCGATATATGTGCAAAGGTTTGTGGAATGGTAGAAAGGTAAGGTTTTAAGTGTGCTTGATGAAATATTTCTATTATATGGGAATTATAATAGAAATAAGTGGCATTAATGTATTATGGTTTAAGTTTGAGTTTTAACCAAATTCTAAAGACCATAGTATGGTTGATAAGCATCGGTGATTAAAATTAGAGACGAAGCTTACATGATATTTTGTTGTCACAGGTAATACAATCAACCGAAGGTTTGAGTTATAAGGATTGAGAGGGAACTGAATATATTTCCGCTTAAAGAATAAAATGATGATAAAGTAGGTTTTCATTAGATGTTGTATTTCTGCTTATTAGAGCTTGGTTATAGAGGGTTTTCACTATTGATATTGGTGTTTATCTTGGGACATGAAATACACATAATTTGGCATGCAATTTTATTTACATAATGTGGGTATGCTGCAGCTTTTTCTACTTTAGTGTCCCTCTTGTTCCTTCTGAATTTTTTCTACCCGAGCAACTATTACAGAAAACTGCATCACACCAGAAACATCCTCTTCACTGAATCTTTTGCACTACTCCCTATGACACTGGAAAAATTTGAGCCCGAAGTCTTACCTCTCTATCGACTCACTCAAAGAGATCCCTTCCTCAAAAAATTTACCCTCTTCTCCTGGACTCTACAATCCCTCTGGGGATTCGATTTGTTGCCTACACAACACTTCGACCCTCCTTCTCTTCAGCATTGGGTTCTTCTAGCTCTGCTCTCTTGCTTCACCTGCAGCTCTAATACCATGTGAAAATTTGGAAGCCAAAATTTCTACTGCAACAACTGATTAAGTTCCTTCTATTTGTTAATTACTGAAGAAATTATTTACTAATTTCTACAACAAATATCGAATCTAATATACTGAAACCTTCACCAATTAAAATTGTATGCGGAAACAAGTAACCAAGAAAGAAATAAATACATAACACATTACACAATTATTTTTGGACAAATGTCCCCGGAAAATCCTATTGGGAGAAAACCAGTGCAGCAGCTGAGGGTTTGTATTATTAAGCAGTAGTTTTCTGAATACAATCTCTAGGTGCCTTGTTGGCTATTGAGTAAAAACAATATGGCTAACAAAATATTATTGAGAAATCCCTCACACTATCAATGGTGATCCCAACTGATCCAGCCACAGAATGGCTTATCTCTTATTGCCTCTATGTTGCCTTTGTGCATTCAATGTGTAAGCCCAACATCATAACTCCTAGGGGCAGTGTCACCCTTTCTTCTGATCAATTTACCTCTCTAAGACTTCGATTATGTCCTCCTAGTCTCACACCCTAGCTTTCGGCTTCAGAATTCAACCTCTCCAACAAAAATATGGATCTCCTCAATGCTCTGCATTGCCTTTGCATTAACCTACACTACCCAGCATAGCCTCAATGCTTCCTCTCCTAGATCTGTCTTTGCCTCCTCTACTAATTATTCCTAGATAAGGAGAAATATAATCCAACTGGAACTATCCTTTCCCCTCATTGCAAGAAATCAATTTGAACTTCTCTTCGACAACTGTTGCACTGCTCTCTTGAAAAATTTGATCTCTAATCTACCACTCGATGTATTTTCCAAATGCCCATCAAACCTTCTCTTATAAGCCTTCTATTGAGAACTAACATCCCATATTATATTATAATCAATGGCTCAGATAATTTTTGCTTGATCCTCATCTTCTTCTAGAAGTTTCAGACATAGTTAAATTAATACCCTTTAATTATTTTAATTCCCTAAGTTTAGACTTATGCCTCCATTAAAAATAATTAATTATTTTAGTAAAACTGTCTCCGGGTGGAATTTCCCAAAACCATTTCGGGGTATTGTGGAATACATGCATCATATCCTGCCAACAAATTTTTAGGCTAGTAACACATATGATGCTACCAGAAATCAACATTTCCCTTGCATGAGTTGATTGATTTTTTAACTACACTGACAAAGGTTTTTGTCTTTCTAATGTTGTGATGTGTTAGGTAGAGATTCTAGTAGACAAACTTTTGTAGAGATTTCTATCTTGTTTATGTCAAAATCTAAATATGTGCACTAGTAATTCATTTATGAATTTGGGAACTTGTATTAAATTGTGGATGGAGGGTTCAAAAAGGCTAATATTTGATTGATTCACTATATGTGTCACTAGAGATGAAAATTCTTTATAAGCATTGTGCATGATTGCTTCAAGGAATGTAATAGCATAATTTGTTATTGAATCTGGTGAGTTTTAAGTTAGTTTATGCCACTACTTTATCTTTGAGCTTCCAATTGCAGAGACAAAGACTTAAGATTGATTGTTTCAAAGGTTTGGCTTTGTATCCTTTTGGGAAGAGTTTTTGGCATGCTTACTAATGAAGTCCAGTATGCAAGTAACCACACAATACTGAGTTGGTGATATTTTAAAGTGATTGCAGATTAATGTGCTACTTGCAAGAGCTTTAGATAGTGAATATTAATTTGGTGAGAGGCTTAGTATGATAGTGTACATGGTTATGGATACTTATGATGATATTACCTTAAGCTAGTTGTTGCTTATCCTTGTTACTATTATGCAAAACGTTTATTGATAATGGTTTCATTATTGGAACTTTGTTGGATAGAAGAGTCAAGCTAATGTTGCTTCTTAACCTTTGATAAGTCTCCATGCTTGATGTTTTCATGAATGAGTAAATATGATGTTATAGGGTTTGCATTGCAGGATTAAGTTTTGGTTACATGTACTTATGAGATGTATTGAGTTAGTAAGATCAATGTATTGATCATTTTGTAGTAGAATTATCACGAGAATGCATCTTCATAGTATTTTTCATTTGCATACAATTGTTTTATTTTCAATAGAGAAGGGTTGGTAAGGATGAGCATAATTGTTTGGCTTCACATTTGACAATATTTATGAGTTAGGGTTTGATGATATTTTGAGCAAATTTCATTTATTTATTGCAGAAACGTTTCATATATTGTTATTTAATTCGATTAAAATTATATTATAGAGAGAGATTTGTTGGTAGATGCATTTTTCAGTGAACAATATTGAAAATTGAATGAAAGATGGCATGGAGATTTTGAGTTGTGATCGAGTCAAGTGGATCTGTTGTGAATGATTTTGAAACATGGTCCACAAGCAGTTTAAGGGTTGGATGCTTTAGTGAGGAAGTGGTTACCATTAAAGTTGATCAATGAGTGGTAGTTATCTTTCGTTGGTGGGTAGTAAATTTGATCATGGAGTAGTAGCTTCCTTCCAATGGTAGCTCGAGAAGCAAGAGGAAGTGGTAGCCTCCACCAAGTAGGAGCCTGCACAATGGTAGTGCAATATGTAATTAAATATTTTTGTTAATTATAAGAAGAAGGTAGAGACAATAGCAATGGTGATTTCTGCCAGTTGGGTTTTCGACCTAAAAATATGGTGTCCCTATGTGTTGATGTGTCGATGATGTGTTGCATTCTTATGGTTTACATGTCTTTGTCATTAAATGTTGCTCACAGTTACCATATATGGTTAGATCTACTGGATAATTATTGGGATGGGGTACCCTCGGTCAATGTTTTGCCAAAAGCCCAAATTTCGGGGAAAAATCCCAAGTTTTATGTAAAAGGATAGAAAGTCTCCACAAATTGTGGTCATGGAGTGTGCAGTTAAGTAAATAGTAAAAAAAGGTTTTACCCTCTTTTATGTAAGTTAAGTCACATTTTTGAAGATCTACCCATGGTCCATAGACCATGGGATTGTATAAAAAGGTGTGTCTTAGAGAGTCCAAGGCATAATAGAGGAATACAGGTTGTCTACGGGTATGATAGAAGGATTCTAAGTTAGCACAGAAGGTAGAAGTAAGGCTCTGCAGTTGAGTGCACAGAGGCTTAGAGTAGAGTTTGTCATTGAGTGTGCGGACCCCTGCAGCTAAGTGTGCAAGGGAGTCTTTAGTATGTAAGCTTAACTGAATATCAATAAAAGAAGATTATTCGAGAAATTCTTGTGTTTTATCTCTTTACTTCTGTTACGAATGAATGCGCTTTATGCTATGATAAATGATGCTTTTGTGAAATAATGATGTATTGATGAGAGACTTTACTAGATCTATATTTTTATCTGAACGCAATTCATGTTAAGTTCTTATACGAAGATTATATGATTATATGTTAAAAATATCAAACACTTAACTAGATCTGAGTAAATAATGTCTTAAGAGTAATGTATGATGCATGTAAGTGGCTAATTCACCTGTTCAAGGTCTGTGAAAGCTAGTCATAGACCATCGCAAAGGTCTAGAGGTTGATTAAAGGAAGTTACATCGATAAGCCATAAGGGCTTTTCGATCTGTGCGAAGGAAAATCTAAGCCACAAAATGACATCATGCTGATCTATGGGTGCGGAAACTTGGTTTGAGTATCCCCCCATACTACTTCAGGTGAGACTTCAGTTTGTGCTCCGTGGATTAATGCTGAAAGGGCCAGTAGTGTAGGGATTTTCTTGGCGCAACAAACACTGAACTTGGGTCAGGACCCACTAAGCTAATAAATGGTTTCATTTCTAGGACCGGGATCTACATAAAGAGATGTGTGATGTTGCATCACTGGAATTCAACCAAGAAGGAAATTGAGAAGTTGTTGCATAGAAATATCCATGAATTCACAGTGCAAGAAAATAGAAATCCACGTCTGAAGAAAGAATAGTGGTTGGACATATATTTATACATATAAATACATGAAATTTTCATCTACACCTTCCTAATCGAAATATACAAGTGGATCTTTAAATTGGCAGATGACCAAGGAAGGTGGAGGATTAATGGTCCAATAGTGTGGACCTTGGAGCTGGTGCATAGGTTGGAAGCTTCTGAAGAAAAAATCGTGCGTGATGTTGATCACTGGCTTGATTGAGTAATAGGAGGACTTGTGATAGAATTCGGGGTCGATACCTTAGTCAGCCACAGTGAGGCAGAGCGACAATTCTTCAATGGACCGCGAGGTAAGTATTTGAGATCTTATAATACTTTGATTAAGATGCTCTTGTGTGAAAAGAGGGTTATGTCACTGCCTTCATTTTTTGATCTACACAAAGTGGACAAATCTTTAGGAATCAAAAGAGGGAAGGTCTTGAAAATAGCCCATTGATAGAGACTCCTTCGAGTGACGACAAGGGAGTGGTACAAGCCTCACTGCAAAGCATTGTATAGTTGATAAGGCAAGGTTTTGCACAAATACCTCATCCACCCACACCACCTCCACCTTCACCTCGCCGACATACTTCTTTGGCCACACCACCACCATCTCTGCCACTGTTCAACATGTCAAATACGATGAAGTTTCTCATTTTCAAGGGCTTGGGATGTGAGGACCCAGATTAGTTTTGGTTTGTTGTGAAATCTGTGTGGACAACAAAAAAAATTATAGATGATAATATAAATAAGGCACAGTTGGTTATCACTCTGCAGGATCATGCACTGACATGGTATATTAAGTACTACACTGCTAACCCATTGGAATCATTAGCAAACACTCAAACCACTCTGAACAAAGAATTTGATAAGCCTAAGTATAGTTCGCAACCAGTAATTGGATTCAAGGAAATCATGATGAGGCTCGGTGAAATGCCCTGGGAATTAGATCAAAGATTGAAGTGCCAGATCTGTGAAGCTAATATGAATCTCACAGATAGTCAACACCGTGAATGGTTTGTATCCTCGCTCCTGCCTCACCTTAGGGTTTCTTTATCATAGCAAAAGATAAGAAATCAGGCAGAAGCCCTAGAAATTGTGATGATATTGCATGGAATGCCTATTCAGGATGCTTGTTTGGGGGTTCAACAGATCCATGCGGAGTTGTAGAGCTTGAAAAAGGAAAATGCATCTCGGCTGGAGGTACACGAAGAAGTTTGGTGTCTCAAGTGTAAAAATCAGGTGCGTGATAAATATCATTGCCTTGTCTTCGTGAATTACATCACTGGGGGGGCCTATGCCCCTAAGGTAGGAAGCTCTAGCAGGACCAAGTGTGAGGCCCATGCTATGGTGCGCTATTTGTAAAGTAGTCAGAAAACATGTAACAGACAATTTTCATTTGCTGCGAAAGTTTTTACAGACACCACAACAATTGTTTTATGATTTCTTCAAATCAGTCGGCCATGATGAGCACCACTATCAGAGTTATGAATTAATGATGGAGAGGACACCTATGTATAGAATGCACACAGAAACTCGGCCTCCAGATCAGGGCACTGGGAGAACGCAAGGAGGATATTAGGGGCATGGACAAGGCCAAGGAGGAGGAGAACCTGGTAGGGGTCGGAGGCAGGTCATTTGTAAAATTTACGAAATGCTAAGACACTACGTGTAGGAGTGTATGAATCAAACACACCCATCATGTCAATACTGCACTTAGTTTGACGACACAATCGAATAATGTCCTGTGTTGGTGACTAAGATGCAGGAGAAGATGGCACAGCCTTAACATCCTACCCAGAAATTATAGACGATGAGGGCCGAGCCCCATGAACAGGACTCAAATGTGAATATTGTACTGCAAAGCGGGATCGGGACTAGTGATGATAAGGGAAGGTAGCCTGTATAAGGTGGATGGGTCCAAAACGCCCCAGAAAAGGAAGTTGGGGATTGATCTGGAGCATGTGAAGAAAACATTCATGGAAGCAAAGAAAAGCTTTGCTAAGGCCTCTACCTTACGAAGTCAGAATCAACTATTAGATACTAGTGCACCTACAAAGGTTGACCCCTCTGTTCTTATCACATTCTTGGAAACTTGTATGAAATTACTTCGTGACAGCAAGGTTGTGAAAGGGCTACAAGAATTGATAAAGAAGTGTGTCGGTAAGGATAATACTTCTCATGGACCCCTCATTTTCAGAAAGATCGGTAAGAATAAGGAAATAATAGGGCGTGAGATGAGGCTTACTGCCAAATAGGGGACTATGAGATGGACCAAGTTATTTGGATTTGGGATCTGATGCAAACGTATTGCATAAACAAACCTAGGAGAGAATGGGGAGACGTGCACTGCAGTGGTATACGATTCAATTAAGGATGGAGAACCAGTAGAAGATTATCCCTATGGGGCAATTGCAGGTAGTTACCGTACATATAGAAGGTGCGAGTGCGCTAGTTGATTTTGAAGTAATAGAGACTGTTGATGATATAAATCCATACCCCGCACTCCTAGGAATTGATTGGGTTATTGATATGAATGGGATCATCAATTTGAAGAAGTGGACAATGTTGCTTGATAGGAAATCGCTTCGCATTATGGTACCCATGGACCTTGCAGAAGGAATGCGCTATACCAAACCAATTCGCGACTATGAGCAGAGTGATGGTGATTTGGATAAAATCTATAAAATCACAGTGCGAGACCAAGACTGGGTTAACCCAACAGTTGATGGATGAATTTCATTGGACAATGAAAGTTCTTATACCTTGGATTCAGACGAAGAGTTGGAACATTAGAAAAATAGGTTGTATGAAGTATCCACACTACGCTGCAATATGATGTTATAGATCTAACCCGGAAATATATGATAATGGAAATAAACCTAGAAACAATAATAGAGAAATAGATAGAAATGCTTCTTTTTTTATCAAAACCCTTAAGGTAGGGCAACACCATACATTCACTCCTTAGGGAAGGAGAACACTCCACAAGCCATATGCCTGTTCATACAATAATCCTTGACTCTTCCTTGACTTGGAGTCTCTAGCCTCTATATAGGCCTCATACATACAATACCATGGGTCATTACCATGGTTCCCTCATACCATCAACTAATACCATGGGTCCCTTACATTATTATTAACTACTTGTGGTCCCTTACATGATATGGGTTAACCACCTTATTTATTACTATGGCCCATCCCATTATTACATTATTACCTTGGGTACCTCCCTTTGTACCCCATATTACCCCCCCTAGGTATATAACATTCCACCCCCCTTAGCATGTTTCGTCCCCGAAACATGGGAGGAACATAAACAATAAGATCTACTCAAAAGAGTAGTCCACTGATACCATGCACGTGCATCTAGCCATCCAAGAGAAAGGTGAACCCTCGATCTCGCTGGTGCCTCGCTCGCTTGAGATGGAAGTTGGCCGCGGTAGCTCTTCTGTGTTGATGTGTAGTAGGTGGATCTTCTCTCCTCACCATCCATCATACGGGGGTTGTTGTCCTTGTGACTACTTGGTTTCCATCTTGATGGTTGTCTTGCGGGGTGACGTGGGTGATGATATGTTGACGTTTTAACCCACGATGTCTTTTTCTTTAATTCACCCTGCTGTGGTGCCTGTTGTGGTGTCTTCTTTTCCAATATGACTTCAACCACTGAACCCTCATCAGATGTGTTAGCACCTGTTACCTTTTCGGCTTCAGCCTCTGTTTGTGTTTGATTGTCGACCATCAACTGCTCATCATATAATATGTTAGTCCCTGGAACATCTTCTGCATCAACCTCCTTTTACTCTACCTGTTTATTAATGGAAATATCCTGTAATGTAATTTTCTTCTTTTTATACCAGAGCTTCAGGAATTTTTTCTGTACATTAACATTGATAGTACCCACTGATTCCATCCAAGGGTATCCCAAAACAACATCCATGTTATCCATATCTGAAGCATAAAAATCACCATCCAACACATACTTATCTATAGAAATCTTCAAATCCTTATACAATTGAACATCCTCATCATCCACCTGTGTGTTTTCAATGTGTTTTTCTGGGACTTGCAATTTTTTTACCAAATTAACATTGATAAAATTATGCTTGCAACTAGGATTTATAGAAACAATGATCTTCTCTTTCTGAATCAATCCATGAACCTGCAATAAGGATATACCAGTAGGAAATAGCCCCACATGTTTCTCCTTATCTTGTTTTCTGGCATGAGACCATCTGTCTAAAAGTAATCTTTCAAATTCTTCATCGGACAGGTTGGAACACTTCTTTTGGTTAAGTAATCCCCACCATGTGGCTACCCTGTCTTCAAAATTACACACTACAAAAGTTCTCCAATGATTTTTCCATAATAACTTGTGTGTTTTTATGTATTCTTCAATAGAAGGACCCTTATCTTTTCCTGTAAAACATAGAACTGCCATGAAGAGGGTTTTGAAAAAATTCACTTATTTGGCGAAAATTTGAAATTGTCACAGTTTAGTCAATATTGCTCAGAATCCCTATTATGACCTATTTTCAGAAATGGAACAATCATTCTGCATCTGCTCATGTGATAGAAATCTTGATTCAGACACTAGAATTTCAGATCTGCGCTACTACTCTCCCGCTGTCACCCAAAATTTCTGAAAAAAGAGCCGATTTTAAATCAACGATATCTCCCTCATCCGGACTTCGATTCGACTGATTTTTTTTTGAAATTGGGTATTTTTCCACAAAGAATCTAGATCTGCAATTAGATTGTGCAGATCTTGTGCTAGGACATTCATATCTTCACCGCAAATTCGCTGCTCCGAAAAATTGTCTGTAACCCCACTGATTTTTAAATCAGCGATATCTCCATCATCCGGACTCCGATTCGACTGATTTTTTTTTGAAATCGGGTATTTTTTCACCTGAAATCCAGATCTGCAATTATATTTTATACATCTTGCACCAAAACGTATAGATCTGATCTGCAAACCCGCCGCCCAAAAATCCCTGCAAAAAATATAAAAAAAAATTCTCCATTTTTGAGCCCAAGAAAGTTCTCTGATACCACTTGTTATAGATCTAGCCCGGAAATATATGATAATGGAAATAAACCCAGAAACAATAAGAGAGAAATAGATAGAAATGCTTCTTTTTTTATCAAAATCCTTAAGGTAGGGCAACACCATACATTCACTCCTTAAGGAAGGAGAACACTCCACAAGCCATATGCCTGTTCATACAATAATCCTTGACTCTTCCTTGACATGGAGTCTCTAGCCTCTATATAGGCCTCATACATACAATACCATGGGTCATTACCATGGTTCCCTCATACCATCAACTAATACCATGGGTCCCTTACATTATTATTAACTACTTGTGGTCCCTTACATGACATGGGTTAACCACCTTATTTATTACTATGGCCCATCCCATTATTACATTATTACCTTGGGTACCTCCCTTTGTACCCCATATTACCCCCCCTAGGTATATAACACATGATGACCAAATCGTTGTGATATGTGTCGTTGGAGGTAAGAAATTTTCCCTATTGTGATGTTTTAACTGACGTGGATAAATTTTTGGATGCTTTTGAAAGAGAAGTTCCATAGGATTACCGCTTTTAGGTGTTAGACTAGGCACTGTGTGCTACGCCCACTCGGTCATGGGATATGCACAAAGACAATTTTGATGAGTGGCATGATTACAGAAGGTTGATGAGAAAAGGGTTTGGTTATCCTAAAGTACAGGTAACGGAGAAATATAACAGAAGAAATGATCAGCGCGATCACTTGGCCAAATGGAATAAGGTTTATGGAACGGAGCCCCAGCTAGAATGGGTGCATTTATTATCACACTCTAGACATAATCCCTATGAACTTGTATTTGGATACTGAGCTCCGCCATGACACCGTGGAGTGGGATGTCTTAAGAGAAGGCTTTGTGAGAACATTCAACTTTGAAGATGGGTTTGAAAGCATTGATGAGGCTCTACAGGAGGTTAAGGCAGTGATCTTATGAATCCCACATGATCCTTTGGAATTGATTCAACCAGACTAGAGCACCCGGTTGTGTCATCCACTGGAATGGTATAACATGACATCTGAAGCCGAGGATGAGTATCCAAGGAACATTAACATGAAAAAAACATAAAGCCACAACAAAGTTGAGGGGATGCAAATAGAGAATCTAGAAATAATTACACCATTGAAAACTAGGGAAGTAAACATTGGTATAGAGGCGGAGCCGAAGTTTGCGAAGATTGGGGATTAATGGGATGATGCTACAATAGATAAAGTTTTTGAGTTCCTCTTCAAGTATCAGGATTTGTTCCCTAATTATTTTTGAACTTGTAAGGCATCATAACCAATTTGGGAGTTATGAAAGTGACTCTGAAACCATATCCGAAGCTTGTTAAGAGAGTCCATATCGCCTTAATCCTAAATAGAAGGAAAATTTCCACTTGGAGTTGAACAAGATGCTTGAAGCAGGTATTATTGAACCCATGGAGGAGTCTAATTGGGTGATTCCAATGGTAGTTCAAGAAAAGAAGCAGAAGGAAGAAATAAGGATTTGCATAGATCTCAGAAAGCTTAATGATGCCTATGTCCATGATCACTTTCTGACACCATTTATTGATGAAGTACTGGACAATGTGGGAGGATAGGAAGCGTATTCCTTCACTGATGGGTTCTCTAGGTACCATTAGATTAAGAGTGTGCTAGAGGATAGGAGTAAGACAACCTTCATGAAAAAATGGGGTTGTTTCCAGTATACAGTAATGTCATTTGGACTGAAGAATGCGTCGGCAATATTCTCTCGTGTAGTCATGGCGGAATTCAAAGAGTTCTTTCACATATTCTTGGAGGTCTATTTCGATGACTGGACAATGTTTGGGCTAGTCAAGCACCATGTAGACAGTTTGTGCTTAATGTTAGATACATGCCGAAGTTATCAGATTGCACGGAACCTGAAGAAGTTGTTGTTTTGTGTCCACTTTGGGATTTTTTTGGGTCATGTTATATGCAGGCAAGGACTCATGATGGACATTGCCAAGATTGTCGTAATAATCAATTTGGAAGCCCCATGGAGTTTTAAACAGTTGTGGACAATGTTGGGCCATACCAGGTATTATCAAAAGTTCGTCAAGGCTTATGCTCAGATTACCAGGCCCATCAAAATGTTGCTAAAGAAGGATTCTACATTCTATTGGAATGAAGAATGTGAGTGCAATCTGGATGTCTTGATGGAGAAAATGGTTATCACACTGATCTTGGTGTTCCCAGACTGAAAGAAAGAATTCCATGTGCACGTTGATGCCTCGTGTATTGCATTGGGAGTAGTACTGACACAGGTTGGTGAAGGAGAATTGGGTCATCCTATAGCATTTGCAAGCAAAAAATTGTCAAAAGATGAGAAGGATTACTCCACAATAGAGCGAGATGGATTGGCTATGCTGCACGCATTCAAAAATTTTAGGCACTATCTATTGGGTGGACATTTCAAGATGTACACAAACTAGTCTGCATTGAAGTACCTAGCCAATAAACCTGTGTTGTGGGGGCGAATATGCTAGTGCCTGTTGTTATTCGAAGAATATGATTTTGGGGTAATTGTGAAGCTAGGAAGGTTGTATGCAGGACTTGATCATCTGTCGCACATTGAAATAGTAGAAATGCCTACAAATTTGGTGGAAGGAATACTTGACGCGCAACTCTTTGTGGTGCATGTAGCAGATAACCGCTTAGCAGATATTGTCCATTTTTTACCACAGGAGCAGCTCCAGAGGGATACACTAGTTAGCAAAAGAAAGAATTAGTGGTGTGTGCAATAGATTTCTTAGTGATTTTTGGCCAACTGTATAAGATGGGGTCGGACGAGATACTTTGATGTTATGTGCCCAATTTTGAATGAAATAGTATCCTCACTAAAGCTCTTGGATGAGCTACGGGGAGACATTATGCAGGGAAAGAAAAATGCAGAAGGTTTTGCGCGCTAGGTTGTGGTGGCCAACACTCCATAAAGACTCTAAAGTATATTGTAAGGCATGCGATGCATGTGAGAGGATAGGCAGGCTGTTGCAGAGGGATGAGCTATCACTGAATCCATAGGTGCCATTGCAGCCATTTGAGAAATGCGTAATTGATTTTGTGGGACTGATTTAGCTCCCAGGTAAGAAAACTGGTGCGCACTGCATCATCATCACGATAGAGTATTCGACCAGATGGCGGAGGCACAACCTGTGAAAGATTGTACAGGTGAAAAAGTAGAAATTTTTTTGTTTGAATATGTGTTGACCAGGTTTGGTTGCCCAAAGGTATTGATGAGTGATCATGGTACACATTTTCTCAATAAAACGACCAACGCATTGATAGAAGAGTTCGAGGTTTACCACTACAAGAGTACGCCATATCATCCTTAGGCCAATGGAACTGTTGATTCTTTTAATAAGATATTGGATAATACGTTGACAAAGGTTTTCAATGCACAATGGAATGATTAGGACGTGTGTGTACCAACAATATTGTGGTCATATAGGAGTACTTACAAAATCTCACAGGTCAGACACCTTTTTAGTTGGTCTATGGCATAGAAGTTATGATGCCCATGGAGTATATTGTGCCTAGTATATGCATAATAGCTTTCATAGGAATGGAAGATCTTGGAACCTTAGAAGAATGGATTGTGCAGCTAATGGAGCTCAAAGAAGATAGGTTTTTGGTTGGATTCCATCAGCAGGTTCAAAAGGATCGTGAAAAAATTATCATGATCAGCACATCAAATTGCGCACCTTCAAGGTAAGTGACTTAATTTTATTATATGATAGCAAGTATGATAAGTTTCCCGGAATGTTTTAGATGCACAGGCTGGCGCCATATGTCATTAAGGAAATTATAGATGGTGACATAGTTTAGCTTGCAAAGTTGAATGGAGAAACATTCCCGGGAAAGGTAAGTGGAAGTCAGTTGAAGCCATACACTGGGGATCCAACCCAATGACTACATGATGGCAGGATAGTCTTAGTGCTCTAGGTAGCCAGAAGGGAGCACAAAAATATAAACTACATCGATCAGTTTGTACAGCTACGCGACAGAGGGGCTACGGGAAAAAGGGAGATGTCACAATACCAGAAGAGGCATCAAGAGAGCTACGCTATAGAGGGAGGTACGATGCATCACAACCCGAAAACGACTGTTGTCTACACAATTTAACGTCTTAAATTTCTCTACATAAATTATCAATCCGGGTATCGTAAACTGATGAAGTGTGGTGCACCATATGTGCTTAGTTAACCTTTCTCTTACTTCGTTGTTTTATAGATTTTATTTTGTTTTTGGGTTTTTTTCTCGTTGATCTCCTAAAGTGTCTAATGCAAATAGAAATCCTATTCTAAGGTCTTAAGAATACTTTTCAAGGTCAAGTATGGATGTAGATTTCAAGACAAGGTTTATGTCCCTAATGGTAACTTCCAAAATTTAGCACTTCAAAAGATCTCAAAACATGCTATTGATGAAAGTAGTACTTAAACAAGAATGTAAATGTGCTACTATTCAAATCAAACAAATGATGAACCACTGACCATGAAATCACTATCTCTGTTGTTTATCTAAATATAGAAATAAAAGTTAAGCTATTGCACTCAACAAATAAAAAATTGCAAACTAATAAAAGTAAAATCAAATCACATTAGTCATAGTCCGATAGCTCGCCAGGTAGTCTAAGCTATGTCTTTAGGATATAACGTCAATGATATGAGGAATTTGATATCTAATTGCAGAAAAATAAAGCTAAAATCAAATCACATCATTCATAGTCTGATAGCTCACCAGGTAGTCTAAGCTATGGCTTTAGGAGATAACGTCAATGATATGAGGAATTTGATATCTAACTGCAGAAAAATAAAGCTAAAATCAAATCACATCATTCATAGTCCAATAGCTCACCAGGTAATCTAAGCTATGGCTTTAGGAGATAACGTCAATGATATGAGGAATTTGATAGCTAACTGCAGAAAGATAAAGCTAAAATCAAATCACATCATTCATAGTCTCATAGCTTGCCAGGTAGTCTAAGCTATGGCTTTAGGAGATAACGTCAATGATATGAGGAATTTGATATCTAATTGTAGAAAAATAAAGCTAAAATCAAATCACATCATTCATAGTCTGATAGCTCGCCAAGTAGTCTAACCTATGGCTTT
Organism: Pinus tabuliformis; assembly: GCA_031772625.1. Taxonomy (NCBI): domain Eukaryota; kingdom Viridiplantae; phylum Streptophyta; class Pinopsida; order Pinales; family Pinaceae; genus Pinus; species Pinus tabuliformis. Next base: position 201,705,138 of record CM062810.1, on the reverse strand, counting down.
AGGAGATAACGTCAATGATATGAGGAATTTGATATCTAAACTAACTAATAAAGCAAATGAATAAGAATGAAATCAAAGCATAACTGAAGTTGAAAAGCTAAAAAAACAAAGTCAGCAGAGAGGCAAATCTCATGTCACTATTTGATGCAAAAACATGTAAAGAAAAACTAATCTGCAATCAACCGGTTGAACACACTTACATGAATTAAAATTGCATGAATGGAAAATCTAATCTATCAAACTTGAAAGCAATCAAATGACATAATGAAATCAAAGAAAAATTACAAAATGAAATCTACTCTACCTTACATTCTAATATGCTCCATGACATCTACTTCACATCTCCTTCCATGTTGAGAACATCAAAGCTTTATTCAAATTCTTCAAAATTACAAAGTACAACAAAGTTCTCCAAAGCTTTCAAAAGCCATCAAGGAAGAACTACAAACTCCAAGCTAAGCTCTAAACTCTAAGCTCCCACATGAAGGAGAAAGATCTCCTATTTATACAAAAAGATGAGAAGCCATATCATTAATGAGAGTCGATGGATCTCTCCCTCTACCTCTTGAGTCCTAATCAAGATAGAAACTGATAAGACACATGTCTTCTTAGTGTTTCAATAGAATCAGTAGATGTGACACATATCCTCATGATCCCATGATTCTTTCCACTCAAATTCGAATTTGGCCTTAGAGTGCCACATAAGGGTCTTCTAGAAGTCTCCTTTTGACCTACACATGTCAACAATCTCAACCCACTTGTTAAGTATAAGCATATGCACATTATTTTCTAATTTTTAACCACAAATTCACTTAAAAAGGCTAAGAATTAATAAAGTTTGGAAAAACATAAATGTGGCCCAATGATAATGAAAGTGGGATGAATGTAGTTACATAGTAGTGAAATGGAGGTGAAATGGAGGTGATATAATGGACATAATAGTGAAAGTATAATGGAAATGAATGACATTTTCAAGACCCAACATACCCCCCAACTGAAGTTATTGAAAGTCCTCATACAATATATATTACATTAACTCTTTTGATCCTTGAGCTTTGGCTTAACTTTGCATAATATCATTTGATAACTTCATATTTCTGCAAAGTGTTTTACTTGAATTGCAACATGGTTGCTTCTTGTGTTACAACCATTTCTTTTTTTGTTGCATTCTATTTTGATCTTTGAACTTTGCATAATAATATTTTGATTATTTTTGCAAAGTATATCTTTATTGGATTGCATGATGATTTGTTCTTGTGTGACAACCATGATTTTGTTTGTATCCAATTTATCCTTTAAGCACTTTTTGAAAAGCCATTGTATGCTCATAATAACAATGTAATAGTTAATATATGTTGGAAGTATGTGGGCTCTTAAGTATGATATGGACATGGAAAGATATGAAGATGAATGTATTCCCCCCCCAACTGATGGTATTGACAATTTTATGAAATGAGGAAGAGAAATGTTTTTCTAACAATTATCATTCTAGCTTTTTATGGAATTCTATCGTCAAATGTTAGAAAATGACGTACCTTAACTTACCTTTTGGAATGGATGAGTTGTATGTGTGGTGGCTGCAAAATTTTGATCATATTCTTGTTCAAGTGGCTGAACAAGAGGAGTCATGGATAAAGAGATAAGATGACTTTTTATTGCTTCTACTAAAACTTGTTGAATCTACTCCAAAATGCTGAAAATAATAGTCTTCATGTCTTCAAAACTCATTGGCACAATTTCTATTATGTGAAAAAATGTCCTGATGTCGAACATAGTAGGAAATGTTTGACTTAGTGGCCATTAATGGATGCCACTAGTCAACACGAGAACTCTCACCATTGATGACACTGAGAGTCAAGATGCCCAAACACATCTTGCTAGGTGCGAATGATTTTGCTGATGTCGAGTCACCTAGAAGATCTGAAGAATAAGGGACATTAATGTATTCCCATTGTTTGTCAGCATGAGAACTTTCCATTAAGGCATGCAAGCCTCAAGGTGTTTTTACAGAGAACTTAGACTCAAAGGACTATGGACTCAATAATTTTCATTAAAGTAGGGCTTATTTGCGAAATGAAAATGACAAGAAATGGAAGATGAAAATGGAAGATGGCAATGGAGAGTAGAAATCGCAATGGGCAATAAGAATGTGAATAAGCCTCTTGCTTTTATTTGTGGTTTATGAATGGATAGAAAGAGATGGAAAGTATATGTGAATGTAAATGGAAAATATGGAGTGAAATGAGGTGAATGGTTTATTATGAAGTATGGATGTGATGGAGACAATAGTATCTGAAAGTTTTTCAAGTGTTTTGATCTGGTTTTGCATCAACATATTTCCTCTTCATTGTTGATCATCCTCTTATGAAACAAATTGGTCTCTTAGAGAGACACCATTCTCTTGTAGTCATTTGTCCTTCCACCTGTAACTTGCAAAAAAAACTAATACTTCTTCTGCAATGGAATGTAAGAATATCAAAGGAGAGAGGTGATCAATCTCTCTAGTTATGATATTTACACACAAAACTAAGAATTTGTATTAATGAAACAAATTCTCAAAGGAAAAATCAAAAGAATTTATACCTGCTTTGGAATTGGTGCCCCAAGTTGAATGTTGCTTCTTTTCAGCAATTTATTTCATTATTTGCCATTTCAAACCCTAATGATGGATTTCTCATTGTGTATATTTTGTTGAGATCTTTCCAACAATACTTGAATCATCAAAATCAAATTTTGTATGAGGAAGTTAGGCTGATTTGAACAATGAGGTTTTTCAGCTGCGGAATTGGACTTTAGCCGCAGAATGTCGATGGTTTCTATAGCTAAAAATCTTGAATAAAAAGTTAGCCATTCATCTTTCATCATCAGTCCAAAATTAATCAATACCTTCAGAAAAGTGAGCAAATAACTTATTCATTTCATTGATTCAAACTTATTATTTTTTTCTTGACATGCGGCGACTTAGTGTGGTGACTTAGTGATAACACACAACTTGACTTCCCTTTGACCGGGGTCTTTTCATCGAATTGGATCAAATGAATAGGACACCATCCATGTACTGACATTTTTCCAGCTACCCATGTGGCTCGTTTTGTCTCTTGACAATTGTAACCTACATAAGTAATAAAATGGCCGTGGAATTGCCAGTTAGCTGTGGAATCAGGCTGCATTCTGCAGCTAAAAGACAGCCAACCATTAGTTTTACACATATTTTGGATACTTGTGTCGTGCATAGATTTTTATATCTTCCGCACTTTCTTGTGGAGTTTCTGCAACCTTAAAAGTGAGTGATTCATCTTTAAAACGGAGATTTTCAGTTGAAACAAAACCAAACAAAATGATATTGATCCCTTCTCTAACTGAAAATGCTAGTGTTACTACACAATAAGCCCTCGTCTTCCCATACAAAAAATAGATAAAGTTCGATAAATAATCAAGGATACTAAGGTTATGCTTGATAATAACGTAGTTGTTTGGCCTGAGCACGACTAGACTATTTGTGCAGCTTCATGCTGCAATGATACATTGTTTTGAATCTAGGTATGCATATTCTGCACCATAACTCATGTTTAAGACAACTTCTAGGAATATTAGATGATTATTATGAAAAATAACAACACCAAATACCTGCATGGGATTCATTCCACTTTGTGGCATACGTAAAGTAGCCAACTCCCATAAGATCACACCAAATCTAAAACTCTGGAACGTGGAAATAAAGAGAAGAGTTGTGTGATTTTTTTTGGATACATATAATCAGACATAACTGAAGTACGAGTCAGGAGAGAAGCTGTTATACATTAAATTCAATATTGAATGCTAAAAAGCTCCATGCCACGTCTATCAATTAGCTGTGAAGAGCCGTATCTAACCGGTTCATGTAATGGAGTTAATCACTAAACAGAGCCGTCTTCAATTGGGATTGTTGTTAACAGGCATGTGATGAAGTATGATTTCATTAAGGATGGAAGGCATGTAACCAAGAGTTGAATGCCACTGCACAGTTGATACCCAAATTGGAATTCCCTACCCCAGACAGCCGAATTGAATCAAACATCAAACTATCAATTCATCAATTGAAATTCCATTTTTTTTCTCTCGTGGCTTGCAAAAATGGGCTTCAAAGATACAAGAAATTCTCCCAAACCACCATGAATTTCTTAAAACAGTTTCTAGGTTATCTAATTGTCCCTACTTCCTAAAACACCCAGTTTTATTTTTCCCAAATTCGTCTCCATTTGGCCAAATCATGCAAGTGAAGTTTGACGTTTTTCTCTGTTCTGATTTTTTTTTTTTTTAAATTGCTGCATTTAGCTGTAAAGTTTTCAAATCGGAGGTAGGACGACACACCTTTATTTTCTAGCGGTAGTATGCACAATGTTGAAACACATAATTCGGTTTTAGCCTCAAGAATGTAAATGAAATTCGTGAAGTGGAATTCTTTGTAAAATCAATTTCAAAGAAATATTATTTTCAGATGTAATCAACAACAAATATGGTGAACGAGCGAATTGCCAATAACCAAGAACTCAAAGAAGTCTATGAGGCCTTCAATAGAGATCATGAGCTCAACATTTTCTTTAGGAGTATTGGTGACTATGGCATGCCTTAAGCCTTTGTTTTTAATCTATTTGCACAGTTTATATAGGCCATCCATAGGTTTCCGATTCTGTGATCATCGAGAAATGTCCTATGTTGGCTTTCCAAAAACGTTCCAAAACCAAAAGCTTCCTACATGAGTAAGATACACAGTCCAAATGAATGCAAATGGATTTCTTACAAAGGGCTGAGGATGCACTGAAACAAAATCATGAAGAGGCCAGAACATCAAATCAATTTGTATGCAGATTTTTCAGATTTTGACATTGGGAGGTTTCAAAAAAAATTCCACATAAATTGGATGGCGCATACACTCTTTTGAAAACCACACAAGGGTTTTTTTCTTTTTATTTCTCATCTTATTTTTCTTTACAACAGTCCAAGAAATTCTATCTATTGAATTTTCACTTTTGATTTTTTTTTTGAATGCTCTTGTAGGTTTGTTTTAAGGCCAAAGCTTCAAACAAGAATGTAGATTTTATATTGAGACCACAGTGAAGACTGGAATTGCGGATAGCCTTTGATTGGTTTTCCTTTCTTTTTATCTGAAATTGTGAAATTTTATAAAAAGGATTAATGATTTTCAGTTTCAGGAAGCAAGGAATTCAAGGAGAACATGCTAAAAACAGGACTTCGACTGAGGTCTTAAGCTGATTTTTTATCAATCTGAGCTATGTGACTAGGATAGGATCTGTGTCAGGACAATTCTGGAGATGCCCATGTGGTCAGTTTCTTCATTGGATGCCTATAACCTGCTAAACCTTGAAATCAGCTACGAAATTCACAATTATCTGCGGAATTAGGCTATATTCTGCAGCTAAGTTGCAAAATCTTATTAAAATAGGATACAGTGTTTTGATGACCACTACAAACCATAACCAGTCAATCTTGAACAGTTTGAACCTATCAAAGTAGTTGGGTTTCATTTCTTTTTTATTTATTTATTTATTTAATCAATTGAAATGATGAAGTTTATTGTGTCTCCCTTTTTCTTTTAACATAAAAATTCTTTTTCTGATCCTCTAGATCACACAAAGTGCAAGAGCAGAGCATACTCAAGAATTATCAATATTTTTTTTAATTACATAACAATCCTTTTTGTGATCCTCTAGATCACACAAAGTGCAGGAGGAGAGGATACTCAAGAATTATTAATTTTTTTTTTAGATGTAAGAAATAAGGTCTCCTAATTACACTTCCCCGACAACGGCACCAAAATGTCTAGTCAATTTAACGTCTTAAATTGCTCTACATAAATTATCAATCTGAGTATCATAAACTAATGAAGTGTGGTGCACCATATGTGCTTAGTTAACCTTTTTCTTACTTCGTTGTTTCATAGATTTTATTTTTTTTGGGGTTTTGTTCTTGTTGATCTCCTAAAGTGTCTAATGCAAATGGAAATCCTATTCTAAGGTCTTAAGGATACTTTTGAAGGTCAAGTATGGATGTAGATTTCAAGACAAGGTTTATGTCTCTAATGGTAACTTCCAAAAGTTAGCACTTCAAAAGATCTCAAAACGTGTTATTGATGAAATTAGTACTTAAACAAGAATGGAAATGTCTTGCTATCCAAATCAAACAAATGATGAACTACTGATCATGAAATCACTATCTCTGCTGTTTATCTAAATATAGAAATAAAGTTAAGCTATTGCACTCAATAAATCAAAAACTGCAAACTAATAAAAGTAAAAAAATCACATCATCCATAGTCCGATAGCTTTCCAGGTAGTCTAAGCTATGGCTTTAGGAGATAACGTCAATGATATGAGGAATTTGATATCTAATTGCAGAAAAATAAAGCTGAAATCAAATCACATCATTCATAGTCTGATAGCTCGCCAGGTAGTCTAAGTTATGGCTTTAGGAGATAACGTCAATGATATGAGGAATTTGATATCTAATTGCAGAAAAACAAAGCTAAAATCAAATCAAATCATTCATAGTCTGATAGCTCGCCAGGTAGTCTAAGCTATGGCTTTAGGAGATAACGTCAATGATATGAGGAATTTGATATCCAATTGCAGAAAAATAAAGCTAAAATCAAATCACATCATTCATAGTCCGATAGCTCGCCATGTAGTCTAAGCTATGGCTTTTGGAGATAACATCAATGATATAAGGAATTTGATATCGAATTGTAGAAAAATAAAGCTAAAATCAAATCACATCATTCATAGTCTGATAGCTCGCTAGGTAGTCTAAGCTATGGCTTTAGGAGATAACGTCAATGAGGAATTTGATATCTAAACTAACTAACAAAACAAATTAATAAGAATGATATAAAGCATAATTGAAATTGAAAAGCTAAAAAAACAAAGTCAGCAGAGAGGCAAATCTCATGTTACTATTTGATGCAAAAACATGTAAAGAAAAACCAATATGCAATCAACCGGTTGAACAAACTTACATGAATTAAAATTGCATGAATGGAAAATCTAATCTATCAAACTTGAAAGCAATCAAATGACATAATGAAATCAAAGCAAAATTACAAAATGAAATCTACTCTACCTTACATTCTAATATGCTCCATGACATCTACTTCACATCTCCTTCCATGTTGAGAACATCAAAGCTTTATTCAAATTCTTCAAAATTACAAAGTACAACAAAGTTCTCCAAAGCTTTCAAAAGCCATCAAGGAAGAACTACAAACTCCAAGCTAAGCTAAGACTCACAAGCTAATCTCTAAACTCTAAGCTCCCAAATGAAGGAGAAAGATCTCGTATTTATACAAAAGGATGAGAAGCCATCTCATTAATGAGAGTTGATGAATCTCTCCCTCTACCTCTTGAGTCCTAATCAAGATAGAAACTGATAAGACACATGTCTTCTTAGAGTTTCAATACAATTAGGAGATGTGACACATATCCTCATGATCCCATGATTCTTTCCTTTCAAATTCGAATTTGGCCTTAGAGTGCCACATAAGGGTCTTCTAGAAGTCTCCTTTTGACCTACACATGTCAAAAATCTCAAGCCACTTGTTAGGTATAAGCATATGCACATTATTTCCTAATTTTTAACCACAAATTCACTTAAAAAGGCTAAGAATTAGTAATGTTTGGAAAAACATAATGTGGCCCAATGATAATGAAAGTGGGATGAATGTAGTGACATAGTAGTGAAATGGAGGTGAAATGGAGGTGATATAATGGACATAATAGTGAAAGTGTAATGGAAATGAATGAGATTTTCAAGACCCAACAACTGTTACTGTCACTATTCATTGTTTGAAAATGAGGATATGGTTAAGAGGAGATGGGGGTGGCATTTAAGGCTGAATTCAAGAATGAAATCTTTGAATATCTGCCGCATAATCATAATTTATGGATAGATTTTGGGGGGAACGGTCAAATTTGAATTCAAATTTGCCTCTAAATTACACATGGCCATCCACCAAAGAACACTTTGTATCCTTAGAATTTTTGCGCTATGTTTTCCATCATTTATGAATCCTCAAGTTTTCACAGATTTGGTCGCTAGATCTATATTTGATAAATTACACGAGGATACCTAGTGGTTTATTCTCAGCACGATGTCTGGACCAGGCGAAACTACAAGCACTAGAGGAACTGTCACCTTTGAGGGAGCTTCTCCAAAGGTTGTGAGCATGGAAGCTCCGACTGTTGTGCCTATGGCACCGAGGTCGCTTCATCTGAAGCCTACAATAGTGATAGAAGCTCCCAAGCCCACGAAATCCATGAAAAATAGGCCAATGCCAGTGCACAAGTCACCAAGGAAGTATTGTGCTACCCAAGCCCAAAAGAAAGATAGACAATCGGCGAAGGATAAGGGCAAAGTGGTAGATTTTGAGGTTGAAGAGGGTGCAGAGGATATAGATGCCAAGGGCATGGATCCTATCTCTACGTTTCCAGATTATATCCCTCCATGTAAGCAAAAAGTGAACATAACCAAAGACCTAGACGTAGAGAAATTCCTAATGCACACACCCCTGCTACTTGAGAGCATCACAATTGAATGGCTGCACTTGGCATGGGTGTGCCATTTAAAGCTGGAATACTGGGATTTGGCGGACCATGAGAGGTCCACCCACCTTGCGATAGAGAATTATATGAAGAGGGGTACATTGCAAAGAATCTGGTATCACCACGTTGGATCTAGTCGAGTGGATTTGCGGAGTCAATCAATTAGGGTTATTGAACATATTGTGGGTGCCCCACTAGCACCTCTCCAACATCAAACTCATTTGTATCAAGATGTTGTTGACCCTGGTGCATGACATATGTTTTTTGTTAAGCGCGCGAATCTTGATTATAGATATGTGATCCATCAAATCATGCTATTACCACACTCAGGCTTGAATCTATCGAAGGAGTTTGGTGGAAAGACGAATGAGCACGATAAGGCAGAGAAGATGAAGGAAAAGTTCAAGCTAGTTAAAAATCTACACAAGTACTCCATCAAATTTATCACTGACCCTGTGGTGAAAATTTCTACACAAATCTTAGCTGGAAAGGTCATGAGAAAATGTCATGCGGACAAGGTTACGACGCCTAAAATTTCAGTGGCTACACAGCGCACGAAGGGCGTGCAACTCAATTTTTCATGCTACCCCTGTAGCATGTTCTTTGCGAATTTTCGCAACGCTCAAGACAAGAGAAAAACCTTCTACTACGTCTGGTTGTTTCTCTCCATTATGCTATTATCTTGGGAACTATCAGACGATAGTCAGTTTCCTCCCTTGGAGAAAGGATTATCGGAGGCTATCCAGTTTGCCTCCCTTTGGGCCACAAAGGACACCGCGTGGGTCATGAAGACCAAAGTTTTCTGGGTGTTGATGGAGGTGAACCTGGGCATGACTATCAACTAGAAGCCACGGTTGCCTTTTACTGTGTTCAAAAAATTATCAGAGTATACAGAGTTGAAATATGACTTCCATCACGTGTACATCTCGGCGTGGAAGGATCCACAATAGAAATGGTTTGATCTACCTTACCTTGCCATGGATGATTCCATCTAGGAAACTATCAAGAACTAATTGGTAGATTGGCATTCTCCATCTGATTTGGCCACATGCACCGACAAATCCACGGAAAAGAAAAAGAAGGAAGCAACGAATTAGGCGGTCCAACAATTGGCCGAGAAATGAAGGAAAGAGGCTGAGGAGAAGGCTTGGCTAGAAAAGGAGTGCATTGCAAAGCAGTAGGCTAAACATGAAGAGCATGACTTTGAGTGGAACGGTAAGTTGTCTTTGCCCAAAACATAGGAAGAGGAGCAGTCAGCGCAGAGCAATGGTGGTCAGGAGGAACAAAGCACTCCCTTCTGGATAACAATTTACATAGATTAGCAAAAGGAGGGGTCCCAAAAGAAGTCGAAAGTGACAAAGCCATCATTGGATCTCATCACACTAATAAAAGGTGATCTCAATGAGATCGAAGATAAGTTGCGTGAAACCATAACAAAACTGGTACAGAAATTTGAATAACAATGGCAGAAGGCACTAAGTACTATCCAAAAGGATCTGCGCGAGTTGCAGATTCGAACCAGCAAGTTCCAGTTCAACGCAAGGAAGGTAAGCACCGCACAGACAATCTTGGTACCAAGAACAAGTCAGGTAGTAGAGATGGTCAGATCAGTGGATCTTTAGGTAGTCGTGCTACCACAAGGCTCATTGGGCGTGGAAGCGGCCAATGACAAGGTCATCATGAGTTCTCTCAAGAATATCGGGCTCAACCTCGTAGTGTTGCCCAACGAATATCTTCACACACTACAGTTAGGTGTGATAGCGGAGCTAAGGGTGTAGTAGGAGTGTGCCCTTAGTTTAATCAATTAGTATCGTGTGAAAAACGAGAAAATGTTCACCGAAAAGACGAAGGCTCTAAAAGCAAAAGAAACAATCCAAGAACATAGTGATGAGCCTCATTATTGGGTAACTATATGGACCTTAATACACCTCCAAGCTGATTAAAATCAACTGTTCTTATAATTTTGTACATGTTTTAATCATATTTTTCTTAATGAGATGAGTAAAAGTAAGATGTATGTCCAGTGGTATAATGTGCATTGATTGTAGTTTTTTGAGAGAAAATCATGGCAATTTTGGCTAATTAAGGGAAGAAACTCGAATAAGACAAGGAGGATATATTATAGGAGATAGATCCACCTCATTAAATCCTCACTCATTCAAATATTCCTCAATCAAATCACACTAGCTCAGAGTTGCAAGCAGTCAAGTCATGGAGATCATGGGCAGTCGAGCGAGTGACAGTTAAGAGGCACTTCATCTTGATTTTGGGAGCCAATCCTCCATATATTTAAGGAAGTTGTTGAAGACTTCACTTTTATAAATAATGAGTCTTAGAGCCACATTAGGATTCAGATTTTTTATGTAAGAGCACTAAGAATTTTCGAGTTCAAGCTTTGTGGCAAAACATTGTTATGTAACTTTTCTAATATGATAATGAGAATGAGAATTTCCTTGATCCAGCACTAATTTGACTCAGAGGGCTAAATATCTTAGGTTAGGTCCCAACCCTAGCAACAAAGGCTCCTCTTCTTGTACTTATATGTTTATATTATTTCATATATTAAGTGTTGAATTAGTTTTACCTTTGTTTCATTGCAAGTAGTGGTAAATTTGATTAGTTTGCTTCCATTTGTGCATAGCTTCAACAGTAGTTTACAGAGGTAAAGGAATATCAAAAAGGTTGATAATAGGTGGATTTGGCCTCACTCCTCCCTTTAGGGACCATGGTTTGAGGAAAAACTCCTATTTAGCCCCAAAAAGAAAAAATTATGATTTCTTATGGAATTTAGGGTTTTCTACTACTTAGGCCAGCATCTTTTCAATTTTCAAAGATAGGTTTCAATTGTCATTTCTAATATCTTCATCTTTTTATTGGATCTCATGGTGTTTCACAATATTTTGCAAGTATTTCCATTCACGAACTAGGAAAATAAATAATGAAATTTTGTTTTCTTAAGTTGATTGTAAATATTCCTTGTTTAGTGTGGTTCATGGATAAATTCTAGTAATGTATGTATGCCAGGAGTTTCAATAGTTTAGGAATATCTCATTCTAACAACCCCAACTTCATCTCATCCACCCATGATCACCAAAAGCCACCATGTCCCTCAAGCAATTCATCATTCTGTAAGAACAACTTTCCAGGTTTGTTGAGCAAATCCATCCATCTTACAAACTCTGTTTTGAGCTCTAAAGAAGTCCTAGCCACTCCCTTGCCCTATTTCTTCCATTATTCACCTTCCCTAAGCCCTATACCACCTTCTAAATCACTCCTATTGCTCTCAGCCAGATCCTGTAGGAATACAGGGGATCTTGTAGGAGCATTAGGACATTTTGTAGTAACCATTAGGACATCTTGTAGGATTACCTGTAGTGGACTGTTTTGATGTTTATTTGTGAAGAAAGCATCTAGGAAGATAAGAGAATACCCCTACTTGACTCCAATACCATATGACCTTCCATCACCATCTCTAACCCACCTTCCACATCACCAAGAATATTTAGCATTCACATTTTCACAAAAAAGGACAAAAGGAAAAAAGAGTTATTGTGTTCATTCATACGCACAATAGTAGAATGTTTGGTTAATTTAGATTGCATGCCTAAGACAATTAGGATTACACACATGTTAGGTTACAATTCCTCTGAAGCAAGATCTCTCTTAGCAATTTGTTAGATGAGTGGTGTGTTTAAAGTATTGATTTCAATCTTTCCTTACTGCAGTAGACAATATTTCAATTCCCCCAATCAATTCAAAATTCCCCTTCCTCCATTGGTAATCAAACTTCTTCTAAACCAATAGATGGATGGTTTGAGAAGCCATAGTTGTCTATTTCCATCTCAGCAGTGACAAAGAGTGGACCCACCTCATCTGCTTGTGCATACAACACTATCACATCCAAGTTTGTACAAACCCTGGGTTGATAAAGTAAAGTTGGTAATGCTAGGAGTTTTAGCATGCTTGTTGCAATACTGGTGCTAATCAATTTTTGGCATCGTTGCTAGGGAGGAGCCTGAGTAAGATGTGATTCTCCTTTCTTCCTTCCATTTCTTATCTCTTTCATTATGCTATTAGCTTAATTTCTGCAAGAGTAATTGTAAGTTGGTTTTCTTTATTTTCCATTCTGAAAGTGAAATTTCATTCAGTAGTTAGTATCCATTCAGTTTGTTATTTCAAATTCTTCAATTACTCTCAAAGCTTGAAAAACACAAAATAGAACAGAAAAACTTATTTCATGCCTCATACGAATAGGGATAACTTAGGAAAATTTCTACCAAATACCCCTACCACTTGAAACATCCAACCTTCCTTCTTCTTCGGTGGTCATGAATTGGAAGACCCCTTAGGTGAACAACCAGATATTTTTGAAGATCCCACACAGGGAGAAGAAGAAGGAAAACCCATTCCAACTCACCTTATGGCTGAAAATAGGAATGATAGAGGAGATAGTGAAAGGATTGAGGGTGCTTTTCCAATCAGAGAAACCAATGGGGATTCCAAGATGAAAAACATAAGAGCCTCTGCTCTTCCTCACTTCATGGCCTGACCTCAGAAGATCGAGATACTTTCTTGTTTGAGTTCACTGTCATATGCATAACTTATGATTACACCACTGATGATAAGAAGTTGAAATTGTTCCCATCGACTCTCAAGGATGCAGCTTTGTGCTGGTTCATGGGTTTACCTAGGGATAGAATCACAACCTAGGCTTAGATGCAACAAGCCTTCAACAATAAGTATCAAGACTACTCCATGTCCAAAGATACTAAAGAGGAAATTTTTGGAATGAACTTGGGGCATGATGAATCCTTGGAGGATTATGAGGAAATATTCTAGAATATCTACAAAAAGGACAGGTGCACACTTGACCCTTAGTCACTAAAGCTAGTCCTACTCAGAGGGGTAATGGAAGATCTTTTGGATGTCGTAAACCTGCTAGCAAGTGGGGACATCTATGAGCTACCCTATGAAGATATGAAGACTGCCTGTAAGAATCATTTTAGGGAAGCTAGGAAAAAGGCTAGGGGTAGTCAACCAATGGTCAGCTCATCCTCTTCCAACACATCCATAAAAGGTGAAATTGGAAATATACTAGATGGTTTCAAGAGTGAAATGCTACAAACCCTCACCCTACATATGGACACTATGCACATCAAGAGAAAGCAAGAGGAAGTAGAGAGAGCACTAACAATATTTTTCCCTAGATGCACAAGGAAGCATCCTAGGAATGAATGTCAATTAAACCTTATAGAAATTTGCTCAGTCTGTGAAGAAAACCACTCCAAATACAAGTTCCCTTCTGTACCTGGACTAAAAGTTGTGTATCGTGGAACTGACGGGGTGACTAAATAGCTCTGCTACATAAATCAAGGAGACCTCATGGGCATCGACCATACCAACAAGGCACACAAGGGTCATCCTATGCATATTAAAACCCTAACCAAAACACATCCATTCCCTCCTGGGATCCCCCTACTCATCCCTCCTGGCCTACACTTTCTCGTTGGTATTTAGCCACTCATTACCATTCCTAGCCGACCACCTTCTCATTTCAACATTATACTCCTTCACAACCTTAGTGGAATTCACCGCCCCAGGGGTGGAGGCCCCCAGACAACAATACTCCAACTTTATTGCCTTCACCTCCTACTCAATCACAACTTTTACACCCTACTCCACCTAAACACCCTCATATTCTTGCCCCACGAAATATGAACCCACACAATAGACAGGCACAACAGGTATACAGTGGAGAGACATCCTACCCTACTTATGTTATGGAAATTCGGGAAAACAACCTAAGGTCTTGGAGAGTGCTCTCGGACAACAGACCTCCAGCTCCACCTAGGGAGAGTGAGGAGAAAAGAGAGGAAAGTATGCCTAAAGTGAATACACCACCCTTTTGCTAAAAGATTAACTCATCCAGTCCAGTCTACCCCAGAAGAGAATGAACTTATAGGCGAATTGAAAAATCTATGTGTCAAAATTCCACTTCTCCAAGCTATTAAGGATGTACCTATTTACAACAAACTGATTAAATATAAGTCTTTCAAACATCCAAAAAGTTGGCCTTGTACCCTCCTTCTCAACCATCTTTAGAACATGAATTACCTTTATGGCTAGAAGAGGAGTAAGAAGATGAAGTCTACTCAACCCAACTCTATACCCTAGAAGCTAACATGGGAGGAGGATAGTCGGATGAAGATGATTTGATTGAACACATACTCTAAAATCCAACTCCCAACACCTCATACTTAGATGAAGCAGTAAAGGAAACAAAGAAAAACCATAAGATTGATCTATGCTTAGCTAATTCAAACCCTAATTGAGTCAAGACAATAGAATTCAGCCCTGAAAGAACTTTGAAAATCAACCCGTCTTTATGTACACCAAGAAGCAGATTTGTGCAACATGCTAAGGGAACATCTGGATGCCTCCGCTTGGAGTTATAAAGGAATGAATGGAGTGCACCCATTGGTGTGTAATCACCACATTTATATTAAATAAGGTTGCAAACCAGTCTGACCACCCCAAAGGAGAATGAATCCAACTCTCAACGATATAGTCAAAGAAGAAATGAAAAAGTTCTTGGATGCATGATTCATTTACCCTATCTTAGATAGTGAGTGGGTTTCTCCTTTTCTATTGGTTACAAAGAAAAATGGTAAGTGGAGGATTTGTGTCAATTACAGAGAGTTAAACAAAACAACAAAGAAGGACCATTTCCCTCTACCTTTCATTGACCAAGTGTTAGATAGCCTGGAAGGGAAAATGTTTTTCTCTTTCTTAGATGGGTTCAATGGGTACAATCAAATCTAGATTAGCCCAGAGGACCAGGATAGAAACACCTTCACCTATCCTTGGGGTACTTTCGCTTATAGGGTCCTTCCTTTTGTCCCATGCAATGCCCCTGCCACTTTCTAGAGGGAAATCCTGAGTATCTTTGTCGAGATACTCCATGATGTCATCGAAATGTATATGGATGATTTTACACCCTATGGGTGTGATTTCCAGGAGGATCTCTCCAACTTGGGTAAGGTGTTGAACAAATGCATTGAAATTAACTTGTCCCTTAGCCCTGAAAATTGTGAAGTCTTGATGGTTGTAGGGATAGTTCTAGGTCATTCAATATCCCAGAAAGGACTACAGGTGAACCCAAATAAGATAGCCATCATCCAAAGGGTCCCACATCCATAAAAATAGAGGGATTTAAAAAATTTCCTAGGCTTAGCTAGATACTATAAGAGATTTATAAAAGACTTCAACAAGTTAGCTTCACTTTATTTGGATTATTGGCCAAAGACTTTGAATTTTTATGGTCAGAAAGCTATCAAGAGACATTGGACCCCCTAAAGGACAGGTTGACTATTGCACCTATTCTTCCAGGACCAAATTCTCTTCCTTCCCACGTACATGTTGATACCTCTCATAAAGCCACATGAGCAGCTATAGACTAGATGATGACAAGCTACCTTATGCCATTTACTTCATTAGTAAGAATCTATTAAAAGACGAACTGAACTACATAGTGATTGAAAATGATCACTTAGTTGTTGTGCATTCATTGAACAAATTTAGGCATTACATTATAGGTTACCAAACATTTATACATACTGACCATCCTATAGTTAAATACTCGATTAATAAATCTCATGTAAATGCCCAGATTTTTAGGTGGTTACTTTTATTACAATAGTTTGATTTAACTATTATTGATAATCTTGGCAAGGAGAACGTTGTTGAAATTTTCTTATCCAGATTGACTTTTCCTGTAAGGGAGGAAGGAATGGTTGATGATCAGTTACCAAATGAACACTTATTTTCTATTTCAGTTCTCTCTCCATGGTTTGCTAACATAGAAAATTACTTGTTGTTTGCACAGTTTCCACCAAATTTTTCCTCCAAGGAAAAGAGAAAGATTGTGAGGAAGAGCACCCCATTCACTTGTATTGCGGCAACCTCTTCAAACTAGGCCCGGATCAAATTATGATAAGATGTGTCAGGAGGAGGAGGTCTTTGAAATCCTTATGACCTATCATGATGGGCCTTATGGAGGTCACTTTGCAGCCACAAGGACAACATTGAAGGTGCTACAAGCTGGTTATTACGGGCCCACTCTTCACCAAGATGTGAGGAGGTATACTAGTTAGTGTGATAAATGCTAAAGGATGGGGAAACCTACCCGAAGGGATGAAATGGATCTGCAACCTCAAGTTACTTTCGAGCCATTTGACAAGTGGGTCATGGATTTCATTAGGCCCATCGACCCTCCATCTAGGCAAAAGCAGTACATGATTTTGTGCACTACTATTTAACTAAGTGGGTTGAATCCAAGGCCATCAAAGCACCAACATAAGAGAAAGTGGTTGAGTTCTTAAAGGAAAATGTATTTTATAAGTTTGGGTACCCTAGAGAACTAGTCATTGATCAACGCAGTCAATTTACATCTCACATGATTGAAAATTTGTTGATCCAACACAAGATCAAGCATAAAACATCCACTCCTTACCACACACAAGCTAATGGGAAAGTGGAGGTAACCAATATAGCGTTGGAAGGCATTCTGACCAAAGTGATTAGCAGCAACAGAAAGGATTGGGCATATAGATTAGTTGAGGCCACTTGGGCCTACAATACCACATGGAAGACCACCACAGGATTCACTCCTTATGAGCTAGTCTATGTGAAGAAGGCCCTGTTGTCCATTGAATTTGAATACAACACCTTAAGAATGGCATCACAACTGGATCTAGATCTCACCAAGGCATAACAAGAAAGATTGGTCCAGCTGAATGGGTTAGATGAATTTAGAATGCAGGCCCTCCTGCACACTGAGGTGACTCAAGTTCAAAGGAATATTTGGCATGACAACAAGATAAAGGACAAATAGTTCCGAGAAGGTGTTTGGACTTTGTTGTATGATTCTAGATACAAGGATTTTAAATTAAAATTAAGGACTATATGGTTAGGGACTTATGTCATAGAAAAATGTCATGATAATGGTTCAATACAGATAAGAACCATTGATGTATAGGCTATCCATTTACTTTTCAATGGGTACAGACTGAAGGTCTAAAAGAAGCCCTTATCAAATCAATAATTCATCAATGACATCAGAAAGACAATGATGGTGGTGGAGCAAGTCTTAGCTTCTACCCCATCAAGTACCTGAAAAAAGAAAAAAAGGAAAAGAAAGAGAAAAAAATAAGGAGGCTCGGGTGAAAACCTCCATGAGTCCCACTGTTGGGTTGAAAACCTCTTGAGGCAGCCCAATGGTGATAAAAAGAAAAGAAAAAATAAAAAGATCTCTGTGTGAAAACATATTTTTAGGCACCCAAGGCAAGCAGCTAGGATGAAAACCTCGTGGAGGGGACTAGTTATTTTCAAAAAGAAAAAAGGAGAGAAAAGAAAAAGTTTGAGAATGTTGTTTGCAGGTCAGCAGGAGGAGGATCAGTGCAACCTAAGAGAAAAATAAGGACCTACAAAATCCATATTTTCATTCCTCCATCCCATATTCTTCATTATCCCATCAATCCCTCCATTTATGAACTCCCCCAACTCAGTTTACATAGGATTTGTGTTTTCTACAAGATTCCCTGAAAACCTATAAGAGTTTCCTGTAGGAATTACAGTGGCCTTGGAATCCCAAGAAAAGTGACCCTAGAGTGACGGGATGACCATCCTGTTTCAAAAAAATAAAATCACTCCACCATAGCATCACCATGCCTTTCATCACCTTGTTACCCCTACATCCATCCAATAAGTTAATTAAAAATATATATATTTTTCAAACAAGAAAACAAAAAATAGAAGAGGGTGAGAACAGAGGACAGAGGGACAATACCTTAGGTCTATACCTCTCACCTACCATTCATAGGAACCCTTATCTACTCCTATCAACAATCCTTGTGCTCCAGAACTGAAAAAAGATATGAAATTTTAGGGGAGAGACATCTACAGGACATCCTATAGGTTTCCTGTAGGAAATCCTGTAGCAGCCTATCCCACCGAGGAAATTTCACAAGATTGTAGCCATCTTCAGTATAGAGATTCCAAGGTTAATAAAGTTCCTATTGAGCTTAGCAGTAGCAGTGAGATCATTAGCATCACTCTCCAGTACCTGCACATCTAATGAGCCCCAAAAATGGATAATTATTTGGGCTCATTCAAACTCCTAATTTGACTTAATCCACCATTCTCATTAGTTTATTGCATGTTTTTGATTATATTTATGCTAATAGAGTGAATTTGGTTAGTCATTATGCCAACAAGTCTAATGGGTGCTTTGTGTAGCCTTTTTGGTCAATTTGGAGACAAAATTGAAGGTCTTAATGAGCACTTGGCAGCCAAATTCGTGGGAGAACAAGGGAGAGGATTTGTAGGAAGGTGTCCCCTTCATTTATGGGCCCTTACCTTGAATTCTCCACCATCAGCTTGGAGTTCAAAGGCCACCAAATCAATTAGCACAAGGGCAACCAAGCAAGTCAAGTAGGATTGCTGTTAACTACAAGTTTTGGGTAGCCGAGTCCCTAAATTTTAGGAGGATTGTTGGGGTCCTCAATTTGTATAAATAAGAAGGCATAGGGCCTCATTTTGGTTAGCTAGTGGTTAGTCATTTTGTTAGCTGGTATTTAGTCATTTCATAGTCTTGTTGTAGTCATTTTGTAGTTCGATTTTTAGGCAATAGATTAGTTTTGTTGTCAGCTCATTTTTCAAGTTCTCTTTGTGGACAGTTTTGATGTAACTCTTCATTTCTTGATCAATAAAGATGAATCCAGCTTTGCACCAGCTCTAAATATCTCTTAGGAGGTTGTAGCTCTTGGGGTTGGGCCCATCTCAAGCGCCCAGTACCTCCTTTGTTTATCTTTATGTGTGTTTGTTGCATTCTTAGAATAAAATCTGCTATTTGTATTTAAATCTTGCTTTGTTATTTAGATTTCTTTTGATGGTTGAAGTAGCTTCTTATGGTTAGAATAGATTGGTAGGATAATAACAAGAAAAAGGCTACCAAACACCTTGGATCTCACCTCCCCCTCAATGGAATCATGAGCTGGGACCAATGTGACTTTGCTGCCAACAAAAACATTGTTTTGCTTTGCCATGCAATTCTTAGTGTTGGAATCCTCTTTTGTAGATGTTGATATTAGTAGTATTTAAATGCTTCAGTTGATGATTTCTTAGTGGCATAAGTTAGTTCATGCATTTTATTTCGAATAAACTGTTGTTCATTTCCTTTTGTTGTTACTTAGGTCAGAATAGAGTAAAGTAACTAGGTCATAGGTTTTATAAGTGTTTGTGTGTTCAGTTTGAAATACCACTTGCAGAGTACCTATTCTCCTTCCTTACCTGCACATACCCCATCCAACCTACCTGTTTCATCCTTCACTCAGAACCCTTACCTTACATTTACCTCATTCGCTTACTTTCCCATGATTCTCATCTTCTTGGGCAACATCATCTCATCCCTCCTTGAACAAATCTCACCATCTACACCTTCTCCTCAACTCCATTCCCCAAGTCCTAGACCTCTTCACACCCCTATTTTACCTCCATACTCATTCCTCCATCTTTTTCCCTCCATCCATGCTCCAAAATCCCATTTCGAAACATCCTGTAGAAGAATTACAGAACATCCTGTAGAAATCCTGAACATCCTGTAGAACCCCTGCAGACTTCCTGTAGAAGCTCATAAACACGGTTTCTTGGCAGCCAAATTTTGTGAGACTCTCTGGAAGGGTGTTAGGGACCCCTTAGACCCTCTCTGAACCTTCCCAACCTTTCCCAAGCATTTCTCCTCCTTGATCCACCTCTGCACAGTCAAAAATAGCTAGAAGCACATGCATGATAATCCCAACAACTTAAACAAAAATACAAAAAGATGTTTTCTTCAGATAGAGGTAGTCTAGACACATGTATTTTACCTTCATAGAAGTAATGGCATCTCTTTTAGTAGTTTGCATGCTCTCCTTTGCGTCAGTAGGACTAGCTGGTAGAATTAGGGTTTGATAGGGTTTGTGTTTCTTTTTGGCTTTCAGTTTCTTTCCGCAAGTAGATCAACTTCCTTTGAGTTAGATTTCATCCATTGGTTAACAAGCTTCTTCTAAGAGCTCATAGAAGTTGGCTTAAGCCCCTAGTGGACTTGTGCGAGCTGACCAAGTGACAGCTGCGGCAAGAGCTAGTACTTGTGCATACAGCACCGTTGCTTCCAAGTTTGTTACGAACTGTCGGGTTGATAAAATTAAAGAAGGGAGTTCTAGGAGTTGTATCATTATTGCTACAATACTAGAGCCCACCATCTTTTTGGCGCCGTTTCCGGGGAAGCGTCAGAGTATTGGTGATTGCCGCTTTTCTTCTATTTTCCACTGCAATCTTCTGCTAAGTAGTTTATTTCATTTCCATTATGCAATTTCGTTTATGCAAAAGTAGATTAGCATTTCCCGCTTTCATAGATTAGCATTTCAATTCCGCAATTTCATTTCTGCAAGCGTAGATTAGCATTTCATTCCTGTAATTTAATTTGAGCAAAATAGATTAGTCCTTTCCTGCTTTCATTTCAATTCCGCATTTTCATTTCAGCAAGATAGTTAGTTGTAGTTCAATCTATTTTAGTTTTGCAGGTACCAGAGGGAAAAAAAACAAAAGCAATCAAAAGTCTTTCCATTTCATGCCTTGTAGGAGTAGAGATAAGTTTAAAAAATGATTGCACAACGCCCCCACTACTTCACACAGCCAACCTTCTCTCTCTTCTTCGATGGCTATGATTAAAGAACCCTTAGGTGGACAACAAGACATATTTGAAGAACCTCAAGGGGAGAAGAAGAAGAAACCATTCCTTTGGAGCAAATGGCTACAAGCAGAAATGTTGGGAGCAGTCCCTTGTCCAAAGACGAATTTGAAGATCAGATAGAAGATTTCAAGAGTGATATGAGGCAGTTTCTTGCCATGCAATTGGATACCCTGTGGATCCAAAAGAAGCAAGAGGAAGCCAAGAGGGCTTTGGTCATCTTTTGTCCTAGGTGCACTAGAAAGCATCCTAGGAACGAATGTCCAATGCACTCCCTAGAAGTATGTTTTGTCTGTGAAGAATACCATCCTACGAATCAGTGCCCTTCCTTGCCTAGACTTAAAGTTGCATATCAAAGATTTAAAGGAGCCACTGAACCACTCTATCATATGAACCAAAGGAAGCCACCTGGACCTAGATCTTACCAGCAGGAACTGCAAGGGACATCCGAGACCTATTATGACCCTTATCAAGCCACTTTCATGCCTTCTTGGGGTCACCCTGCTCATCCTTCCTGGTTCACACCTCCTCCTTGTTCCTTTACAGATCCATATTATGCCCAAGCAGTTGCTCATTCATTTCACTCTTATGCTCAGCCACAGCCTCAGTGGAATGCACCTCATCAGGAGTGGAGGCCCCAATACAACACTCCTCCCGCTTATTTTCCTCCACCACCTGCTCATCCACAACCATCGCCTCCTCCTCCACCAAGGCAACCCCAAATGCCTACCCAACCACAATGCCATCCATCTCCATCTCAATTTCACACCTCCACTCAACTACCCGTACCATTTCCAAAGCCATACAATGGAGTAGCTCAACCCAATTGCAAAGCTGAGGCACAACATGTGCAAATGACTCCTCTTGAGCTCAATGATGTTCACCAAAGCTCAGGAAGAGTGTTGCAAAATAGAGATTATATTGACAACATTGAAGGACCAAAGGAAAAAGAAGATTCCAAAGAGGAGATCAAAGAACCATGGGCTGCACTTGATGAAGAGAAGAGATCAGAATCAGAGATCGAGAGAGTTCCTTCATGGTTACCATCAAATCCTCCATGTACTCAAGAGAAAGATCAGCAAAACGAGGAAGATGAGAAGGTCATGATAGAAGGTGACATGAAAAATGATCCAGATCAGCAAAAGGACCAAGGATATCAAAGCTATATTGAGAAATGGTTCCAGACAGTCACTAAGTTGCAATGGTACTCTCTTCCTTAGCTATGTTTGATCCCTTCAAAGTTAGATCATTTGGTCTCTGAGATCCGGATAGCTGTCAAAGCATGCATTTCAAGCCTCCACATCAGTTTATCTCTAATCTCGATGTGCACATGGCTCCATTGGAAGTATTCTTATACTTGAGAACGATTTTGTTTTTCAAGTAGGGTAGGGTAGAAAAGAAAAAGAAAAAAGAAAAAAAGAGAAAAAAGAAAAAGAAAAAATGAAAAAAAGAGGAAAATAGAAATCTAAGGTGAAAACCTCCTCGGAGGCACCTTAGATTAGCTCATTGATTGAAAACCTCCATGAGGCAGTCAATGGGTTGGAAAAAAAGAGAAAAGAGAATAAGATCTCTGGGTGAAAACCTCCCTTGGAGGCGCCCAGGGTAGGCAATTAGGGTGAAAACCTCCATGAGGCGCCCTAGTTGTTTTTCAAAAAAGAGAAAAAGAAAAAGAAAAAGAAATCTAATTTCCATTGAATAATTTCAGGTTGCAGAAATGACATTGCAGGTCAGGAGGTTCACTCAAAACAAAGACAAAGGAGTTTTTGTGCCTTCTACAGGAAGTTCTATATTTCTACAGGAAACATCCCATAGAACCTTCAAGCGAGCCAGGTTCGATCTTGGAAGGAAATCTAAGGCTTGGAATATATTTTTTAGGCCTGCAAGCACCTCTGTGTCCATCCCTCACCCTTTTCCATCATCTTTTCCACCTCGTTGTGCTTCTTCATTGTGCTTCTACAGGAAGTTCCTGTAGAAATTGTAGGAAGCTAGAAATGGATTTCAAAAAGGTGGTTTGGTGAACATGGTAGCTTCCTCAAGGGTTCAGAAGTCCTCATGCAATCTTTCAACTCCTCCTCCATCATCTCCATACCTGCATCACAGCCCAAATTCATTTTTCATACCATGCAACAAAAATGCAAAAATGCCTTGAAGCAAAAATACCTAGAACAAAATTTGTTTTTGCCATAACTTGAAAACCATGCATCCATTTGGAAAAACGTTTTATGGGGAATTGTACAAGGGTGATGGCAACATGCCTGAGCAGTTTCAGCCAATTCTGGTGAATGGTTTCCAAGAAATTAGCCTCCATCGCCATCAGCCATTTTTGCATTTTCTCCATATCCGTGCATCCGTTTCAAAACCTGTTTCATGGGGATATGCATATGAGTGATGGTAACCTACCCAAGCAGTTTCAGCCGATTCTGATGCATGGTTTCCGAGAAATCGATCTCTAAAATCTTCAGCCATTTTCCATTTTTCTCGAAATCCGTGCATCCATTGATCACAATGTTTCTATGGGAGGTGCATCATGATGATAGGAAGATGCTTAGCAATGTTCAGATCGATCTGGTTTACCGTTTGGGAGCAATGGCGAAAACAAGTTTTGGTCATGTGAAAATTCACCAGCAGCAGCTTCAAGGTGTAGATCTGAGCTTGGAAATGAACTCCTGCAGCATGCATCTGGCCAGAGGACACCTGCACAAGGAAAACAACCAAAAAATCAACAGCCAAGCCACATGCAATCAGAAAAACAAATGCATGCAGCGAATGAAAGATCTCAGCTTCACAGCAACCATGCACGACTTCAGGTACGTGACTAAAACTTGTTCCTCTGTTGCATGAATCTAATTGAAGAAATGCTTAAACAAATGGAATGGTCG
Organism: Pinus tabuliformis; assembly: GCA_031772625.1. Taxonomy (NCBI): domain Eukaryota; kingdom Viridiplantae; phylum Streptophyta; class Pinopsida; order Pinales; family Pinaceae; genus Pinus; species Pinus tabuliformis. Next base: position 201,680,878 of record CM062810.1, on the reverse strand, counting down.
AATTAAATCATGAATATAGCAAGATTGAGCCGATAAGTTCCTTTTCCAATTCTCTAGCAATCAGCCAAAAATCACGCAGCATACGTGTATGGTCATTCACGTGAAATTTGAAAAAAACACAGACAGTTGTGGATATTCCAAACTCGAGTGCAACTAATGGTAAGTGATTACAGGCAAAGGACTACAGTTCATAATTACACTACAGTGGGGACCAACAGTCTGCATGGGGCCAACGTGCAGTTGGCCAGCTCACCCTCCATCAACGGAAATCTTCATAATGGCCAATCGAACTCTCACCGATGTTGTTTCCAGTTTATCACATTCCTTGCAGCTGCAACAAGCTCCATACCAGCCCCATAGCAGCAAACCAAGCTTTCTCAGCCATTTTTTTCTTAAACCCACCTATGCAAGGGCGTTCTACAGAAAACGGGTGGGTCTTCTACAGGAAGTATGACACAGCGTTTTGGAACAAAGAAACCTGAGCTTTCCCTCATCAGATTTGGAGTTCCGAGAAGGGTAGGCTCGAAAGCACTCTTCCACGCATGATATATATTTTGAAAGGTGGTGAATTGAACTATCTGGAGCAGGAGAATTAGAGACCAGTTTGCCTGTAAGTCAAAAATAGCAGTGTGATTGTGTGTTACATGGAATTTCTCAGTTTTTCTACATCTCTCCACGTTTATGGTCTAAAATCTCTTATAAAGAAGGCATATGCAGCTGTGAGAGCCAGCCTGTGGATGTAACTTTTAAAATTTTCATATCTGAATTTGTCCTGAGAAGAAAACTTGGTCTCTGTCCTTTATCTGTAGAAGCAAACTCTTCCTCTCATAACCAGATAGCTGAAGAATTCTTAATGTCCTTCAGATCTCTTTCTACCAAAAAAGAAGAGAACAGAAGAAAAAATGTGGTTAGGGTCTTTTGCATGCATGAACATAATTGTTAAAACAGAGTAAGGTATCATATTAGAATTTTATGCAGGTGATCCAGGATTGTAAAGGGATTATGTCACAGATCCAAGCTAGTTTGGAGATGTCTAAATCGAGAACAGGGGAACACTACTTTGAGAGTGCTTATAAAAGCGATCAGGCTGGGAATGAAAAATTTATTTACTGTGACAGATCAGGTTTGTCAGCTGACAACCAGTTACAGCAAGAAGGATTAATTGAAGGTGGCCAAAATTGCACAAATGAAGAGTTAACAAACATTGGTGCGACTTAAATTTGACCATAAGACTAATCAGATGAAATAAGTGTAAGGTGGAAATCAATCATAGGTTGGATCATTCAAGGCATGTAATTAACCAACCAAGAACAACAAGTTTGTGTCTTGTCATAGTACAGTCATACAATGAATAGGTGGGATCTTTTACATGATCAAGAGAAATACAAGGAGCCAAATAAAAGCGAGAGGGGGAGGACAAGGTTGGATACTCAAAGAACTAATGTTGATGAGTTAGTGGAAGTGCTGAAGAAAAATAAAGGATGGCAAGGAAGAAAAACACATTGAAAAATATGAGAAAACCAATGATGAAGAAATGCAAGACATTCAGGCAAGGCAAGAACAGAGAAGAAAAGGAGCAAAGGCCAAATTGTTGAGGCCAAAACTGTGCGAGGAATGAAGGCACAAACACCAAGGGAGAAATGGTTTCAAACACGGGCAGAGAGGACTAAAAATGTCAAAACAAGTAGGGACACACCCAAGGCAACCACAGCACAGTCAAGGAGAAGGCACCCTCAGCCAAGCAAGCCAAAACAGTGAAGACTGTTTCTACAGGAAGACAGAAAACAACCACTACAGGACTTTCTACAGGAAGTTTGGAAAAAGGGCATCAAAAGGAGAAATCGGCCGAGATTTTAGCTAAGGAGGCATCACCTGCGTTGGCCACCCTAAGCACATCCATCCCCTCTATGAACACTCATTCTTTTCAGGGTTCGAACACAATTTAGTCATGGTTCAACTTTCTACAGGAAGTTCTGTATTTTTACCAGAAACATCCTGTAGAAGACTTTGGGTAGGCTAGAATCAATTATGGAGAGGGATTTGAAGCTTGAAGACTGTTGAGGAGACATGAAACCACTCTCTTCTTCCATCCTCCACTAGTTTCATCTCCTTTTGCCACCATTGCTGCCATCAGATTGAATATACTTGCACACTCATACGAAGGCTGAGAATTCACTAGGAAAAGGAACAGGCAGTGGGAAGAAGCAAAGAAGCATGGTTTCATGACAGAAAAGAGGACATCACTTCATAATCTTGGCATGACAAGGAGGCCACCAGGGCCATCGAAGATGAGGAGAGAGATTGGTTGCTCAGAGGATGAGCAACACTTTCAGTAGGGGGGTGATGATGAGCCCCAAAAATGGATAATTATTTGGGCTCATTCAACCTCCTAATTTGACTTAATCCACCATTCTCATTAGTTTATTGCATGTTTTTTATTATATTTATGCTAATAGAGTGAATTCGGTTAGTCATTATGCCAACAAGTCTAATGGGTGCTTTGTGTAGCCTTTTTGGTCAATTTGGAGACAAAATTGAAGGTCTTAATGAGCACTTGGCAGCCAAATTCGTGGGAGAACAAGGGAGAAGATTTGTAGGAAGGTGTCCCCTTCATTTATGGGCCCTTACCTCGAATTCTCCACCATCATCTTGGAGTTCAAAGGCCACCAAATCAATTAGCACAAGGGCAGCCAAGCAAGTCAAGTAGGACTGCTTTTAACTACAAGTTTTGGGCAGCCGAGTCCCTAAATTTTAGGAGGACTGTTGGGGTCCTCAATTTGTATAAATAAGAAGGCTTAGGGCCTCATTTTGGTTATCTAGTGGTTAGTCATTTTTTTAGCTGGTAGTTAGTCATTTCATAGTCTTGTTGTAGTCATTTTGTAGTTCGATTTTTAGGCAATAGATTAGTTTTGCTGTCAGCTCATTTTTCAAGTTCTCTTTGTGGACAGTTTTGATGTAACTCTTCATTTCTTGATCAATAAAGATGAATCCAGCTTTTCACCAGCTCTAAATCTCTCTTAGGAGGCTGTAGCGCTTTGGGTTGGGCCCATCTCAAGCGCCCAGTACCTCCTTTGTTTATCTTTATGTGTGTTTGCTGCATTCTTAGAATAAAATCTGCTATTTGTATTGAAATCTTGCTTTGTTATTTAGATTTCTTTTGATGGTTAAAGTAGCTTCTCATGGTTAGAATAGATTGGTAGGATAATAACAAGAAAAAGGCTACCAAACACCTTAGATCTCACCTCCCCCTCAGTGGAATCATGAGCTGGGACCAATGTGACTTTGCTGGCAACAAAAACGTTGTTTTGCTTTCCCATGCAATTCTTAGTGTTGGAATCCTCTTTTGTAGATGCTGATATTAGTAGTATTTAAATGCTTCAGTTGATGATTTCTTAGTGGCATAAGTTAGTTCATGCATTTTATTTCGAATAAACTGTTGTTCATTTCCTTTTGTTGTTACTTAGGTCAGAATAGAGTAAAGTAACTAGGTCATAGGTTTTATAAGTGTTTGTGTGTTCAGTTTGAAATACCACTTGCAGAGTACCTATTACCCTTCCTTACCTACACATACCCCATCCAACCTACCTGTTTCATCCTTCACTCAGAACCCTTACCTTACATTTACCTCATTCGCTTACTTTTCCATGATTCTCATCTTCTTCGGCAACATCATCTCATCCCTCCTTGAACAAATCTCACCATCTACACCTTCTCCTCAACTCCATTCCCCAAGTCCTAGACCTCTTCACACCCCTATTTTACCTCCATACTCATTCCTCCATCCATGCTCCAAAATCCCATTTCGAAACATCCTGTAGAAGAATTACAGAACATCCTGTAGAAATCCTGAACATCCTGTAGAACCCCTGCAGACTTCCTGTAGAAGCTCATAAACACGGTTTCTTGGCAGCCAAACTTTGTGAGACTCTCTGGAAGGGTGTTAGGGACCCCTTAGACCCTCTCTGAACCTTCCCAACCTTTCCAAAAAATTTCTCCTCCTTGATCCACCTCTCCACAGTCAAAAATAGTTAGAAGCACATGCATGATAATCCCAACAACTTAAAAAAAAATACAAAAATATGTTTTCTTCAGATAGAGGTAGTCTAGACACATGTATTTTACCTTCATAGAAGTAATGGTATTTCTTTTAGTAGTTTGCATGCTCTCCTTTGCGTCAGTAGGACTAGCTGGTAGAATTAGAGTTTGCTAGGGTTTGTGTTTCTTTTTGGCTTTCAGTTTCTTTTCGCAAGTAGATCAACTTCCTTTGAGTTAGCTTTCATCCATCGGTTAACAAGCTTCTTCTAAGAGCTCATAGAAGTTGGCTTAAGCCCCTAGCGGACTTGTGCCAGCTGACCAAGTTACAGCTGTGGCAAGAGCTAGTACTTGTGCATACAGCACCGTCGCTTCCAAGTTTGTTACGAACTGCCGGGTTGATAAAATTAAAGAAGGGAGTTCCAGGAGTTGTAGCATTATTGCTACAATACTAGAGCCCACCAACATCCTAGGAAACAAGCATCAAAAGAGGCCAATAATAAAAATATATGGAGTAAATACATAGCACAGGGACATGATTCTCCAATGAGCATCATCATCTAGGCATCTTACCCATAGGTATGTCATATTACTCATGCTCTCTCGTTAGCACGATATGATAAAAAATGTATGATTATGTAAGAGTTGGTTTTATAAGCAAAGTTGTCTAGTTAACTTGGCCACCTTCGGTCAGTCAACGAGGAGAAAACAGTTAGACCACTCCACATGTGGCAGTAGTAAAATCAGAAGAAAAAGGAGATAATGCCATAAATGGTTAAGCTACGGAAGAACGAAGTGGGAGATGATTACAAGGTGAGTGAAATGATAAACTGATAGTGGGAGAAATGGTCCAAAAGAGGGTGCTCGTACTTAGACAGCTAGCTCACCATCCCACAAGATCATCCATATAAGGAAGTAAAACATTGATTGCCCCACCAAAATAGCATTACAAATATTGAAAATTCATCGAGAAGAGGATTTCCTCGGACTTCTTGAAGCATCACCTACAGGAGATAGTGAGCATTTTGCAACGCAGAGCCACCTACAGGATCCTATAGGAAAACCCATAGGATCTTATAAGAAGACCTACGAGATACAGAGCAGTCATATACAGTATTATTAGTGGGCATTAAGGGAGGAGAGATCAAATGTTATCCTCATCAGACAATAACTAGCGAGGTAGGACCTATACCTTCCCATATTTTCCAGTAAAAAAAAAAGGAAGAATACTCCATTTGGTTAAGGAATTTGCAGTCTAGGAGAATTATATTGCAAAGTTATCATTTAAATATATCACCCACTAGAATTCTTGAATTATATCCATAAAAGCCTCCACAATTACCAATGAAAGAGCACAGGGGGTTTTAACAAGAAGGAACCCACAAACACAGTAAGGATTCATCATCACCCTCCTGTAGTAGAAATTTTCACAAGGCACAATTGGATTGTTTTCTTTGAAAGAATGAGAGGATACTATGATGAGGTGGCCAGAGACTTTTCTCTCTCACTCATACCCCTCACTAGGACCCATGCCACTACTGTGGTGAAAGGCTTATCAGTAGAAGTCACCCCTGAAGTTATAAGAAGAATCACCACACTCCCTTTAGGGTTACATTGGAGAAAATAAGATAAGGGAAACAACACCCTTGAAAAGAAGATATTCTTTTTGGAAGGGGAGGAGGTAATGGAGGAAAAAAATGGGGTCAGAAGGGAAAGCCTTCCATACCCTTGGAATGAAGTTAGTTACCACCTCATTAAATATATATCATGTGAAGGGATATACAGTGTGGTGTATGGATAACATTTGAGACTCCTCCAAGAACTGAGATTTGAAGCACACACACCTCCTCAAAATAGGTTAAGTATAACCTACTTTCTTCTTCAACCATTGATAGATATGAGCATCAAAATGCAAGAGGGAAAACATCAGCAACTAGCCCATCATGAGTTGATCAAACTAATCCTAGAAGATGCTCTACAAAACTTAAGACTCCCTATTACATGGAAAAATTTCAGAGACATGCAAGTAGAGGGAGAAATTCAAGATCTTGAATATCACAAAAACCCCACTACTAGTGAGAGGGATGAAGAAACAGAGGGAGAAAATGAAGAGGAAATAGAGGGGGAAAGATATGAAGAAAAGGGAGAGGGAAATGAAGAAGAGATAGAATAAGAAACAAAAGAGGAGACAGATGAGTAGAGTGCAGAACTAGAGGAAGAAGGGAAAGAGAGAAAAAAGTATGAGAAGGAGAATGGGAAAGAGGAGACAAAATGAAAGGAAGAACAGAGGTCTACATTTCGAGGAAAATAAGGGGAAGAATCATCAAGGGTATATCCAAAACCCATAGAGATGGAGGCAATAGTTGCTCTTACTGCCCTAAGTACACCTATCAAGTCGAAAGGAAAAGGACAAAGACAAACCCCACTGTACTTTAGGACAAGAAAGAGCACAAGGATTAGGTAAGGAAGACCCCAAACACCCACCAAAACCCATATTGTTATTGAAGACTCACTAAAGTATCAAGAAGAGATAACTCCTCTTGAGAAAAATCAAGGAGAAGGATCATCAAGACAAGCCTCTCGCAAATCTCCCATCACATATGTTAGGAGGCCTGTCACAAGGTCTTCCTCATCAAAGGGAAAAGGTCTGCTACAGGAGACACAGAAATACCTATAGAAAGTAGAGTCCATCCTATAGGAAACTCTATTAAACCTACAAGAAACACAGAAAATGGACCAAGAAGGTACCACTCAACAAAAAACAAAGAAGGAAGACCTAGATCTCAAAGAGCCTAGTCCACAACCCAACCTCAACTCTTACCACAATTTCATTGAAGGGGATAGGGTCATCCCACAGAAGTTTCCCATCCCCTTATTCTTTGAACTTGAGAAAGAAAGGGCAAGAACACATAGGTGGATGAAAATTTCCAAATCCAAAGAAGTGGAGGATGTAGGCCACATGGAGGAAAAATTGAAGGAGATCAGCACAGAACTGAGTAGCATAACGGACATAGAAGTAATGATAAAATATAAGTTAGAAGTAGAGAATGCATGGCTAAGGGGACAATTACAAGAAAGGGAAAGCCAGTTGGCAGCTATGGCCTGTTTATCCTTAGAGGAAATGTAGTCTAGGATTCCAGCCAAGTCTTATGGCTTGTATCTCAAAGAACAATGGCTACAATTCCAAATTAAGACTTTAGCATAGAGAGGCACTATGCCCTTCTGAGACTATATACAATTCATTGATCTCTGTGATCAAAGCACCTTGGAAGATAGATAAAAGATGTCTGAGTTTTAGCTACAAAACTTGGCCTTAATAGATTTGAATGTGTGGGACCCAAATTCAAATCTCAGAGACTTGCAAATGATGGCCTTAGCATCATGGATGAACCATGACGAGGTGAGAGCTACAGAGATGAAAAAGGTAATGGCAAGAGAAGAGATAGAACCACTTGTGATCAGAGATGAAAAATCCAATCCAATGTGTTATGGGGAAAAGTGTCTATGCATAACTGCTAATCCCACTAAGGTGTGGTAGCTACCTTAGAAACAAACAAAGTAAAGCTACTTTCGTTTTCCTTTATGAAATATAGATGAGAGAAGAATAAAGGAGACAAACCTCTGTCTTGTGCTTGGTTCCTAGCTCGATTCCTCTTTCTTCTGATAGTCCTTTGCTACTTGCTTCTTTGTACACCCAGCTTCACAGAGTACTTGTAGAATCAAAGTAGCATAACACTATACAAGAACATGGATCCATTATCATAAACAATCTAGGATCAGATGTAAATTGACCATACAAATGCATGAAACATAAATGACACAAGAGTATGGAGGAAAACTTGAATAGATTTATTGATAATCAAGAAAGAGCCAAGAGAGTTACAACCAGTTGTTCTGACCCAGCATCATCCTCTCTGCAAGTAAGCCCTTCTTCACCTCATGCAAAGCTTAGATCATCCAACACTATGATGTTGCCTCAAGAAACCAACAACAATTCCTTACAAGATGCAAAATTCCAGCCTCTTGGATCTCTGGGATGAGGGATCCATATATAGATATCTGTAAGGGAGATGAGTGAGCTTGTGATTTGATTAGTGTCTTCCCTCTGATAGTTCTTGCTTCCACTTGGAGATTGATGATCTCTTACTCATCCTTGGTCGAATTCAGAGAGGCAAGTGTCACAGGAGAAGTTTCTGGAAGATTCCAAGCCTTTCCACCTCGCAGATTGACACTGCCATTTGTCACTTCTCGCCCATCGCACCCCATAGAAGGGCTTTTTGAAATGCAATGCACCGACAGAGTGTACATAGGTGAGATGGAACACACTTTGCCTATGGCGCAGGTGAAATGATCCTATTTTGACCAGGTCTGAGCAGTTTTTCATGGAGAACTTCTAGGAGGAGCTGTAATCAGTTGACCTTGTTCCTTTAGAGGTTAGAAAAACACTTTTAGGGACTTAGGAGCCCTTGGTTTATGGACATTTTATGCTTGGGGTTGCAGTGCCCAAAAATGTTTATAACATTTTCCCCCTAAAGCATGAGGTCGTTAATCTTTTTTGATGTCGAGTGAAATGCTTTATCATGGGGATTCGAAGTTCTTTCAAGCTGGGAGGAGATCTGTAATACGATAAAACACAATACATAATCTTCATAATATTTTCATGATCTAGGTAAGGCAGGCATTCCCATGCTCAGCTTTATAAATACATTTTCATGTACATATGACAGACAATCGTCTGATCGTAGACTGATGATTCTGGTAGAGCCATCATCCCTTTGATTGGATGATTATCTGTGCAGCAATGATGTACATTTGATGTCTTTACTTCCCTGAATATATATCATAGCCCGGATGGATGAAACTAGATCCGGGGTCTTCAATCTCATTTGATCTTCACTCAAAGTACAAGTCGATCCATGTGAGAGATGTTCTGGAGTCGAACATGGAAAGACATCGCCTGATTACCAGCCAATGATGTAAGCTGTTAACAGGCGCGAGAGGAATCACTGATAATGATAATGACCCTCAAGGTACTGTAGTACAATTCACGTGGTGTGAATAAAGGACTTGGCGTCGAACACCACGCAAAATCTTTCGGTCGAAGGCCATTGATGTAAACCTGTCGCCGGAAGTGAGAAACTTGCCATTGAGGCATGCAAGCTTCAAAGTACTGAAAGGGGTGTTCCTAGATCGACTTCTTGGATAATGAGCTAATGTCGACAAGAAGCGATCCATCATAGGAGGGCCTTAATGAATCCCACATTAATGACATGTAATGGAGCAAATGATTTTAATGGAGGTGAAAATGATCTGGTGATATAAGGTTCAGGGTGGCGGTCATGAAAGAATGGAGCGTAAATGTATTGCAGCGGGTGAGACACAGGTGAATTCTCTGAGTGACTTCTCTTGAACTTATTGGCGACACTGACGTGATGGATTAGTAGCATTAACCCCAAATGTGGATGATGTGATGGGACCATGGTGATGTGACCGGTGAATGAAACAACCCAACCCGACTTGGATGTGGAGTGAAAGTGTCATGTTCAGGAGCGACTTGCTACCAACAAAGTTTCTTCAAGTTTTCTTCCCAATTTTTCCCCAGTCATTGTTGACCAGTACCTCTTTATTTTTTTAAAGCTTGAGGAGGATAACATATGCTTGTTCTATAATTTTCCCTTCGGGAAAACCCATCGCTATGTTTTAACGAGCGTAGCGATAGTGAAACTCGTTCTTGTCTGTTATGGACAAGTTTTTCTCTATTAGGTTTTAACGAGTTTAACGACAAAGATAACTCAGTCCTTTTCAATTTTAGAGAGTCTGAAAAGAGACGTAAAGGAAACTCCAAAAATCCCTTTTTCATCATCTAATCCCTTAAGTCCGAAAAAGTATAAAACAATATAGAAGGGATGAATTTTCGATATTTTTAACGAGCCGAGCAAAACAAGTGCTCGATCTTTTTGTGTAATAATCCCTCAGGTCCAAAAGGATTAAAATCTAAAGGAGGGATAGCACTTCCGGTCCCTTTAACGAGCTGGAGAGGCCAATGGCTCGGCAATCTTTTCATATTTTACGAGTCAGTTGAAAAGATCTTAAAGGAGACTCGTCTTTGAGGAACGAGTGATAAAATTGGGTAGCATCTGATTCCAGGTAAGGTTTGGAATTTTCCAATCACAGCAGTGTTACAAGGATGGCTAGGGGGATCGCTCTTCGCAGCTATTCCTCAAAAGGGGTAAACAATCAAATGGAGGTGAATGATCGATCGATACAGAGTGGAGGTGATGATGGGAACACGACCAAGGCTTTAAAGGCTGAAGTACTACATTCACGATGGTTATTTACCGGGAATTGGTTCATTTTTATTGAGCTTAAATGCCGGGGGAGACATTTGCTCATTTCTTATGTTTATTTTTTAAAGAGCATGAAGTCCGCGTTAAAACTGCTCGATTAATCCAGTCATATAATAAGAATGTCTCATATATGAAAACGAAAAATTTTCAAATCTTTTCCCCACATCCTTTCTTTATGCAAGTTAGAATACGACCAATCCTATGAGTTTAAAGGGTTAGAGGACCTAAAAATTTAAAAAATAAATGGTCGCTCTTCGCTTTTCAAAGCCTGTTAGATTTCTCATCTCAAGCAAAAGCGATGGCGAACCAAGCGCTTTCCAAGCAGTCAAGGAAAGGATACTCACAGAAGCCTCTTCATCTATGATGGTATTGGCCATAACCATTCTATATATTTGAGCAACGATTCGGAATGGTACACTAGCCGGTAAACGGGGTCTGCCTAGTTGATTCTAGTCAAAGGAAACAACTAGGTTGCTTGGAGGTGGGACCGAATAGACGACCGAGTATGACTCTGACGAACTTCCTTCCTGCGGTAAAGGAATGGGTAAATTGCCCCCATGTTCATCGGAGTCTGTGCTTACAAAAAGAATTTGGATGATATCATCCTTGTTCTCTTTGGTGACTGTATCATCTGAAGATGGAACCTCTGAAGGCAAGACCGGGTCAACTGTCGTCTCGACCTTTTGACTTTCGTCTAGTATGGGTTCAGATGGTTCGTCTTCAACGATAGATGCTTTGGCCGACCACCTGGGCAGGTCAGCCGGATTTTCAACTAGTGACGACTCGGCAAGAGATTTTTATATCCAGGAGGAAGTCGTAACAATGAAACCGGACGATCGTCCAAAACTCTTTTAGCCTCATCTAAGAAGGGACAACGGTGGACAACATGATCACCTTCGCACAGTTTACAAGGAAATCTATATTTTCCTTTTTGTCCTGGGGCTTCACTTTCACTAGTCGATGGTGTGTTTTCAACATGATCATCAGAGGTTGACGACACCGTGTTATGCAAACGAGGAGACCAATCCCTTAAGATCCGAGGGATGTAGGGACAATCTCTATGATAGTGGTCTCCTTTGCAAATGACACATGGCGATTTAGGCCTGGTCGGTGCGGTGTGTGGATTTTCGCTAGACGATGCTTGGTTGCCCCCTTTCGCTTTTGGCTCCTTCTTCTTCTATTTCTTTTTCTTTTTATTCTTCTTCTCAGATCCTTTACTTTTGGCTTTACCAGCCCCATCAAGCGAAGAGAAAGGAGGAGAGGAAGAATTTGAGGAAGTAGAGGGTTGGGGGGTAACTCCTCCCGAGCGAGTAGAAACGGTGAAAAAGGGATAACTCGGGGCCGCCGCCAAGCCAAGAAAGATGGAATATGCAAATCATCCTCCCTTAGTTATTTATGGGTGTTCACCCTCGAATTTGGGGTGCTAACGCACACTCAACTAAAAAGCCGCCATTGACTCAGCTGAGGTTACGAGGGAGAGGAACTTTAGTTGCTCGACCATAAGGATGCGTAAGCAGGCTCAACTGTTAAGGAGAGGACCGGAGGGATGGATTCACTCACTATTCCGATGGTGAGGGGCTCTGGAATCGTCTAGTTGCAGAATCGATTGTTAAGGAATTGTGGTGTTCTGAACGATAGAGGTTGAGAAGAGCCATACGGGCAAGACGATTATCAATCCTGGAAGCGACAATGTGGCCATATGGGGTGCACCAACATCTCTCGAAGAGGAGAAGGGACTAGGATTTCCTCCAAGGGGAATTCCTTGGTTGGTGGAATCCATTCTATCAACCTAAGACCAATGTAGGAAAGGTGATGATTATTCCGTTTAAAATAAATTTTAGATGCTTTGACACAACTTGTTTTTTCAATTTTAAAGAGTAAAAAGAAAACAAAATATGACTCTAGTCGCCTTCGATTTTTAATGAGCCTGAAGTGACAAGTGCTCAGATGGACCTTTTCTATTAAGGAGTCTGAAAAGGAATGAAAGGGACTGCTCTGGAAATCTAGGTAGAGGGATTACCAAACCAATCGCAAAATTGCAGAATACTTTTTACGGTACGGCAGTCAATCTTCCTGAATGCTGTTTTCAGTGCATTGCAATCGATGGGGCGGCAGACACAACTTCCTATGGATAAAGGATTAAGCCTATTGTGGTCTCCCAAAATATACTCGACAGTATGTGGGAGCACAAGTCCGTACTGGCGCTTATCGTTTCAAAGTGGAGGAATCACCCAACCAACAGTGAGAAAAATAGTTACCAGGCTTTACGACGCTGGAATACGTCTCTAGCGTAGACTTCTAGATGTTGTGCATTAGGTTCCAAAGCATTGTTAGATTCATTAAATTTATTTTATAGTTGATCTTGCTTAAGAAATTTGCCTTTCAGGTTCACCGCGTGATGTAGATGTACAATTCCTAAAATGCAATCTAAGATGATAAACAGTCTTTTATCTCTTTTGTGCAATGAAAATCCTAGCTACTAAGGAAAGAAAGACAGAATTCTATCAACAAAGACCAAAGAGCACACACTATATGCATTGTCCTAAATCAAACCAATCAAACAGTATAAATGCAAATGCACATGCATGTCTTTGTTTTCAGCCTTCTTAATATGTGAATGATAAAAAGAAAGCTAATGCGAAAATCTGAATTACTTTTCAAGCGACAATTACTAACAAGTTTCTTTTCAAAATAAAAAATGAAGACAATGACAACACTTTGCAATTTGGAAATGAAGACTTGCTTTCGACACCAGAAAAACTACAAATTCAAATCAAATACAATAGTAATAGGGTAATCGACTGTCAAGAGCAATCAGACTCTCTTCTATGACTGAAAACGACACTTGCGACACTTTCAAATCAAGAAACGACAGTACAATTACGTTACATTTTTGCAAAGGAGAACTGAAAATGACTCAAAAAATACACAAAAACATTTACAGTTCTTTGCACAATGGAGGCGGAATATCAGCAAGGAAATGGGTTTCAAACAGAGGTATACTAACTACAGGCAGCAAAATTCTTGAGTAGATCTGAAAAGAGTGAACAGAAACCAACATTCAGGAACAATGCCTAGTCTGATCAACGCACATGTAACACAGTGAATTTGAAATGCAGCGCACCTACTACACTCGGGAAGTGCGCTGAATTTCAGATTCACAGAACAGAGACTACGCTGGGCTAGGTACGAGACTTTGCTTGGGTTCTGGGTCACAGTTTACAGTTCAGTTTAGGGATTTTGTCCAAGCAAGTGGTAATCAGTAAATCAACAACAGGGGTAGATCTAAGGAGGTTACTAGAGCCACCACAAGGGAAATTAGAGAGTTTGTAAATCAACTGTTTAATTCATAAACAAAACCCAGAGATTGACTAAAGCGACATTTATCTACTTTGCATTCGCATAGAAAATGCAGCTCGAAAGCTACCTGGCTCGACTTCAGGCTCTGTTTGTAAGTTTATAAAGTAAACAAATGTAGATAAACAATCAACCTAGTCGCTCCCCAGCGGAGTCGCCATTTTGTTACAGGGAAAAGTGTCTCTACAGAACTGCTAATCTCACTAAGGTGTGGTAGCTACCTTAGAAACAAACAAAGTAAAGCTACTTTTGTTTTCCTTTATGAAATATAGATGAGAGAAGAATAAAGGAGACCAACCTCTGTCTTGCGCTTGGTTCCTAGTTCGATTCCTCTTTCTTCTGATAGTCCTTTGCTACTTGCTTCTTTGTACAGCCAGCTTCACAGAGTACCTGTAGAATCAAAGTAGCATAACACTATACAGGAACACAGATCTATTATCATAAACAATCTGGGATCAGATGTAAAGTGACCATACAAATGCATGAAACATAAATGACACAAGAGTATGGAGGAAAAATTGAATAGCTTTATTGATAATTAAGAAAGAGCCAAGAGAGTTACAACCAGTTGTTCTGAACCAGCATCATCCTCTCAGCAAGTAAACCCTTCTTCACCTCATGCAAAGCTTAGATCACCCAACACTATGATGTTGCCTCAAGAAACCAACAACAATTCCTTACAAGATGCAAAATTCTAGCCTTTGGATCTCTAGGATGAGGGATCCATATATAGATATATGTAAGGGAGATGAGTCAGCTTGCGATTTGATTAGTGTCTTCCCTCTGATAGTTCTTACTTCCACTTGGAGATTGATGATCTCTTACTCATCCTTGGTCGAATTTAGAGAGGCAAGTGTCACAGGAGAAGTTTCTGGAAGATTCCAAGCCTTTCCACCTCGCGGATTAACACTGCCATTTGTCACTTCTCGGCCATCGCACCCCATAGAAGGGATTTTTGAAATCCAACGCACTGACAGAGTGTACTTAGGTGAGATGCAATGCACTTTGCCTATGGAGCAGGTGAAATGATCCTGTTTTGACCAGTTCTGAGCAGTGTTTCATGGAGAACTTCTGGGAGGAGTTGTAATCAGTTGACCTTGTTCCTTTAGGGGTTAGAACAACACTTTTAGGTACTTAGGAGCCCTTGGTTTATGGACATTTTATGCTTGGGGTTGCAGTGCCCAAAAATGTCTATAACACAATGGTTGTCATCAACACCCACAACTTGATTTCAAATGATCATAAGCTTGCACCTAGGCACCTCGCTACGCAAGAACAATTAGTTACACACTTTGAAGAGATGTGCAGGTTTCCAGGAGATGATAGCATGCACGCTTTCCAAAGGAGATGGAATACCTTGCCTTACAACCTGAAAATTAGAGAATGAGAGAGGCACTAAACATAGCACCCATGTACACGAAAGCTCTAGAAAGACACAAAGTCAATTAGATTGGCTTGAGACTCAGTCCACCACTTCTTTTAGGAATGTTGGAAAGAAGGAAAGAAGAAGAAGAAAGAAAGTAGTGGGAAGAGATAAAGAGCAAGGCAAGGTTTTATTCACAAGAAGAAGAAACTACAACATCAACATGGGATGTCAGGGAGGCCACCGAAGCAATGAAGGACATGGATATAGATTAAGTTGCTCAAAGGATGAGCAACACTTTTAGTAGGGAGGTGATGATGAGCATCATCATTGGGTAACTATATGGACCTTAATACACCTCCAAGATTATTAAAATGAACTCTTCTCATAATTCCTTACATGTTTTAATTATATTTTGCTTAATGAGATGAGTGAAAGTAAGATGTATGTCTAGTGGTCTAATGTGCATTGATTGCAGGTTTTTGAGAGAAAATCATGGAAATTTTGGATAATTAAGGGCAGAAACGCGAATGAGACAAGGAGGAGAGATTGTAGGAGATAGATCCTCCTCATTAAATCCTCAATCATTCGAATATTCCTCAATCAAATCACACTAGCTCAGACTTGCAAGCAACCGAGTCATGGAGATGATGGGCAGCCGAGCCAATGACAGTTAAGAGGAAATTTATCTTAAGTTTGGGAGCCAAGCCTCCCTATGTTTAAGGAAGTTTTTGGGGACTTCAGTTGTATAAATAAGGAGGCCTAGAGCCTCATTAGGATTTAGATGTTTTATGTAAGACGACTAAGAATTTTCGAGTTCAAGCTTTGTAGTAAAATATTGTTATGTAATTTTCCTGATATGATAATGAGAATGAGAATTTCCTTGATCTAGCACTGAGTTGACTCAGAGGTCTGAAGCTCTTGGGTTAGGTCCCAATCCTAGCAGTAAAGGCTCCTCTTCTTGTACATATATGCTTAGGTTATTTCATAGATTAAGCGTTGAATTGGTTTTAGCCTTGTTTCATTGCAAGTAGTGGTAAATTTGATTAGTTTGCTTCCATTTGTGCATAGATTTAGCAGTAGTTTAGACAAGTAAAGGAATACCAAAAATGTTGATAGAAGGTGTATTTTTCCTCACTCCTCCCTTCAGGGATGATGGTTTGAGGAAAAAATCCTATTTAGCCCCCAAAATATAGAATTCTGATTTCTTATGGAATTTAGGGTTTTCTACTACTTAGGCCAACATCTTTTCAATTTTCAAACATAGGTTTCAATTGTGATTTCTGATATCTTCAACTTTTTATTGGATCTCATAGTGTCTCAGAATCTTTTGCAAGTATTTCCATGCATGAACTAGGCAACTAAATAATGAAATTCCATTTTCTTAAGTTGATTGGAAATCTTCCTTGTTTGATATGATTCATGGATAAATGCTAGTAATGTATGTACTATAGGACTTTCAATAGTGCAGGAAGATCTCATTCCAGCAAGTCTAGCCTAATCACATCCATCCATGATCACCAAAATCCACCAAGTCCCTCAACCAATTCATCATTCCATAAGAACAACTTTCCAGGATTGTTGAGCAAATCCAACCATCTTACAAACTCTGTTTTAAGCTCTGAAGAAGTCCTAAGCTCTCCCTTGCGGTATTTCTTCCATCATTGACCTTCCCTAAGCCCTATACCACCTTCCAAATCACTCCTATTGCTCTCGGCCAGATCTTGTAGGAATACATGGGATCTTGTAGGAGCATTAGGAAATCCTATAGGAAGCATTCGGACATCCTGTAGGACAACCTGTAGTGGCCTGTTTTGAGGCCAATTTGTGAAAGAAGCGTCCAAAAAGATAAGAGAAGACCCCTACTTGCCTCCCAAACCATTTTACCTTCCATCACCATCTCTAACCCACTTGCCACATCACCAAGAAGATTTAACATTCACATTTTCTCAAAAAAGGACAAAAAGGAAAAAAGAGTTATTGTGTTCATTCATATGCACAACAGTATAATGTTTAGTTAATTTAGATTGCATGCCTAGGAGAGTTAGGATTACTCACATGTTAGCTTAGAATTCTTCTAAAGCAAGATCTCTCCTAGAAATTAGCTAGATGAGTGGTGTGTTTAAAGTATTGATTTGAATCTTTCCTTATTGTAGTAGACAATATTTCAATTCCCCCAGTTAGTGCAAAATTCCCCTTCCTCCATTGGTAATCAAACTTGTTCTAAATCAATAGAAGGCTGGTTTGAGAAACCATAGGGGTCTATCGCCAGCTCGGTAGTGACAAAGAGTGGACCCATCACATCTACTTATCTATGCAACACTGTCACCTCCAAGTTTGTACGAACCCTGGGTTAATAAAGTAACGTTGTTAGCCCCAGGAGTTGCAACATTCTTGCTACAATACTGGTGCTGATCAAAAAGCACCGAAAGAGTGGCCACGATGGCAGAAGCATGAAGGAAAATTTCAGAGTTTCACATGCCAGAGGAAGCATCATTGGAGGCCAAGATCATAAAACTTGTTTCGGGCGTGCACGATGCCAAGGCAGAGGTGGCTAGAGTTCAGTTTGAGCTGAACATGAAAATCACTAAACTGGAGTTGCAGTCGCAGCCTTCAAGCCCGCTAGAGGTTAGGGAACAACGTGAAGCCACTGTTAAGGATGGAGTTGCTACAATGGATGCCACGGTTTTGGACTACACTGCACTATTTGAGTAGGCCATGGAAGTAGTGAAGACCCTATAGGAAGATCCCACCCTACATGTATTAAATATATAGGTCCGCAAGCTCCAGCAGCAATACAACAATGTAAGGGCCACGACGCGTATTGTTGCTACATCATAGCGCCTCGCCAAGCTACAGGAGGCTAAGTAGCTCCTTACATAGGTGGAAGAAATGCAGAAAAAATAGGCAGTCCTTAAGGCCAGGTTGGGGCCTTGGTTTGGTGAAGCCTACGTAGTCTCGGCCAACATATAGGAAATGTTGGCAAACTTGTAGAGTACACAACAGCAGATCAAGTGAGCTAGTGAAGGACCAACCACAAAGCAGCTGGTAGAACAAATCAAGCAGGCAGCCACGGAGAGTGCAGCTGAAGTAGCGGTTGCACAAGTAGAGCTCGGTGATCTTCACGGCAAGATCTCCATGCCAGCCGAGTGACTTGAGCGTGAGTCACAATCTTTATGTTGGGGACCTATTGGGATGGTGTCCCTTGGGTTAATTTTTGGGCAAAAGCCCAAGTTTTATGTAAAAATATGGAAAGTCTCTAGAAATTATGGTCATTGAATACGTAGTTAAGTAATGAGTCAAAAAGGGTTTTTCCCTCTTTTATGTCATTTAAGTCAGCTTTTTGAAGATCTACCCATGGGATTGTATAAATTGATGTGTCTTAGAGATTCTAAGGCATAATAGACGAACATAATTTTTTTATGGGTACGACAGAAGGAGTCTAAGTTAGCGCAGATGGTAGAAGTAAGGCTCTGCAGCTGAGTGCGCAGAGGCCTAGAGTTGAGTCTGCAGCTGAGTGCACGGGCCACTACAACTGAGTGCACAGGGAAGCCTTCAGTCTGTAAGCTTAACTGAATATCAATAAAAGAATATTATTCCAGAAATTCATGTGTTTTATCTCTTTACTTCTCTTACGAATGAATGTGCTTTATGATATGATAAATGATGGTTCTATGAAATAATGATGTATTGATGCACGACTTTACTAGATCTATATTATTATCTAAACACAATTGATGTTAAGTTCTTACGCGAAGACTTTATCTTTGTATGTTAAAAATATTGAACACTTAAGTAGATCTCAGTGAATACTGGGTTAAGAGTAATCTATGATGCGCGTAAGTAGATAATTCACCCATTTAGGGTCCGCGAAAGCCAGTCATAGACCATGAGGGAGGTCTAGAGGTTGATTAAAGGAAGTTACATCGATAAGCCATAAGGGCTTATCTATCTACGTGAAGGCAAATCTGGGGCACAAAATGACATCATGCTTATCTCTAGATGCAAAAAATTGGTTCCAGCATCCCCCCATACCACCTCGGGTGAGACTTCAGTCCACGCTCTGTGGATTGATGCTAAAAGGGCCAATAGTGTAGGGATTTGTTGGGTGCAACTAAGTCTAAACCTTGGTCAGGACCACTAAGAAAACAATAATGTGTTGTGAATTAAATGGTGGTTGAATTAAAATAATAAAGCAAAAATAAAATAACTAATTTCATGAAATATTGATTCACTCCCCCTCTCAATATTTCTAAAAATTACCATCATATTTGGTTCTTTCTAGCAATTTTTTACTGCTTGAGAGTAGATGAGGTATCATGGAAAAGAAGCACACGATGAGGAAAACACAAAGGAAGAAATCAGTTTAGGAAAGCCATGGCATTGCTAGTGATGTATCAAGGATAATCAGTAATGGAACAATTCAATTCTAAAACTATGGATATTAAAGGTATGCTTGTACTCAATATTGGAAATAAAATATGAAGTCTAACATAATATTCCTCAGATTTTATGTTTGGAATTTAGTTTGTGGTGGTTATAATAAAACTCCCCCATCAAATTAAGAACTACAGAAGAATGTTTACACATTAAATGCAATATTTTGTAGCTTACCTGATTTTGAATTCGATGAAATTATGCACTATGTAACCCTGGAGGTATGGGATAATAAATATGCCATCCATGAAGGAGAGGAAAATAAAGTAAAGGAAGGAGCTTGTTCATCAGGTAAATCGAGAGATAAACTTGCTTTCAAAACATTCAATGAATGTGAAGAAGAATTTTGTAGAATATAAGAAGATGAGTGTGGTCATGAAAAAAACTTCATCATATCAAATGGAACTAAATCATAAGAATAGATATTAGAGGAATAATTTAAACATAAAATACAACATGCTTCTCCTTTGGAAAGGATTGATACTCTCAAGGTTAAGTTACATGTCTATGAATATAGGGATGATGATGAATCAGCTAACACTGCAGTAGTAATTGAACGACTTAACAAAAAGAAGCAATATTGTGAGGGACTTGAAGTTGATATCATCTCTTTGAAATTTAATCTATACAAGTCAAATAAATGAAATGGTGAGCTACTTCTAGTATCTGAAGAATAATAAAATGGGCTTAAAGAAGAAATTGCTGAGTTAAGAACACAATTGAAGAGTGAAGAAGAGAAAAGGAGGATGAGGTAAGCTCATTAAAAGGTAAATTTGCACAAAAGGACAAATAATTGAGATTTCAAGATAGTACCAAGATATTGGACAATGTTTGTTATCAGTCAAAGATCTTCGTCAATCAAATCAAACCTTGGATTTCATGAAAATGTGAAAGGACAATACAACTCACAAGATTTTTCATGCAGTTTGGAAGACAACAGAGAAAATTCTAAAAATCTTCGTAAAGAATTAAGAAGGCAGTTGAAGCAACAGCCAAGAAAAATGAAAGTTTAAATAAAATGCTTTGCTCCAAATGACTATGATGGAAATAGAAACAACAATTATTTCTCTCCTTTCATAAATGATATCAAATGTTTTATCTATCACAACTTTGGACACATTTTAGTCGATTGCAGAAGCATATTTTTCAGACCTCAAGCAAACAATCTCTCCATAGGCATACCGTCAGATTCCAAGTCCTCAAGTTTCTTTAAAGGTCATTGTTTTACATGCAATTTATTTGTCCATAAAGCTATTGATTCTAGGTCATATAGAAATCAAAGAAAAATGATGTATAAGTACCATGGTTCTCTTGTCCCCTTCTTTGGTCACATAAGGTGTTATACATGCAATGAATTTGGACATGTATCGAAAGAATGTAGGACCAAGTCAATGAATTCCTTTATATATTTTAGACAACAAGTAAAACCTATCCAAGACAAGAAAATAGAAAATAATACATTCATTGAAAGACCTAAAGAAGATGCATCCATCAACATTTATCAAATCAAGAAAAAGGAAGAGCAACAAGTAAAGTGTTGCCTTTCTCTTTGTGTAGTAGAAGAAGAAGGTTACTAGTACATATGCAGTGGATGCTCTCACCACATGTCTAGAAATAAGAGCAGATTGTTTTGGAGAATTTGGTATCTACGGATAAATACTAATTCCCTAGATAAGTAGCCATATCTAAAACAATAGTTTAAAGTGTTTTAGTCTATTCCAATAAGCAATAGATAAGATGAGAAGATGAGAAGACCTACTTGTAGCTCCACTTTCCTCTTGTCTCCTTTATGTCGATCATGTCAATCCTTCCCATACTTAATACGCTTGAGAAGTACCTATAAACACAAACAAAAAACAAAGAATCGATCAAATCAAAAGATCTATTGAATATAAGTGAATGGAATCAAATACATTGCACACATATAAGCATTATAAGAAAATACAAACATATGGGAGAAAGGTTCAAATACTTTATTGAATAGAAGAAGGAATTAAAATCATTGTGTCTTATTCAAACTCATTCCTCCAACTTGGATCCCATCCACATCACATCAAAATAATGACAAACTTGTAGCATTACAATACTTGCTTCAAAGCCAATTCTCATAGCAACATTATCTCCTTACAATTCAACATAATCTAGCCCCTGATCACTTATATGAGTGGTAAGTTTATAGGGATATGAAGGAGATTTTGTCATAAATGGTGGTATTGAATGGCCTTCCATACTTAGAATTAGTTCCATGGAGGAAGGGATGAGAGGATAGGATGCATATTAACTCATTTCTCATCCATTTTCGAGCTCATTGGAGTTGATAAGTGAGGGAACCTTCTAGATTACTCCCAGAGAAAAGAATATTCCCCAAACCCTATGTGATTTTCACTCAAACTCGCCCAACGCAGGTGAAAGGAAGCCTAAGTGCTCTGCAGAGCACCCTGGCATGGACTTAACTACTTTGCAACACACCCTTACATGGGCCTACCTACGCTAGTCCCTCTAGAGGCCATTTCTGGATATCTTCAAGTCATGAAACTCTCTGGGAAGGAGGCATTCAAAGGGGTGAATTGTTTAGGACATGTAGCAACTAAAATTAGGGTTTTATGGGCCCTAAAAACATTGATTTGGATGATGGGATTGATGTGTCCAAATGGATCTGTAACACATATGAATATATCTTAAGAAAAAAAAGGTGTTGAAGTTATTTATGGAAATGATGCAATAGAAAAGGTACTAGGAAAAGGTAGAGTTGATCATGATGTTAAAAATACAGAAGAAAAGAATGCACTATTGGTTGAATGATAAAGTAAAACCTTTTGAGTGTGGTTCAAATAAATAGTAAAGGGCATGTAGTTATATTTACCTCAATAAGCTGAAAAATTATAGAAGAAGACACTAGAAAGTTTATAGCAAAAAGGATCATAAATGCTGACAAAGTATATGTACTAAAGAAAAACCTTGGTAGAAATAAGAGGCAATCAAATCCTCTTTAGATTTAGAGTAGGGGAAGATAGTCCTCACTATAGTTAATTGTGTTTGATACATATTCCTAAAAGGACTACAAAAATGGATGAGTGGTGCACAAGCTCAGGAGGAGTGACGCATGAAACAAAGGTTTACATGTGTGTTATTCCACTGGTTCAACTTTAATGATGACCCCATGTGTTGCTATATTATTCTTTTGATGTAGATGATTTATGCTACTAATGTTGCAATTGGTAAGGCTATTGTGATCAAGATTTGTGATGTGGGATTGAAACATGTTTAGGCGGAGCATCTCATATGGCTTTAGTGTTTTAGTGATTCATTGTTGGCATTATGGTCCCTTGCTAGTAAAAAAGGGAAAAGTCATTGCTTGGATGAACTTATTATATCTCACATTGGTTCATTGTAGGAATATATAACTAATGCCTATATGTTTCTTGATATTGTATGTGAGAGTGTGTTGAACTATGATGAGATCATGAACTGCTGATGGTGCCTCATTGATACATCTTATATTTTAGTTGGTTTCAATGTTTTAGTGATTCATTGTTGGAATTATGGTCTCTTGCTACCAAAAGATGGAAAAGACATTGCTTGGATGAAATTATTATATCTGGCATTGGTTCATTGAAGGAATATATAACTAATGCCTATATGTTGCTTGAGATTGTATGTGAGAGTGTGTTAACGTATGATGAGTTCATGAACTGTTGATGGTGCCTCATTGCTACATTCTATATTTTTTTTGTTGTATAGATTACTTTCCTTACATTGCTTCCTTGATCTTTGTTTTTTGTTGGTTGGCAGTTTCACTGATAAGGAGGATATATATGTTGATGTTACTATGTCATGCTATTTGTGTTGTTTCTATAGAGATTTAATTATTGTTGTTGGTTGGTATTTGATATGTTGTTGACTAGTCTTATTTTATTGCTATACTTAATGTCTTATGAGGAATTTAGATGTTGCAAAATTTATTCATTGAAATTACATGTATATGTTGATGAGAGCTCCACATATGTTTCCGTTGAGATCCTTGTTTATGGATTAGGTGTTGAGAGTAGACATGTGCTATCATATATTTGCATAGAGAACATATCATTGTTCATGGATGCCATGTATTTGTCACATATCATTATATTGATCATGCATAGAGGAGAGAACATGTGCATATATTTGAATAGTCTTGCATCAATATTGTCTCACCCTTTGGTACATTGATCATAGAAACACATATTGGGTCCAATATGCATTGTAAAAGTGTAACCATTTGATAGGATAATGTAACTTGAGTCCATGTAGGCATTAGTTCATAGTTGGTGATAAACATGCTTATAGAATTGTCATATACCAGTCATATACCATGACAATGTATTTGCTTCAAGAAGTTGTGTACTTGTATTTCACATCATTGTACACCATTATTTAAAGTTGGAAAGGAGGATCATTGTAGAGTAATGAATAAAGTATGATTGCAACCCCTTCATATTCTTAGAGGGAGTGTGGTCAGCATGAGAGGCATGTTGGAAAACTAAGTTCTTTTTTTGCAGAAGAAACATCAAATTTTATCAGATGATCACTTAATGTTGAGAATTTTAGGGGGTGTACTTATCTCAGAATAGTGTTTCCCTTTTCCCATGATGTCAAAGGGGAAGCCAAATACTTTGTGTATTGAAAGAGGTGGACATTAAGTCTAGAGGGTGAGATTTTTGGCATTTGGCTAGTGTGTTGACCTTAATGGCAACTTGGATTATTATCTTCTCACACTATATTTTGGTGACAATATTAGCGATTAGCATCAGAATTGATCTATCTATCTAGGTTATGACTTACGATAACATCTTCATGCTTGCAAAAGAGGGTGAGCATGTTATGATATGATTGGCATCAAAATGGATTTATCTATCTAGGATATGTTGTATGATTACATCTTGATGCTTGCAGAAGAGGGTGAACAAGTTATGACATGATTATAAAGGATATACAAAAGGTTGTTTAGGTGTTATTGAGACTTTATCAAGGATTGGGAAGGTCCTACGGGCATTGAAGAAGGTGTGCCATGAGTTTGAAGTAGTTTGACTAAGGTTTGATTGATATTTGGACTAAAAAATAGCGTAACTCAAGTCACAGTTGAAAAAATGTCTTATAATGCACTTCCTAAATAGAAATGGTTTGTTACTACCTATATGTGAGGAAAAGAAAATAACCTTGGGGCAGAGCCATGGTGTTGGGTCCCTATAATACTAGTGATTACCCCATTACTATTGTAGTTATACCCCTTATTTATATTGTTGTGGCCCTATTACCCCCATATTGTTATTTCTGTGCCCCATAGAATCCCTCTATTGTTATTTTTGTGGCTTTATATTATTATTGTTAGGTCGGCTGGATTATATTGTGACTCCTTAGACTCCTATATATAGAAAGGAGGTTCTGTCATTTGTATCATCCAAGAATTGTTCATTTATGTAATGTAAAGGAGGTTGCCCCCTCGAAGAGGCTGAATTCTAGGGCGTGGATCTATCTTTTCTATCTTTTTGTGTGCTGGTTTCATAACATTTGGTATCAGAGCTTTGGATTCTAGGGTTTCGCTGCTCCAAACAGGTCATCGTGGAATGTTCACTATAACTTTTTTCTGTGACATTTCAGAAGTCGCAAAAAAAAAACCATTTGAGAAGAAATTGCGCTGAACCTTGGGTCCGAATTTCAGAGCTTTTCACGCGATATTTGTGGAGATATGATCTGAGGAAGTTGGTCTTTTTGCAGACTCCTGAATTACATTCAAAACAGGTGACATGGGGAAAATCGTCATAACTTTCTCTCTAGGGATCAGATTGAAATTTCGTAAGAAGGTACAGAAAGAGGACGGACTGTAGTTTGTATGTGTGTTTCAGATTCAAAACTTGAAACAGTGAATCGTGGCACATCGTACAAGTTCGCTCTACTGAACTAGTCTAAAAGAAAGTCACTGTGGGAGATTTCACATAACTCTTCCTTGGAGAATCCAATTTGGCTCAGACTTGTGGCATTGGAAAGAGGACGCAGAAGGCTACTACAGGTAGCAATTTCAGAACTAGATGATCCGAAATTACAGAGATACATCAGATTAAATATCAGGCTTCTATAAAGTGAAAAAAGGCATGTAGTTTTTTTTTTTTAATTTTTGTGTAAGTTTGGTTTAACGGAATTCAAAGGGCATAGTAAAGCTTTATTATCGGTAATTGATGCCCCGAGGAAAGAAAATGCAAACACCTAGTAAGGAACCTGAAAGCTCTAGCATGAATCATGAAGAAGAGGAAGAAATGCTACATGATATATCAAAATTACAAGAACAAGTGCAACAAATGTCACGCTCACAAAAGCTAACAGAAGCTAAGATAAGTGGCGTGGAATCTAAGATAAATGGCGTGGAATCTAAAATAAAGGGCATGGAAGCTAATATGGAGGATTCGATGGCAGATTTGAAGATATATTTGAAGACAAACATGGAAGAATTGAAGAAGTTGCTACAAGAAAGGGTCACTAATGGTGAAAAGGTAGTAAAGGAAGCTCATGATGAGAACAAAAGAAATGTTAATCATGATTCCATAGACGCTAATGTTGGATCGGAGAATCACCATATTCCAAAAATCAATATGAGGAATTTTGATGGCAAGGATCCCGCCACATGGATATTACAGATGGAGCAATTCTTCGATCTCAATAATGTGCAAAACGCACAAAAGGTACGTATGGAAACTGTATATTTGGAACCAAATCAGTTTGTATGGTATCAATGGCTTTTCTCTCGTAAACAATTTATCACTTGGGCAATTTTTATGGAAGAATTGATAGCACATTATGAAGATACAAAAAGCAACACTTTTTTTAGCCAATTGATAAGTCTCAAACAAAAGGGTTCAGTAATGGAGCACATTGAGGAGTTCCAAAAATTGAACATAAGGGTAAAAGATATTCCAGAGGAGCATAGGATTGATGTGTTCATAGGGTCTTTAAAGGATAATATCCAACATGATGTTCGCCTTTGGGAACCTGATTCATTAGAGAAGGCATTTAGGTTAGCAAGAAAAATGGAAAGAAAAATTATGGCAACCAGGAAGCATGCCACTCACAACTATAAAGACGGAAGTGTTGTTGCCCCTAGTCTTCCACAACCTATAAGGTTGACACCACAACAATTGGAAGAAAAAAGAGCAAAAGGGCTTTGTTATAGTTGTGATAGCAAATACACTAAAGGTCATAAGTGTGCTGAGAAGAAATTATTCTACATAGATTGTGAAGAGGAAGAGGAAACGGAGCAAGAAAGGTCAAAAGAAGAAGATATACTCTAGGAACAAAGCCTAGATGAAGAACAAATAAATCCGACCATATCTTGTTATGCATTGGCGGGAATTACCACTCCTCAAACCATCAATATAGAAGGACAAATCAAGAAGAAAAAGGTAATAGTGTTGATTGATTCAGGAAGCACCCACAATTTTATTCATTGTAGGGTAGCAAAAGAATTGAATTGCTTCCTATATCCAGCACCAGAGTGTCAAGTGATGATTGGAAATGGAGGAACAATAAATTTCTCTGGAAAGTGTCGTAATATCAAGCTATCCATGGGAGAATATGTATTGACTAGCCCAATGCTTTCCATTCCAATGGGAGGTGCTGATGTTGTACTAGGAGTCCAATGGCTACAATCCTTGGGTACAATAGCTTTTAATTTTCAAGAACTTTTCATCAAATTTTCTACGGAAGGAAAGGAAGTTGAATTAAGGGGTATTGCAGGGAAACCAGGAAAGATAATCAGCTCTAATGGCATGACTAAGCTTCTTAAAAAGGAGCAAAGAGGTGTAATTGCACAATTATGTTCGCTAGATGTTTCCACAATGGAATCATCTATTTCTCCAGATCTCCAAAATGTCCTGGACAATCATTCCAAGGTATTTGAGACTCCAAAAGGTCTCCCACCTATGCGTGATCATGATCATGCTATTCATCTTATTCCAGGAAGTGTTCCTCCAAACATCAGGCCGTACATATATCCCTATGCCCAAAAAAGTGAAATTGAACGTATGGTTGCAGAAATGCTAGAGGTTGGTATAATTCAACCAAGTCAAAGGTCTTTCTCAGCTCCAGTAGTATTGGTGCATAAGAAGGATGGATCATGGTGCATGTGTCCGGATTATAGGGAGCTCAACAAGCTCACTATTAAAGATAAGTTCCCCATTCCTGTTATTGATGAATTATTGGATGAATTTCATGGATCAATTTACTTCACCAAGTTGGATCTTCGTTCGGGATATCATCAAATCAGAATGATGATTGAAGACATTCTAAAAACGACATTTAGAACTCATGAGGGTCATTATGAATTTTTGGTCATGCCTTTTGGCCTTACGAATGCACCTTCAACATTTCAAGGTTTGATGAATTCAATTTTCAAACCATTCCTTAGAAAATTTGTGTTAGTATTTTTTGATGATATAGTAATCTACAGCAAGTCTTGGAAGGATCATGTTGAACATGTTGACAGGGTGCTACAACTATTGGAGGAGAAACAATTATATGCAAAAAGATCCAAATGTTTCTTTGGAGTCCAGGAGGTGGAATATTTGGGTCATATTGTATCTCATGAAGGAGTTAAGGTAGACCCTAGCAAAATTAAAGCCATTAAGGAATGGAAAATCCCCACATCCATAAAGCATCTGCGAGGATTTCTTGGGTTGACAGGGTATTATTGCAAGTTTTTTAAGAATTATGGGAGAATAGCAGCACCTCTAACAACATTTTTGAAGAAAGATTCATTTTCATGGACTCCAGAAGCAACAAAGGCCTTTGAACATCTTAAAGAGGCAATGTGCCAAGCACCGGTCTTAGCTACTCCGGACTTCACAAAAACCTTTATTGTGGAATGCGATGCTTCAGGAAATGGAATTGGTGTTGTTCTAATGCAAGATGAAAGACCCATTGCTTTTGAAAGTCGTCCAATCAAGGGAAAGTTTTTAAGCAAATCTATTTATGAGAAGGAAATGTTGGCAATACTCCATGCACTTAACAAATGGCAACCCTACCTAATGGGAAGACACTTCAAGGTAAAAACGGATCATGACCTTAAATACCTTTTAGAACAAAGATTATCCTCTGAAGAGCAACAAAAGTGGGTCACAAAGATGTTGGGTTATGACTTTGAAATCATCTACAAAAAAGGGAAGCAAAATGTGGTGGCAGATGCACTCTCAAGAAAGGATGAGGATGTGGAAGCATTGTTGTGTGCCATTTCTATTATCCAACCGGATTGGATAAATGAAGCAAGGGAGGAATGGAAGAACGACGAAGAAGTATGGGCACTTATTCGAAAGCTACAACAAGATTCCAGTACTTCTGATACATTTAGCTGGAAAAATGATTCATTATGGTACAAAGATCACTTATACCTCTATAAGAATTCCCAGCTAAAACAAAATATTCTTATGGAATTGCACACTTCTCCCTTAGGAGGGCACTCAGGATTTTTAAAACCTTATCACAGGGTTAAGAAGAAATTTTTTTGGGATGGCCTTAAATCAGATATTCAAAAGTTTGTGGCGGAATGTTTGGTTTTCCAGCAAAATAAAGTTGAAACAATTAAGACACCGGGTCTATTACAACCTTTATCCATTCCAAGCCAATGTTGGGAGGAGGTTTAAATGGATTTTATCACAGGTTTACCCAAGTCTAAGGGAAATAGTGTCATCATGGTGGTAGTCAACAAACTTACCAAGTATGCACACTTTTGTGCATTATCACATCCATGTAAAGCCAGTACAGTTTCTACTGCATTTATGGAAACAGTTCAAAAGCTACATGGAAACCCAAAGATTATTGTAAGTGACAGAGATCCCATTTTCACTGGAAATTTTTGGATAGAATTATTTTCTTGTCTTGGTACTCAGTTAGCTCATAACTCATCTTATCATCCTCAATCTGATGGGCAAACTGAGATAGTAAACAAATGTTTGGAAGGATATCTTCGTTGCTTTGTATCTGATAAACAGACACAATGGGTCAAATGGTTGCCTATGGCTGAATGGTGGTATAACACTTCCTTCCATACAACAACAAAAATGACCCCATTTATGGCAATTTATGGGTATCAACCACCATCCATCACATCATATTTAAGAGAAAATTCTAAGGTTCAGGCAGTGGAACATCACATCGAACATCAACAACAAGTCCTCCAACTCTTAAAGGATAACCTCGTGTTGGCACAAAATAGAATGAAACAACAGGCAGATCAACATCGCAGTGAAAGAAGTTTTGATGTAGGTGATTGGGTATTCCTACAGCTACAACCATATAAGCAAATGTCCCTAAAGCAAGCTAAGAAGGATAATAAATTATCACCAAAGTATTATGGTCCGTACAAGGTGTTGCAAAAGATTGGTACTATGGCATACAAATTGGAGCTTCTGGCAGCTTCTCGATTGCACCCACTTTTCCATGTTTCATGTTTAAAGAAGGTTATAGGTGACAAGCTCCCAATTCAAACAATATTGCCAGAACTTGACGAGGAAGGAAAAATTATATTGGAACCGGAAGCAGTCACAGAAACAAGAACTCGATAGCTACGAAATCGATCAATTTCAAAGTATCTTATCAAGTGGAAGAACTTATCCGCTGAAGATTCCACATGGGAGGATGATAATTTTATGCAGAAGTATCTAGAACTACTCAAGCGTTGAGGACAACACTTTTTTTGAAGGAGAGGGGCATGTTGGGTCCCTATAATACTAGTGATTACCCCATTACTATTGTAGTTATACCCCTTATTTATATTGTTGTGCCCCTATTACCCCCATATTGTTATTTATGTGCCCCATAGAATCCCTCTATTGTTATTTTTGTGGCTTTATATTATTATTGTTAGGTCGGCTAGATTATATTGTGACTCCTTAGACTCCTATATATAGAAAGGAGGTTTTGTCATTTGTATCATCCAAGAATTTTTCATTTATGTAATGTAAAGGAGGTTGCCCCCTCGAAGAGGCTGAATTCTAAGGCGTGGATCTCTCTTTTCTATCTTTTTGTGAGCTGGTTTCATAACACATGGAATTTCCCAAGGTGTTCATGTGTGAAAGGTTATGCAAAATCTATTTGATCCCATCAAATATTACCATAAAAAAATCCCTAGGTTTTCCCATGGTAATCCAAAGGACAAAAAGCTATAAAAAGGCAAGGATCCTAATTAGTCTAGTGTGCAAGAGTTTTGGATCAAATTGGATTATAATTTTTCATATTTTGGTTTCTCTATTCTTTGTTTTGGCATAGATCTAAAGAAGACAATGATAACAACTGAAACCCATGTTACCAAATAGTTTTGATAATGGAGGATTGAAGGAATGTGTACATTATGTTTAGCCTGAAGATCACTTTGAACCTTTGCACACAATTCATTTATATCTATCCTAAATGCATAATGTTTCCATTGGTTTTGTTTTTAAATGTTACTATGCTTGGTTGCACTGAATTCTTTAGGATTGATTGCAACGATTAGGTTGTTGTTTTGGCAAAGATCAGTGTGTTTTTTCAAAAAATATGTAGAGATATATGTGTTGTTTTGACAAGTACTATCTATCAATGACAAAAGCATAAATGATAGAGTTTGCCTACGAGTTTGATGGTGTTTCTCTTGCGGAAGATGATTGAATTTTCAACTATAATGGAAAAGGTTTTTGTATTTCTAATGTTGTGATTTGTGTTGAAAAATGTAACTAGATTTGGTCTTCTTAAATGTATTTGAGTCATTATGTAATCTAGTTATCAAAAGAATGAAAAATATT
The DNA here is from genome assembly GCA_031772625.1 of Pinus tabuliformis. NCBI lineage: Eukaryota > Viridiplantae > Streptophyta > Pinopsida > Pinales > Pinaceae > Pinus > Pinus tabuliformis. Next base: position 201,649,544 of record CM062810.1, on the reverse strand, counting down.
TTTTATTTTTTATGTTTCCTACAATGACTTATTAAAGCATGGGTTTCATGCTTGGGTCATATTTTACTAGTCAAAGTCCTCGTTGTGGACTCCTAGGATTTATATTGAGTCATTAGAGTCATTGTACATTTTATGAGACCCTTATTGGGCTTTTGAATCATGTAAAAAGGTTTATTATTGAATCAAATAAGGTATTTGACACATCCATACCAAGTCGGCCTCAAAGAGATCAAGTCGACCTCAAAATTGGCAAATCGATCTCACCTAAAGCCTGTATATGCAAATAGTTCGAATTCATTTGGAGGCATCTCTCTCACAAGTTCAATATCCAAGTGGAGGAGGCAGAAAAAGTATGGAATTCTAGGAAGAGAAGAAGAAGCATTGGAAGGATCAAGGTCGAAGGTTTTGGTCTATTTATTTCTCTCTCTTATGTGAAGTTACTCAGCCAGTTGTTGGATCGAAGTTCCAATGTTGGAAGGGTCCAAATTGTGAAAGTGGTAGGCCAAAGATTTCGCTGCTGGAAGGTTGAAATTTTGGATTTGCTGGGTCGAAGAGTTTTTGTTGCAAAGTCGAAGATCTATGTCGAAGTTGCTGGAAGGAGAGGTCGACTCCGTGGTCGGAGGACGTCTGTGTCTAGGTTGAAGAGTCTTGTATTTTCTCAAGAAAACTATTGAAGGAAGAGATTTTGACTGGGTTTTCCCCTATATAGGGGTCTTTCCCTGGGAGAGTGCCTATATCTTGTGTCTAGTATTTTTGTGATCTTCATACACACATAATTTGGTAATTTATTAATGAAATATAATATAGAAAATAAGTAAAAGAAGCCAACTTAATTTAGAAGTAATTATTAAGAAATAGAAATATAACCCTAACTCTACTAACATTGATTTCTCAATATGGTATTAGAGCTAAGGTCAAGTAAGATTGAAGATCACTCTATTTTCTCGAAGGAAATGGTTACTCCCTCTATGATAAGTTACATGAGAATGGGATTCAATACTGCAGGAAGTTGGATCAATAATATCTTCTACTATTTATTTAACAAGGTCAAAATTAAAGTGTTCTTAGTCGCACTTACAGGTTCACTTAATGATGATAATTCATGGACTATTAATAGTGATGCATCAAGGAATATAATAGGGGAGAGTAAACATATTAAAACTCTATCAATGGAACCATATTCTCATGCAGTGGAATTGGGAGACAACAAAAGTTATGCTGTTAGAGGTCTGGTATCAACATCTTTGAAGCTAGAGAATGGAGTTAAGCTACATCTCAACAATATAATTTATGTTTCAGGTTTGAAAAACAAATTTCTTTCATCCTTACAAGATAAAGGGGATATAGTTTCTTTTGTTGATGGAAAGGTTTTAGTTTGGGGAAAATATTCAAGTATAGATAAAGCTAAGGTTATTGGAGTTCATGAAGGAAGCTTGTATAGATTCTTAACACCGTCTCCTCAAGCTCTAGTTCATATGGAAATCAATCCCATTGTGCTATGGAATAGAAGATATGATCATATAAACTACAAGGTAATTCCCACTCTTAATCAATTGGTTCATGGCATCCCCAACATCAAATAATATCGTGAAGGAGTTTGCAAGGGATTTTATTTGGGAAAACATAGAAGAAATCCATTTACAAATAGTGAAACAAGGTCTAAATAAATATTATACCTCATTCATTCTCATGTGTGTGGGCCTATGTCTAACAAATCACTTGGAGGTCAACTTTACTATGTAACATTCATTGATGATAACTCTAGAAAGACATGGCTCTACCTTCTCAAGGAAAAGGATGAATTATTTGAGAAATTCAAGGAGTTTAGATATGCAATGGAAACCCTAACTGAAAGGAAAATAAAGACTTTGAGATCTAAAAATGGTGGGGAATACACTTCTAAATAATTGATTGCATATTGTAAAGAAGTGGGAATTAAGAGGTAGCTCATTGTTCCCTACTATCCTGAACTAAATGGAGTGGCCAAAAGAAAGAATAGGAAAATTGAAGAAGGTATACGAACAATGCTCCTTGATCAAGACTTACCAAAGTTTCTATGGGGAGAAGCAACAATGACAACAATATATATTCAAAATATAAGTCCTCATTGAATTCTTGAGAATATGACACCTCAGGAAGAATTCACAAGGAAGCAGTCTAGTGTGGACCATCTCTAAATATTTGGGAGTCCTACTTATATCCACATTCCAAAGGACAAATGAAATAATTTAGATTCTACAACAATAAAAGGGATATTTGTTGGCTATAGTCTCTCCTCAAAAGCATATAGAATCTACATCAAGAGAGGAAGACATATTGAAGAAAGTACATATGTTATATCTGATGAAAACCATGGCTACAAAAGATCCAAAGATATCCCTATTGATTCTGATGAAGAAGATATACCCATTTTTGAGGACAAAGAAGTACACCACGACAATCCATTTATAATTCAAGAAGAATAAGAAGGATCAAGTGAGACTATTCAACCTGTGATCATACCAAATGCTAGGAAGATGACAAATTGTTTAAAAGCTACTCTTGAAGATGTTGAAGGACATGGATCTTTGAAAGGAACCTTTAGAGAAAGAAAAAGGCCAAAACGATATTCTAGATATGCTGCATATATGACAAAATTGATTGAAGCTAAAACATATACATTTGAAGATGTTGTTCATCAATTAGTATGGAAGAAGGCAATGTAGGAATAATATCAATCCATCATGAATAATTTGGTTTGGGAAATCATTCCTAGACCTAGTGAGAAATTGATTGTCACCTCTAAAAGTATCTACTTGATCAAGCACATTGTTGATGGAAGTAGAGACAAATACAAAGCTATATTTGTTTCAAGGGGTTTCTCTCAAAAATAAGTCATATAGTGTGAAGAAACATTTGCACCCACTCCCAAGTATACTACAATTAGATCTTTGGTTTCATTGGATGCTACAATGGGATCAAATATCCATCAAATGGATGTAAAGGAAACATTTCTTAATGGGACCATCAATGAGGAAGTATACATTAAAATACCTAAAGGCTTTGAGGTAAATAGAAAAGACACTCATGTTTGTAGACTCAAGAAGGTCCTATATGGTTTGAAGCAAGCTCCTAGGGCATAGTATGCAAGAATGTATGCATAACTTCTAAGAATTGGGTTCGCAAAAAGTATTGTTGATCCAAATATTTACATCAAGGTTGTGGATAATCAACCAGTCATTATTCTAATATACGTGGATTATATTTTCATTATAGGTGTGGAGAAAAGGACATAAGAATGAAATAATATGCTGAGAACCGAATTTGAGATGAAGGATGTGGGACGGATGGACTATTACCTAGGTTTGGAAGTATGGTAGAATCATGAGGAGATATCTATGGCAAGGAAATTATATCATCAAGTTCTTGCAGAAATTTACAATGATGGATTCTAAGCCCATGACTCCTCATATGATCACCAATATTAAGAATGTTAGGAGCTCTGACTCAGGTTGCATAGATCCTACCTCCTATCATAATTTTCTAGGTTCTTTGATGTATCTGGTAAATACTAGGTCAGATATATCTTCTGTTGTGAACATTATTACTCAGTTTCAGTTTAAGCATCGTCATGATCACTAGATAACTACCAAGAATATATTGAGATATATTCATGGAAATATACATCACTACCTAAAGTATGATAGCAAAGAAGTCAAGATGATTGACTTCACAGATTCTGATTGTGGTGGCAGTGAGACTGATGGAAGAAGCACTACAGGTGTATTCTTTAGTTTAGGATATGCCATGATCTCATAGATTAGTAGAAAGAAAGATATTGTTGCTTTGATTAGTGCTAAAGTAGAGTATGTGGCTGCATGTGATTTAGGAAAGGAGGTTGTATGGTTGAGGAAGCTTCTAACATATTTGGTCAAGAAGCCTTTGGGTCCTAATGTGATAAAATGTGATAATCAAAGTTGCATCAAGATGTCTGAAGATCTCGTGTTTCATGCTAGGATGAAGCATATCAAAAATAAGTTCCACTAAATTAGGAACTTGGTGCAGTATGGGATCGTGAAGTTACAGTATGTCTCATCCGATGATTAGGTAGATGATATATTAATGAAGTCTCTTCCTCATAATAAATTTTAATATCTCAGAAACATTCTTGGTTTAGTAGATATTGGTGAGCTTGTTGATGATGATAAAATTTTGGAAGAGATTTGGTGAGGCTTTGTGTGTGATGTTATCACCCAGGTTGTTCCCTTTGACTCCCAAGGGAATACGGCCGGGGTAACCACTAACCAATCTTTGGATTACAGTTTCTAGCCAAATTGTAATCAGAGAGGGCTCTCTCTTTATGACTTGTCTCTATTTTGATAGTATTTTATGCTAGCTTTAATGTTCAAGGTTTCATGGTTCTGTTTTATGTTTTGGTTGAGGGATGTCTTCTGCATCTAAGGTGTAGGTTTTAGGCAGTATTAATCCATTGGGAAATGGAGTCTATGGCTACAGGTTGTCTGAAATATTGAGGTGACTTGCTGAAACTACAGGGCCTTTTAAATATCTCATGGAACAAATCTGAAATTGTGATTATGAGGTGTGTTCAACCAGTGAAAAGCAATTAAGAATTTTCCACTGAGCTAGGTGTGAGAAATAGATATGTTGCACAGGAGCAAACTTGAATTCCTGAAACAACAAAATTGTGAAAGCGTATTGTTTGAAAGTGCAGCAATTGAGAATTACACTTTATGACTATAACTGAAGAAAACAATGATAATAACATAGATTGAGTTCAGGGTATTGTGTGAATAAATCCAGGAACTATTCTTTTTCTTTGCTATTAACTATGAAACATGGAAATCATGAATGAGCTATGAAAAGATAACAAAAACACATAACGAGAGTTCGAAGAAGACTTATTGTGCCATGAAACATGCAGGAATCCTGTAACATTCAGCAAAACACCACAATGACTCAGATCACGCAGAGCTTTGGAAATTCCATCAGCTTTTGTATTAATCGTCTGGAAATTTACAGCATAAGAAACTCTTGAAGAGAGATCAACGACAACCCCTGCAAGATTATGCGAGGGGGGAATATATACAATTGGTCATACAAAATATCTGGAGCGTTGAGTCATATTCGAAATGAATACGTTCACCAACTTTTCAAGATAGTAGATAAGAAAGTTATTACATCATCGAATATATGATAAGTGCTCTTTATGTATGTCAGAAGATATTTTGACCTTTGGAGGTCACTGAGTCGGTCTAAACGTTCTGCTTTAATTCTGGAAAATGTGCCTTTATGGCTGTCGTGCTGTAGCTTTCGGCCCTGTCACCTGTAGCTCTCAATCTTGCTTTGTTGGCCTGAATAGTTCTGCTGAGTTGGCTCAGCCTTTACTTTTTCATGCATGCTGATTTTACCAATTTTTCCTGTGCATGATCACTTATGAATTTGAATAATAAAAACAAAACTTGATTTACAGGCTCTGGCTTACAATATCAGCTGTATCATTTTGGTCCAGTATTCCTGTGTGGGCAATTGGTGTCTCAGAATTGCCTCTAATGTCTCATCTGCCTCTGTGTATTTGTAGAAATTGGGAGGCACTTCAAACAGATGTTTGATTTCATCCATGATAAAGAATAAGTTCTCTACCCTGTTGTAGAGACTTTGTCCTGTTGCTGGCCCTGTTTCCTCTGAGGCGCTGGCCTTTTCTTTGATCTGACTTGTGGCAAAGGTGTTCACCCTCTTGGCATACTACTCATGTGTAAGTAGCTTTCCTGTGCTGTTCAGTAAGCCAGGAAGACCTCTGTTTTGTAATGCCACAAATTTGTCCATGAATCTATTGACCTTTGTCTGCATGTCCTGGGTCCTTCTATCTAGTGTCTGCACCAGGCTTCTTAGTGTTAGGACCCTTTTTATTAACAAAATAGTCTCAGTCCTGTTGGAGATTCCCATAGTTCCCAACTGAGCACTTGTTCTGTTGTTAAGCACATTGATCATTCTATTGGCAACCTCAGGCATATTGCTTAGAGATGCCCTAGCTCTTTGGATTTCCCTGTGTGCTTTTGCAATGAGCTCCATCTGCTCATGAATTGTCTCAATATATTGCCATTGATCAGTGATGGATTGGCCAATATTGGCCCATAGCACTGTCTTGAGCTCAGCCACTACTTTATCCAGTTTGAGATCCTTTTCCAGCTCCTTTATCTTCTCCTTGAGTGCCTTTAGTAGAGGTTTGCTCAGTAGCTTTGGCTGCTTGCTGATTGGCTGTGGAGGAAGAGGTAGCAACTCCCACTTGAGTGCTTGGAACAGTAAACACCTGTGAACAAAGCTCTAGGTCAGCCATCTTTTTCAGATTTCTCAGTGCTCTTTGATTTAACTCTTCTTGGGTGAGAGGCTCCTCTAAGGTTCCTCTCCTCCACTTTGTTTGATTTTCATACTTTTCTATATGAGGAATCCTTACATGGTCATAACTGGCCAGCCTATATTTGACCCTTCTTAGGCTTATGAAGTGAGCGGGGTCATATGGTTTCCAAAGGAAACTGGTTTGCAAGCCAAGTGATTGTAACATTCTATCCGCCTCTTGCCAACCTTCCTCCATTTTGTTGTAGATAAAGTGGCCTAATTGGTTCCTGACCTTGAGATGTACTTTCTTGCCTCTTCCTGAAAAGTGTAGCACATCAGCATTCCCAAATTGCCTAAAGTATTCCAGGGCAAACAGTCTCATGGGCACATATTTGGGCAATCTGTATGGGGGCAACTCACACCCATATATCCTTATAACTGTGTGGTTCTGGTAGAAGCACCAGTCCCCAATGCTGTATAATTTAGACAACTGAAGTACCCTTTGCATCTCATCAGTTAGTCTTGGAGGAGGTGAGCTCATCAGCAGAGACATGGCTGGGTGGATGAAGAGATCTATGAACTCACGTTAAGTATATGGAGAGTGAGATCTGTGATGGAAAACAGAGGACCAATAAACCACTGACCTTGGATTGCCTTGGGCATCCACTCTTTTCACAGCAAAAGAGAACTTTTCATGTTGATAATATAGGATTAAGTGGTAGATGTAAGAGGTGTATCTGAACACCTTTTCTCTTGCCAAGTTCATCAACTGCTCATGTATTTGATCAGAGATGTAGGTGGCATAGTCATAGCAGATTGGAGACTTGCCAGGAGAGAACATGAGCATGACCACCAGCACAGTTTCATCAACAAATTCAATTGAATTATAGCCCAGAATGGGACTAATCATGTCTGCAAGATCTCTGCCCAATTGGTTGAGGTATACTTGGTTAAGAGGAGGATACTTCAAAGTGTCAGATTCAATGTACAGCTGATTGAGTTTGGTGACCTGAGCATCTTTCAACCTAGCTCCTTGATTTGTCAAATCTATTAGTGATAAAGGAACTAATTTCTTCTCAGTCTTGAAGTGCAGCATCTCTTTGATAGCTTCAGGGGTGATATAGAAAACAATTGAGCCTGATGGGTCAAGCACAGCCCTCTGAGTAGGGTCATAGCATTCGGCACATAGGTGGATGAGGTCAGGGAACTGTCTGACCTAAGGGAGTTTGAAAATGGGGAGGAAAGAATCCCATATGCCCAATAAATCTGTTCCACTCTCATGTTTATCTTTCAATTCATTTAGCAGGTGGATGTGGAACTTGGTTTTCGACAGCATTTCCTCTGCTATTTGATAATCCAGGTCTGCTAGAGGTTGCCATTCCAATTCTCTCTGAGGGGAATTTAAAGGAGCTTTGTTCAATGCTACAGGAGCTACTGGTGGATCCATGGTTACTTTTAGGATTTCTGTTGTTTATAAACGGGTGTTATTGTGCAGAGCAACACCAGAGACTTTTTCTTTAAAATAAAGGTGAATTACTGATGAACAGAGGGTAAATGATTAATTACAGCAATTGAAATACGGCTCAAGGTATGGATAAGGCAAATGCCTGGCTTTAAACTCTTTTTCACAGCAAATTGGTGCAGTTTAACCTACCAGTCCACGATTGTGCGAACAGAATGTAAGTTTAATGAAAACTCTAGTAATATAAAGCTCAGCTGGTGAATTTCGACCTTACAGTGCAAATGGGGACTAGGCATAGGGGAGTCGCCGGTGAATTATGTGTTTTTCACTGTTTTAAGCTATTTTTGGCGATTCATAGACAAAACCAGGCACAGGAGAGATTTACAGGGATAAATACCTGGAAACTGTTAGCAATGGTCACGAATGAAGGTGGAAATGGCGCGCCAGCGGTCTCCAGGTCGAATTCAGCAGGTTGGCGTGAGTTTGGACGTGGAAGACATGCAGAGAAGACAACAGTCGTTTTTTGTAAAAAGTGCAAAAAACGCGAAAATTTGGCAAAAATATGGATTTTTTGGAACATTGGCGATTTTTTTTGGATGACGTCAGCATGACGTCATCAGGTGGGGTCAATGTCGGATGACGTCAGCATGACGTCATCGAGTGACGTGGCGGCATAAGAGAGGTCCACGGGGATGGTGAGGTGGCAGACAGGTGGAGCAAAGGCGGACGGGGGCACCGACGTGGTGATGACGCTGGCGGTGACGCTGGGAGTGACGCTGGTAGTGACGCTGGCAGGCGGGTTCACCAAAACCGGAAGTGGTTAGCGGTTTCATATTGCACCGCCTTCCATACGGAAGCGGAATTGTCAGAGGGGCCTCTGATACGATGTGGGGGTGACTCGTGGCGGAGGCCTGACGTCACCCTCTGACAAATTTCGGACGGTATCTTTCGGACGTCGGGGCCGGTCCGAAATGCATGAGGGCCGTCGGATGAAAAGGGCCCGATCCGACGGTCGACAGATCGTTGAGGTGGCCGGACGATACGGATGGGGGGCGGGATTAAAATATTATATCTTTTGAGATTTGCGCCCGGCGACAACCTTAGGAAATCGGCGGTTTACATGGTTTTTTCAATGTTTTTTATAAAAATGCGGATAGCGCTAAGACTTTGGGTAAATGGAAAAAGTGGGTTTTTATATGTATTTTGCAATTGAGCGGGTTAAAGGTGAAAATGGGTTTTTTACAAGGTTTTTTAGCCAATGAAGGGTTGAATGGGTTAAATGACTGCTGAAGGGGAAAGAGGGGTAAGGCTTAGGGTTCTCAAACTGACCAGATGTCAATTTAATCCCTAACAGTGAACATATGGCTATAATGCCAAGGGGAGGGATATTTATACAATGCTTGGGGTTTATACACCATAGTGTTATAATAGTAGGGAAAGGGTAACATAGGGGATTTAGATAATAGAAGTTAGGGGTTAATATGGATGGAAAAGGTGAATGAGGAGTGATATCACTAAGTTTATTTGAAAACCACTTAGCTTAGGGAGTAGATCAAAATGAAAAGAATTTTACACAGGAAATGTGGCTTTTAAAGGCATAAGAACCAGCATAAAACCTCAAATTCTTCCATGAATCTTAATTGATGAAGGGATGTTAGTAATGAATGTGAAAGGGAAAAGTGGGAAGTTAGAGATGCTCCTTTGCTTTGCTGCAACATGATGGAGAAGAATACCTTCTCAATGCATTGATATTCATTTTTTTTTAAACAGTTTATTAAACACTCAATTGAAAGGAATGACATTTCTGCAACCCCATCTTCCTACCCATCTACTTGCCTAGCATTTTTTGTTTCTTCATGGAGGGTGCACTTAGACTTGCAGACCCTTATGTGCCCTTTCTTTTCTTTGGCTGTTTCCCTTTGATTTTTTATTCAAGGCTACCGTTATAGCTTCCAAGGTCCCAGATTAAGCAGTTGGGAACCTTAATTCTCTACCTAAGCTACTGGTCTGCCAAGATTAAACAGTTTGGACAGACTTCTTTCTCTATTCTACAACAGAAAATTGAAACATGGCATGATCCAGATTAGGCTGTTGGACCATCCATCAAAATTGGGACAACATCAAGCTATATACACACATTGTCTTCTCTTGGAAATATGGGATCTTTGCATCACCAAAGCAGAGCATATTTGGAACCTTCTTTGCCAATCATGAAATATGAAACCTATTGGTATAGGTAGCTAACAGTGGCTCCACATGGGGATGGCTTTTCATTTGAAAGGCCAAGAACAGCAGGTCAGAATGCCTTGGTCCTTGACTTCTTGTATCAAAACTTGGAGTATTCCTCCATGAAAACCCAAAATTGCACTCTTCCCATCTTGGTAAAGCTTTAAACTTATTTGGCTTTTGCTGATAACTTAAAAAAACTTGAGAAACTGCATTTTTACATGTCAACAAAAAGTAATATATACACCTGGATATTTACAAGGGAAACTTAGGCTGTACTCATGGATGGTAGTCAAAATAGTGCTTCAACATCCTGCCATTTACAGGACCTTCATCCAAATAAGCTTCATAAAGACTTTTAAGGAAGTAAGTATTGTTTCCTTGTACTGCTTGAATAGCAAATGGTCCTTTCCAAAGGGAATCAAACTTCCCATGTTTTCCATTGTCTTCCCTTCTTGAATCCCACTTGAGGACTTTGTCTCCAATATTGAAATCTTCTGCCTTAGTCCTTCTATCAAAATCCTTTTTTAATTTTTCTTGTAAAACTTGAACTCTGCTGTAAACTTGATCTCTAGTTTGCTGCAAACATATTATTTGATTTATCCTTCTCTGCATATCATTTGGTTCAGCTTGACTTTCTTGAAGTAGTTTCATAACAGGAACCCCTAGTGATGAAGGGAATTTGGCTTCTAGTCCATAGACTAACTCATATGGGCTGACCCCAATCGATCTCTTGGTTGTTAGTCTATCTGCCCATAAGGCATTCACAAGCTTCTTGTGCCAGTTCTTTTTATTTTCTTCTAACACCTTCTTTATGATGTTTACCAGGCTTTTATTTGATGATTCAGCAAGCCCATTTCCTTGAGGATAGTATGCAGTAGAATGGCCCAAGGTAATGTGGAATTTGTGGTAGAAATTTACCATCTTCTTAGATCTGAAGGCAGCAGCATTGTCTGTTATTATTTTATCAGGACAGCCAAATCTAGAAAGAATATTGGTCTCAAGGAACTGAATGATAGTGGAATCATTTGCTTCTCTGCATGGAACATCTTCAATCCATTTAGTAAAGTAGTCTGTGGCTGTTAGAATCCATCTATGTTGGCCTGAAGATGAGGGATGAATTTCCCCAATGAAATCCAAGCCCCATTGTTGAAAAGGTCTCTCTGTTGCAATAGGCCTCAAAGGAAGTGGCAGTAACTTTCTCTTCCCCTCAAACACTTGACATTTATGACATGAGGTGGTGAATTTCTTGACATCAGAGAAAACAGTGGGCCAATAGTAACCAGCCCTCAGTATTTTATCCACAGTGGACTTCCAATACAAGTGTCCACCACAGTCACCTGCATGAAATTCTTTGGTGACATTGTTAGTCTCATTCTCAATCAAGCAGTTTGACAGTATACCCTCATGGTTTTTCCAAAGCAAATTTCCATCCATTACACAAAATTTTGAAGCTTTCATTTTTAGGAATCTACACTTAGTTCTGGACAATCCTGGTGGAGCACACAGGTTTTGTAACTCATAACATATATCAGAATACCAAGGGGATTGTTCAAAGGCTACATTGATCTTTGGAGTCGCCAGATCCGGTTCATTGTGCAGCTGGTTTATGTCTAGGGCTTGGAAGTTTGCTTCTGTCATTAGTTTGGCCAAACCTTGCCCTTTTATTAGTTTTGTAGGTTTTATTTCAATGTCAAATTCCAAGATGTTGGCAATCCATTTTCCTCTTCTGCCCTCTAAATTTTCTTGAGTGAGTATGTCTTTTACAATGGGACTTGGCACATAAGCTATAACATGGGAATAAAGGATGTAAATCCTAAAGTCTTTAATGGTCTTGACCAAAGCATAAGCTTGTTTCTCCATGATCTGATATTTCAGAGGTGCATCTCTGAGAGCTCTACTAAAGAAAGCAATAGGTTTCTCGTTTCCTTGGTCATCTTTCTGTAATAGAACAGCAGCAATAGTATGCTGAGAGGCAAAAGAGAAAATGATAAATTCCCTCTCAAATTGAGGATTTGTTAAGACTGGAGTTTGGGTAAGGGCCAATTTTATGCCTTCAAAGCTTGATTTTCTTCTACTGTCCATTTCACTTTCGAATCCTTTTTTAGCATGTTGTTCAATAATCTGATCAGTTCTGCTAAGTTTGGGATAAGCCTTCTTAAGAAATTAATCTTCCCTAAGAAGGCTTGCAATTCTTTGATGTTTCTTGGGTGGGGCATTTGCAAGATAGCTTGTATCCTGTCTGGGTCAATTCTGATGCCATCCTTTGAAATAATATGTCCTAACAACTTACCTTCTCCATTACAAACAGTGATTTCTTTGGATTCAAGGAAATTCCATATTTCCTACATGTTAGGAAGATCTGTCTCAAGTGTTTCAAATGTTCTTGGTCTGATTTTGAGAAAGGTGTGAGGTCATCCAAATAAATGACAAGGAATTCATGAATCTCTTTGGCAAAAGCAATATCCATTGCTCTTTGAAATGTTGCCCCTGCATTCTTCAATCCAAAAGGCATTTTTACATATTTGAAAGTTCCCCATGGGGTTGTGAATGCAGTTTTGTCTTGATCATCAGGGTGCACTAGGATTTGATTAAAACCTGAGAATCCATCAAGTAGTGAGATCCTTGATGCTCCTACCACTCTTTGGAGAATGTGATCCATCTTAGGTAAGGGATAGTTGTCTTTGAGGGACACTTGATTTAGGTTTCTAAGATCAACACAAAGTCTTATTTCACCAGTTTTCTTTCTTGTAGGTACCAAATTTGAGATCCAATCAGAAAACCTGATTGGCGCTATGATACCAGCTTTAAACATTTTTTGTACCTCTTTCTCAATTGCAGGGAGAAGCATGGGGTTTATTCTTCTCAATTTTTGCTTAAATGGCTTTTGATTTTGCTTGAGAGGGATGGTATGTTGGATAACAGAGGTGTCATAGGATTTTAAGTCCTCATAACTCCATGCAAAGACATCCTGGAACTCTTTGAAAAGGTCAATGTATTTGGGCTTCTGATCAGGAGGTAGGGATGCAGACAATTTTATTATCTTGGGCTTTTCCATGGTTCCAATGTTGCATTCTACAATGGCAGAGTTAAGGGGCTGCATTTTTGGTTTTCTAGGGACATCATTTGAATCAAAAATATCCTCTAGTGGAGCTAGGCCTGTTGGAAGAAAATTTTCTTTCAATTGTATCACTTCAGCCTCAGCATCAGCCATTTCTTCACAACTGATTTGTTGAATTTCTTGTATGTTGTCTTTGTTGAAAATTGTTGGTTGTAGGATTTGGTTAGCTGTTTTAGGTGATATTGGATTGTGATTCTGTTGATCAGGTATTTGTGATTGACTTGCTCTTTCAAGTATTTGTGATTGACTTGCTCTTTCAAGTATTTGTGATTGACTTGGTTCCTCAATGTCAATATTTGGTCCTGCAAATTCTTGTTGCAAGGTCAAGAAATTATTTATTTGTGCATCATCTTCAAATACTTGCCAGTCCTTGACATTGTTTGGGACAGAAGGTCTGTGTTTTACCTCAGCTATAATGCAATGGTGGGGCTCAAAAGGTAGCTTGCAGGTACTTGCAAATGTGGCCAAGCTATGGGCATGCAGGTTATGGGTTCTGGGAATCTTGGTAATCTGAAATTCAGTGAAGGACTGTAGTAGTTCAACGACAACAGATCTATAAGAGCTCAGTCTTTTATCATTAGTAACAAAATTTCCCTTTACTTGTTGGATAATCAAGTCTGAATCTCCCATAATTGAAACCTTTATGGCTTGTAAGGATTTTACTAGCTTAAGGCCTAGCAAGAGAGCTTCATATTCTGCCATATTGTTGGTGCATCTGAAGTTTAACCTATAGGCTCGGCCCTCTGCATGACTATTTTGTTCATTATGTATCCAAACCCCTGCTCCTGCCCCTAACTTGTTGACTGACCCATCAAATTCAAGGAACCATAGGATCTCTTGTTCTAGGGGAGACTTAATGACTTCTTTGTAAGTTGGAATTGTAAGTTGAAGATCTGGTTTTTCATTTGGTTTGTCTTTTAGGATAGTCTCATCTCTTGATTGGTCAGCCATTATTTCTGGGGTAGCAGTTTGTTCATTAATGTCCTGCTCTTGTTTGAGTGTCTTGGTTTCATCATTATTTGTAAGACATGTATTATCATTGAAGAGAATGTATGAGTCTATATCAGAATGAACAACATATATGGGAAAATTTTGAGGTTTTTCTTGACTGCTGACCATGTATTTCATAAGTGTTTCTCTGTATAGTCTTTTTGGTTGCCCAAAGACAGAGATAGTGGCATATGACATGTCCAACTGCAAGGAACCTTGGAGTTTAGCCCCCCATGACCTTGATAACAGCATTCCATATTTGGGTGGGATATCAACAACTACAACATCCATCAGGATTGTCTTATTGGGATATTGGATGAGTGAGACACAAAGATCTTTTATGAGACCTAAACACTTAACTTGGCTGGAGTCAAATGAGAATAGGTCCTTATATGGTCTTGTAATATCTAGATTCAATCTTTCCATGACTGATTTAGACATCAAGTTGTGAGAGGCACATGAGTCAAACATTGCATTGTGTAATATCTTATCATGAACATGTAAACTGACATAAAAAGGTAGGATACCTGCAACAACTGTCTTTCCATCGACTTCTGGACCGAAAAGCAATTCTGGGGTGTCATCTAACACATTTACATTATCTTCATTACGAGTTAGCTGAAGGGACTTCTTGATTTGTTGCCTATAAATGTCATGCTTGGCTAGTTCTGAAAGGGGAACAGCTACCTTCAATTTGCCAATTTTAGCTTCTAAGTCAAAGGGTCTTTCAGATTGGATCATGGTGTTGTGGGTGGCAGCCTTTTCCTTGTTTACCAAGTCTTCCTCTTGTTTCTTTTCTTGATCTGGAAGCTTGTCCTTCTTACTCATTTCTTGAGAAGTGTTGCTTGGATTGGGCTGCAAGGGTGAGGAATCTACTGGTTGCTGTTTTGAGGGAGAAGTTTCAGCTATTTCCTCAACGGTTACCTCATCTGTAATTGGACCAGTTTTGTCACTTGGTTCTGTGATAATAGCTTTCTTAGGCTGTGTAGTGTCCTTTGTCTTGTCAGGCTGTGTCACATTTATGGTTCTGCTTCTTAGCTTATATTGTTTATGAACTTCATAAACAGCTGTGTCATAACCTTGTTTAAAGTCAAATGATTCACCTGACCTGGTTTGGAATTGCTGAATGTCATCATCCACATGATCTTCTTGACTTAGAAAAACTTGCTGCTCATCATTCAGGCTCATCAGGTTAATGTGGGTTTCATATGTTTGTTCATCCGAAGTGGATGCCTCAGTATAGTTTTCCTGGAAAGGAGGTCTTATGTCTGGGTCAGAACCGGCCTTGCCAGCGTTTGGGTTTTGATTTCTCCTAAAATTTGGATTCCTGTTAGGGTTATTTTGTGGTGCTTCCCATGATGATTTTCTCTCAACTGATTCTACTCTATCCCCCAACCTCTTCATACCAGTGAGTATTGCATCCAATTTTTGATCAAAGGCTGAGGGTTCATCTTTGAAGGTGGTTCTCTTTTCCAATCTTGCCCTGTTTCTTTTGGCAATCAGGTTAGCCTCTACTGTGAGAGCAACCTTCTGGGCATCTTCAAGGGTTTCAGGGGCTCTTTCCTTCAATTGATAGGCCATATCAGGGTCAAAACCATCAGGAAATTTGTACAAGGCTAAATCAGTTGGAGGTCTTAAATTCTGTGGTATTGCATTATATACATTGTTGAATCTTGCAGAATACTCCAAGACAGTCTCTTGGGGACCTCTTTTGATTGTATCATATTCATCAAGTATGTGCAAGGGATCTTTCTTCTTCTCCCATCTGTTAGTAAAGGCTTGATAAATTTCATCAGGAGTTGTGATGGTATTTGCAGCCAGTGATCTAGACCAAGTCCTTACATCCCCTGTCAAGCTCTGAACAAAGATTCTCATTCTCACACTATCATCATCTATTTCATAGTTCTCAAAATGGTCTTGCATCCTCTTGGCATGTTGAATTGCTATGAAAGGGCCAGTGGAGTCAAAGTATGAGATCTTGGATTGGTACTCATGAGGTAGAGCTGCAGCATTAGCAGGCAACTGCAGGGGTGCATATCTATTAGCCATATTTGCAGGATTTATAGGGTTAATTGGGACAACTGGGATGGGGTGAACAACTGGTACAACAGGGGTGGTTGGAACGGTGGAAACTAGAGTGTTGGTCAAGGGAATATGTGCAGTGGATGGAGGTGTGAAAGGAGGACTTTGAGAGGTAGATGGTGAACTGGGGGAATCAAGGGTAGATCGAAATAGAACCTTGATTGGAGTTGGAACTGGTTCGGGGTAAGCTGTCTCAGGGCTCAAATCAGTAGGATTTTCCTGCCTTTGCTGCCTCCTGATGATTTTGGGGATTGTATTGGGGTTTTCAAAAATAGCTGGTGGATTAGGGTCAGGATTTGACCTAGTGTGCCTAATTTCCTTTTTAGGAGCCAGCTTCTGAACTTCTTTTTGGTATTTTTAGGATATTTTTAGGACTGTTTTAAGGGACTTCTCAAGCTTTTAGAACCACTGTCTATGGACAGACAACAGTTGAAAAACAATATGCTTTGTCCCCAGTGGAGTCGCCAATTATGTTATCACCCAGGTTGTTCCCTTTGACTCCCAAGGGAATACGGCCGGGGTAACCACTAACCAATCTTTGGATTACAGTTTCTAGCCAAACTGTAATCAGAGAGGGCTCTCTCTTTATGACTTGTCTCTGTTTTGATAGTATTTTAGGCTAGCTATAATTTTCAAGGTTTCAGGGTTCTGTTTTATGTTTTGGTTGAGGGATGTCTTCTGCATCTAAGGTGTAGGTTTCAGGCAGTATTAATCCATTGGGCAATGGAGTCTATGGCTACAGGTTGTCTGAAATATTGAGGTGACTTGCTGAAACTGCAGGGCCTTTTAAATATCTCATGGAACAAATCTGAAATTGTGATTATGAGGTGTGTTCAACCAGTGAAAAGCAATTAAGAATTTTCCACTCAGCTGGGTGTGAGAAATAGATATGTTGCACAGGAGCAAACTTGAATTCCTGAAACAAAAAAATTGTGAAAGCGTATAGTTTGAAAGTGCAGCAATTGAGAATTACACTTTATGACTATAACTGAAGAAAACACTAATAATAGCATAGATTGAGTTCAGGGTATTGTGTGAATAAATCCAGGAACTATTCTTCTTCTTTGCTATTAATTGTGAAACATGGAAATCATGAATGAGCTATGAAAATATAACAAAAACACATAACGAGAGTTCGAAGAAGACTTATTGTGCCATGAAACACGCATGAATCCTGTAACATTCAGCAAAACACCACAATGACTTAGATCACGCAGAGCTTTGGAAATTCCATCAGCTTTTGTATTAATAGTCTGGAAATTTACAGCATAAGAAACTCTTGAAGAGAGATCAACGACAACCCCTGCAAGATTATGCGAGGGGGGAATATATACAATTGGTCATACAAAATATCTGGAGCGTTGAGTCATCTTCGAAATGAATACGTTCACCAACTTGTCAAGATAGTAGATAAGAAAGCTATTACATCATTGAATATAAGATAAGTGCTCTTTATGTATGTCAGAAGATATTTTGACCTTTGGAGGTCACTGAGTTGGTCTGAGCGTTCTACTTTAATTCTAGAAAATGTGCATTTATGGCTATCGTGCTGTAGTTTTCGGCCCTGTCACCTGTAGCTGTCAATCTTGCTTTGTTGGCCTGAATAGTTCTGCTGAGTTGGCTCAACGTTTACTTTTTCATGCATGCTGATTTTACCAATTTTTCCTGTGCATGATCACTTATGAATTTGAATAGTAAAAACAAAACTTGATTTACAGGCTTTGGCTTACAATATCAGCTGTATCATTTTGGTCCAGTATTCCTGTGTGGGCAATTGGTGTCTCAGAATTGCCTCTAATGTCTCATCTGCCTCTGTGTATTTGTAGAAATTGGGAGGCACTTCAAACAGATGTTTGATTTCATCCATGATAAAGAATAAGTTCTCTACCCTGTTGTAGAGACTTTGTCCTATTGCTGGCCCTGTTTCCTCTGAGGTGCTGGACTTTTCTGTGATCTGACTTGTGGCAAAGGTGTTCACCCTCTTGGCATACTGCTCATGTGTAAGTAGCTTTCCTGCGCTATTCAGTAAGCCAGGAAGACCTTTGTTTTGTAATGCCACAAATTTGTCCATGAATCTATTGACCTCTGCCTGCATGTCCTGGGTCCTTCTATCTAGTGTCTGCACCAGGCTTCTTAGTGTTAGGACCCTTTTTATTAAAAAAATAGTCTCAGTCTTGTTGGAGATTCCCATAGTTCCGAACCGAGCACTTGTTCTTTTGTTAAGCACATTGATCATTCTATTGGCAACCTCAAGCATATTGCCTAGAGATGCCCTAGCTCTTTGGATTTCCCTATGTGCTTTTGCAATGAGCTCCATCTGCTCATGAATTGTCTCAATATATTGCCATTGATCAGTGATGGATTGGCCAATATTGGCCCATAGCACTGTCTTGAGCTCAGCCACTACTTTATCCAGTTTGAGCTCCTTTTCCAGCTCCTTTATCTTCTCCTTGAGTGCCTTTAGTAGAGGTTTGCTCAGTATCTTTGGCTGCTTGCTGATTGGCTATGGAGGAAGAGGCAGCAGCTCCCACTTGAGTGCTTGGAAGAGTAAACACCTATGAACAAAGCTCTAGGTCAACCATATTTTTCAAATTTCTTAGTGCTCTTTGATTTAACTCTTCTTGTGTGAGAGGCTCCTCTAAGGTTCCTCTCCTCCACTTTGTTTGATTTGCATACCTTTCTATATGAGGAATCCTTATGTAGTCATAACTGGCCAGCCTATATTTGACCCTTCTTGGGCTTATGAAGTGAGTGGGGTCATATGGTTTCCAAAGGAAACTGGTTTGCAAGCCAAGTGATTGTAACATTCTATCCGCCTCTTGCGAACCGTCCTCCCTTTTGTTGTAGATAAAGTGGCCT
The DNA here is from genome assembly GCA_031772625.1 of Pinus tabuliformis. NCBI lineage: Eukaryota > Viridiplantae > Streptophyta > Pinopsida > Pinales > Pinaceae > Pinus > Pinus tabuliformis. The sequence goes on along the minus strand of CM062810.1, from coordinate 201,630,471 downwards.
AATTGGTTCCTGGCCTTGAGCTGTGCTTTCTTGCCTCTGCCTGAAAAGTGTAGCACATCAGCATTCCCAAATTGCCTGAAGTATTCCAAGGAAAACAGTCTCATGGGCACATATTTGGGCAATCTGTATGGGGGAAACTCACACCCATATATCCTTATAACTGTGTGGTTCTGGTAGAAGTACCAGTCCCCAATGCTGTATAATTTAGACAACTGAAGTACCCTTTGCATCTCATCAGTTAGTCTTGGAGGAGGTGAGCTCATCAGCAGAGACATGGCTGGGTGGATGAAGAGATCTATGAACTCACAGTAAGTATATGGAGAGTGAGATCTGTGATGGAAAACAGAGGACCAATAAACCACTGACCTTGGATTGCCTTGGGCATCCACTCCTTTCACAGCAAAAGATAACTTTTCATGTTGATAATATAGGATTAAGTGGTATATGTAAGAGGTGTATCTGAACACCTTTTCTCTTGCCAAGTTCATCAATTGCTCATGTATTTTATCAGAGATGTAGGTGGCATAGTCATAGCAGATTGGAGACTTGCGAGGAGAGAACATGAGCATGACCACCATCACAGTTTCATCAACAAATTCAATTGAATTATAGCCCAGAATGGGACTAATCATGTCTGCAAGATCTCTGCCCAATTGGTTGAGGTATACTTGGTTAAGAGGAGGATACTTCACAGTGTCAGATTCAATGTACAGCTGATTGAGTTTGGTGACCTGAGCATCTGTCAACCTAGCTCCTTGATTTATCAAATCTATTAGTGATAAAGGAACTAGTTTCTTCTCAGTATTGAAGTGCAGCATCTCTTTGATAGCTTCAGGGGTGATATAGAAAACAACTGAGCCTGATGGGTCAAGCACAACCCTCTGAGTAGGGTCATAGCATTCGGCACATAGGTGGATGAGGTCAGGGAACTGTCTGACCTGAGGGAGTTTGAAAATGGGGAGCAAAGAATCCCATATGCCCAATACATCTGTTCCACTCTCATGTTTAGCTTTCAATTCATTTAGCAGGTGGATGTGGAACTTGGTTTTCGACAACATTTCCTCTGCTATTTGATAATCCAGGTTTGCTAGAGGTTGCCATTCCAATTCTCTCTGAGGGGCATTTAAAGGAGCTATGTTCAATGCTACAGGAGCTACTGGTGGATCCATGGTTACTTTTAGGATTTCTGTTGTTTATAAACGGGTGTTACTGTGCAGAGCAACACCAAAGAATTTTTCTTTAAAAGAAAGGTGAATTACTGATGAACAGAGGATAAATGATTAATTACAGCAATTGAAATACTTTTCAAGGTATGGATAAGGCAAATGCCTGGCTTTAAACTCTTTTTCACAGCAAATTGGTGCCGTTTAAGCTACCAGTCCACGATTGCGCAAACAGAATGTAAGTTTTATGAAAACTCTAGTAATATAAAGCTCAGCTGGTGAATTTCGACCTTACAGTGCAAATGGGGACTAGGCACAGTGGAGTCGCCGGTGAATTATGTGTTTTTCACTGTTTTAAGCTATTTTTGGCGATTCACAGACAAAACCAGGCGCAGGAGGGATTTACAGGGATAAATACCTGGCAACTGTTAGCAATGGTCACAAATGCAGGTGGAAAGGGCGCGCCAGCGGTCTCCAGGTCGAATTCAGCAGGTTGGCGTGAGTTTGGACGTGGAAGACATGCAGAGAAGACAACAATCGTTTTTTGTAAAAAGTGCAAAAAACGCGAAATTTTGGCAAAAATATGGATTTTTTGGAACATTGGCGCTTTTTTTTGGATGACGTCAATAGGTGGGGTCAAGGTCAGATGACGTCAGCATGACATCATCGTGTGACGTGGCAGCATAAGAGAGGTCCACGGGTATGGTGAGGTGGCAGACAGGTGGAGCAAAGGCGGACGGGGGCGCCGACGCGGTGATGACGCTGGCGGTGACGCTGGCAGTGACGCTGGCAGGCGGGTTCACCGAAACCAGAAGTGGTTAGCGGTTTCATATCGCACCGCCTTCCATACAGAAGCGGAATTGTCAGACCGGCCTCCGATACGATGTGGGGGTGATGCGTGGCAGAGGCTTGACGTCACCCTCTGACAAATTTCGGACAGTATCTTTCGGACGTCGGGGCCGGTCCGAAATGCACGAGGACCGTCGGATGAAAAGGGTCTGATCCGACGGTCGACGGATCGTTGAGGTGGCCGGACGATACGGATGGGGGGCGGGATTAAAATATTATATCTTTTGAGATTTGCGCCCGGCGGGAACCTTAGGAAATCGGCGGTTTACATGGTTTTTTCAATGTTTTTTATAAAAATGCGGATAGCGCTAAGACTTTGGGTAAATGGAAAAAGTGGGTTTTATATGTATTTTGCAATTGAGCGGGTTAAAGGCGAAAATGGGTTTTTTACAAGGTTTTTTTTAGCCAATGAAGGATTGAATGGGTTAAATGACTGCTGAAGGGGAAAGAGGGGTAAGGCTTAGGGTTCTCAAACTGACCAGATGTCAATTTAATCCCTAACAGTGAAAATATGGCTATAATTCCAAGGGGAGGGATATTTATACAATGCTTGGGGTTTATACACCATAGTGTTATAATAGTAGGGAAATGGTAACATAGGGGATTTAGATAATAGAAGTTAGGGGTTAATATGGATGGAAAAGGTGAATGAGGAGTGATATCACTAAGTTTATTTGAAAACCACCTAGCTTATGGAGTAGATCAAAATGAAAAGAATTTTACACAGGAAATGTGGCTTTTAAAGGCATAAGAACCAGCATAAAACCTCAAATTCTTCCATGAATCTTAACTGATGAAGGGATGTTAGTAATGAATGTGAAAGGGAAAAGTGGGAAGTTAGAGATGCTCCTTTGCTTTGCTGTAACATGATGGAGAAGAAGACCTTCTCAATCCATTGATATTCTTTTTTTAAACAGGTTATTAAGCACTCAATTGAAAGGAATGACATTTCTGCAACCCCATCTGCCTACCCATCTACTTGCCTAGCATTTTTTGTTTCTTCATGGAGGGTGCACTTAGACTTGTAGACCCTTATGTGCCCTTTCTTTTCTTTGGCTGTTTCCTTTTGATTTTCTATTCAAGGCTACCCTTATAGCTTCCAAGGTCCCAGATTAAGCAGTTGGGAACCTTAATTCTCTACCTAAGCTACTGGTCTGCCAAGATTAAACAGTTTGGATAGACTTCTTTCTCTATTCTACAACAGAAAATTGAAACATGGCATGATCCAGATTAGGCTGTTGGACCATCCATCAAAATTGGGACAACATCAAGCTATATACACACATTGTCTTCTCTTGGAAATATGGGATCTTTGCATCACCAAAGCAGAGCATATTTGGAACTTTCTTTGCCAATCATGAAATATGAAACATATTGGTATAGGTAGCTAACATGTGAGAAACATTCCCTGGGAAGACATCACGTCAGAAATATGTGTTGATGTCTACATCCAAAAGTAGGGATGGTGGAATTGGTCATAGAGCTCCCATCTCGAATACACACCTCAATCCCTAGGTTGACGATTAGCAAGTAAGCATGATGGTACCTAGAGAGGCTGAAAGTTTTACTCCATCGTAGCACCACCTAGATAGATTTCTTTGGTCAAGAATCTAGTCCATGGTATTTTGGTGCCTAAACTCTTTATAGTTCATATGTTTTGAGATATTCCTTGTACTTATATATGTTATTATGAATACCTCCCTAGTCAAGAGGGAGTGTTGAAGAATGTATCTAGGTTTGGCCTTCAGAAATGTATTTGAGTCATTATGTAATGTACTTATCAAAAGAATGAGAAATATTTTCTTAATTATTGCTACAATGTCTTATTAAAGCATGGGTTTCATGCTTCAATAATATTTTATTAATCAAAGTCCCCGTTGTGAACTCCTAGGATTTATATTAAGTTATTAGAGTCATTGTAATTTTTATTAGACCCTTCTTGGGCTTTTGAATAATGTAAAAAGTTTTATTATTGAGTCAAATAAGGTATTTTCAACCTCCACACCATGTCAACCTCAAACATATCAAGTTGACCTCAAACTGGGCAACTCTAGCTCACCCGAAGCCTATATATACAAGTAGTTCGAATTCATTTGGAGGCATCTCTCTCACAAGTTCGATATCTAAATGAAGGAGGTGGAAAACGTGTGAGATTCCAAGAAGAGAAGAAGACGTGATAGAAGGATTAAGGTCAAAGGTTTTGGGCTATCTATTTCTCTATCTTATGAAAATTTACTAGATCGATTATTAGATCGATGTTTTATTGTTGGAAGGGTCAAAATTCTGAAAGTGTTGGGTCGAAGATTCTATTGCTAGAATATCAAAATTCTATATTTACTAGGTTGAAGTGTTGTTGTTGCAAGGTCGAAGATCTAGGTTGAATTTGTTGGAAGGAGACGTTGACTTGGTGGTTGAAGAAGGTCTATGTCTAGGTTGAACCTTCTTGAATTATCTCAGGAAAACTATTGACAGAATATATTTTGAGTGGGTTTTCCCTGGAAAAGTGCCTACATCTTGTGGCTTGTGTTTTTGTGATATTCATACACACATAATTTTGTAATTGCTTGATGAACGATAATATAACAAAGAATTAAAATAAGCCAACTTAATTCACAAGAAATTATCAAGAAAGAGAAATCTAACCCTAACTATACTAGCATTGATTTCTCAACATGGTATTACAGCTAAGGTCAAGGAAAATTAAATATCACTTTATTGGTTCAAAGGAAATGGATACTCACTCTATGATAAGTTATCAATATTGCAATAAAATGGATCAAGAATATCTTCTACTATTTATTCAACAATGTCAAAAGTGAAGGGTTCTTAGCTGTACTTACAGGTTCACTTAATGATGATAATGCATGGACTATTGAAAATGGAGCATCAAGGCATATGACAGGGGAGTGTAAACAACTTGACACTCTATCAAAGGAATCATCTTCTCATTCATTGGAATTGGGAGACAACACAATCTATGATGTTAGAGGCCTGGGATCAAGATCTTAGAAGCTGGATAATGGAGCTAATCTGTATCTCAACAATATACTTTATGTTCCAAGTCTAAAAAATAATTGTCTTTCAATTTCTTTCTTAGAATACAAAGGGGATAGGTTTTATTTTATTGATGGAGAGTTTTTGGTTTCGTGAAAAGGTTAAATTATTGATAAATCTATGGTTATTGGAGTTCATGAAGGAAGCTTATATAAAGTCATAACACCATCTCCTCAAGCTCTAGTTGATATGGAAATCAATACCACTAAGATATGGAATAGAATACATGGTCATCTACATTACAAGGTCATTTCCACTCTGAATCAACTGGCTCATGGCATCGCCAATATCAAAGACTATCGTGAAGGAGTTTTCAAGGGATGTGATTTGGGTAAACACACAAGAAAATGATTTATAAATAGTGAAACAAGGTCTAAAGAAATATTAGAGCTCGTTCATTCTGATGCTTGTGGAATATGTCTGAAAAATCACTTGGAGGTTATCTTTACTATGCAACATTAATTGATGATCACTATAGAAAGACATGGCTCTACCTTCTCAAGAAAAAGGATGAAGTAATTAATAAATTGAAGGAGTTTAGATCTGCAGTGAAAACCCTATCCCAAAGAAAAATAAAAATTTGAGATCCAATAATAGTGTGGAATACACTTCTAAATAATTGATTGCATATTGTAAAGAAGTAGAACTTAGAGGGATCACATTGTTCTCTACTATCTCAAACAAAAGGGAGTGCCCAGAAGAAAGAATAGGACAATTGAAGAAGTTATATTACAATGCTCCTTAATCAAGACTTACCAAAATTTCTATGGGGAGAGGAAACAATGATAATAGTATATATTCAGAACAGAAGTCCTCATAGAATTCTTGAGAATATGACACTTGTGGAAGAATTCACAGGGAATGTGTCAAGTGTCGACCATCTTTGAATCTTTGGGAGTGCTACCTATATCGACGTTCCAAAGGACAAATGAAAGAAGTTAGATTCTGCAAGCATCAAAGGGATCTTCATTGGCTATAGTCCCTCCTCAAAATCATGCCTACTATTAGAGTCAGTATTTCCATACTTCCATTAGTTATCAAAACTCCTCTTTTCATATTCATATTAAGGTATTGCTCAGAAATGTTTGTCATTCCACCTAGGTCTTCATTCAAAAATTTACTCACTGATGGTAGCCCTAGTCAAAAACCTCACTCTCCCTCAAAAATATATACTTGTTGGCACACCTTCATGTCTTAGTGATCATACATCAATTATGAAATCTTATTTCATCGTGTCTTTATGTCAGTCAAGTTACCATGAAATTTGTTGACTCAAGGTTCCCAAGCTATTAACTCAATGTTCCAAAGAAGACAAGGCATCAAAAGATCTATTTATAAAAGGAAATAGTCAAAGTGAAAGGGTAAAGTTTCAAGAAGTTAAGTGAATGCCAAAGGGAGTTGTATTTTCCCAAGGGTGTCTAAATCATCATTTTCCACAAGCATTAAACCCTGATTCCCTCTCCCACTGAGCTCGAGTCGGATATGGAATCAAAGAAATATGAGTATAGGAGGCATAAGGGAGGTCATTTAAGAAAATATGGGGTCATTTTAGCTCATAAACATCATGTCTCCATAATTTTTCAAGAAGTCATTCCAAGAGACAAATCATTTGCCACACATAGGGCCAGTGTTTCTTCAAACTATGTTTCTGACCAAACAGAAATGAATTTTACAAAAGTGAGAAAGGTATTTTCCATCATAGACCAAGGAAAAAAACCCTCCTTCCATTTTTATACAGGTGTTATGGTTTGGGAGAAATCTCAAAAATACAGTTGCTACAAGAGAGTTGCTACACTTCTGGAGTGACCTTGGGAAAATCAATTTTTCTTCTAGTTGGAGTGTCCACATGAATTTCTTGATAAGTAAAATGATTACTAGACAAAAAAATATTTCCAATGAGCTATCATGAGCTCAATTTGGAGTTGAGGTCCAAAAGTTTCCTGTAAGATCACACATCATTTTTGCACCCTCACTATGTGCTTTTTGACCAGTCTTGGTAGAATTGATTTTTTAGGGGCTATACTTGATCATTTGTAGTGCTTGATAGGTCCATTGTGTATCTAAGAGAGAGATATTTCCAACGAGCTATAATGAGCTCAATTTTCACTCCGGGAAGGCACTCAAAAGTTGGCTTGAAGATGGAGCTGTACACTTGACACTCTGAGGGCACACTTTTTTCCGGCACTATGCACCTCCTTCTAGCACTAAGCTTTGGCACTATGCACTTTCCAAAGAGAGGGCACACTTCCTTGTGGTGTAGGAATTTACAGGGTAAGTTCCTCAGATAGAAAACTAAAGGACAACACTCACAAACAGACCATAGATCAATACACGAGTATTGTTGACATGGTTAAAACCCTCAAAGAGGGAAACAGTCCATGGCCTGAGCCAACGAGACCACTTCAGGAAATTTATTAATAAAGGAATGAAAATTTACATAATATTCTCTCATGAACGGTTACCCTACAAATGATGCTCCATTCTCTTTAAATAGAGATCATGGACCAATCAGGTGTTAAGCCAAAGATCAAGTGTCGGTAATATCAAGGATACTAGCTTCTATGGCACCATGATACTTTGCTTCTACTGAGGAAAGAGAAATGGCACTTTTTTTCTTGCAAACCCATGTAATAGGTCCTGAACCAAGAGTGAACACATAACCTGTAGTAGACTTCCGATCATCAGGGTCACCAACCCATCCAGAATCAATGAAACCAACCAATAGAGGAGATGCTTCTGCACTGTAATAAATCCCAAATTCAACTATGCTTCAAACATAATGAAGTATTCTTTTAGCTATTTCCAATGAATTTCATGTGGGTTTTTCATAAACCAAGTAGTAAGGCCAACAACAAAGGAATGGTCAGGACGAGTATGCGTCAGATAAAAAAAATTTCCTACAAGTTTACGGTATAAGGTAGCATCAACTTTAGGGGAAGTAAAATTGACTAAAATTTTGGCTCCAAACGCAAAGGGAGAAGGGGTTGGCTTATAGTCTTCCATGTGAAAATGGCGTATAAGATCACATGCATAATTGGACTAGGAAAGGGAAATACCTTCCTTGGATTGCGAGAATTGAAGACCAAGAAAATAATGCAAGTGTCCTAAGTATGTCATTTCAAACTTCTTTTTAAGGCTCGAATTCACATGGTTTATAAGGTTGGGATCCCTACCAGTAAGGATAAGATCATCAACATAAAGAACAAGAATCATAAGAGACTTGCCCACTTTCTTGGTGTAGATAGTATTGTCTGAATGACATCTAGAAAATCCAGTTTCTAAAAGAAAGCTATCCATTTTGGCATACCAAGCCCGAGGGGCTTGCTTGAGACCATAAAGGGATTTCCTAAGATGACATACAGGGCTAGAGTCTGTTTGTACAAAGACAAAAAGGTGTTCCATATAGACTTCTTCATGCAAATTCCCATGCAAGAAGGAAGATTTAACATCCATCTGATGGACTTCCCATTTGAAAGAGGCAGCAAGGGAAAGAACAAGGTGGATAGAGTTTTTTTTGGCAACAGGGGAGAAGATTTCAGTATAGTCAATGCCTTCAACTTGTGAAAAACCCTTAGCAACAAGACGATCTTTATGTTTATCAATTTTTCCATTTGGTCCATAATTGGTTCTGTAAACCCATTTGCATCTAACACACTTTCATCCCTTTGGAAGGGGAACATGATCCCATGTATCATTTACCAATAATGAACAATATTCTTCGTTCATAGCTGCGACCCAATCTGGATGGCCTAAAGCTTCTGCAAGGGTGTTAGGATCATAATTCACTGAATCTTGAGCTATCAAAGAATAGGCTCTATCGAACTGATAACGTGTACATTGTTGATCTGTAGGATCACCGGTAAGAGCACCTGCTGCATCTCGAGTAGCATGGAACCATTTTGGAAACTGAGGAGCTTAAGGAGGATCCTGAGAAGGTGGGGGAGGATTTTCATCCTCGCTGTCATCATTTGAAGAAGAAATATTTTCGAAAGTAGAGGGGATAGAGAGAGGTGGCACATCTGCAGAACTAGGATCGTAGGCCAATATATTTTCAGCAAACTTTACATCTCTTCTAATGATAACATTTTTGGACTTCAGTGGAATAAGTCTATATCCTTTGACATCTTCATAATATCCAACAAAAATACATTTTTCACTCTTAGGTTCTAGAGCTTTATGTTTCTCATCTAGAATATGGGCCCATGCTTCACTTCCAAAAACACGAAAGTGACTTACAACTGGTTTAATTGAGCTCCATGCTTCTTCTGGAGTGATATTATTTAAAACCTTAGTAGGAGTGCGATTGACTATATAATTTGCACAATTAATTACTTTTGCCGAAAAACTAAGACTAAGTTGTTTAGATTGAAGCATACAATTAGCCATTTCCTTTAAGGTGTGATTCTTCCTTTCAGCTACACCATTTTGTTGTGGAGTATATGGAATAGTATGTTGCATTTGAATTCCATTCTCAGTGCAAAAGTTGATGAATTTGTTGTTAACATATTCTCCGCCATTATCAGATCTGAACTTAAGAATTTGATGTCCAGATTGTTTTTCAACAAAGGCCTTAAAGGCCAAGAACTTGTCAAATACTTCACTCTTGAGTTTTAAGAAGTATACCCAAGTGCGTCGGGAGAAATCATCAATGAAAGTTAAGAAATACTTGTAGCGAGAGAATGAAACAACTGGAAGTGGACCACATAAATCACTATGCACAAGCTATAAAGGGGTTGAGGTGTGCCAATAGGCACGTTTTTCAAAACTATCCCGATGATGTTTTACGAGTACACATCTGAAACAAACACCATCTCTGCAAGATACCATTGGAAGACCTGTCACCATAATTTGTTTACAGAGTTTCTAAAGGGAGCGATATTTTAAGTGACCAAATTGCTCATGCCAAAGTTTACTCACTTCATCATTATGAGCAACAAATACCGAGGGAAGATTTGATGACCCAAAATTGTTAAACTTATACAACCTTGTAGAATCATCAGCAATGCTAGTAGCTAAAATCTGTCTAGGATCTCTTAGGTCCTTAATTACAACATCGTGAGGTGAAATTCAACGATTTTACCTTCACCTGAATGAGTTATCTGATATATAGATCGAAGGTTGTAGGATAAGGTTGGAACACATAATACATCATTAAATTGACCATTGTTTATATGAACAGTTCCAATCCCTACAACACGAAGAGATTTATCATCACCAACATGTATAATTTTGGTGTTACAATCATTTAAAGAAGAAAACATGGCTTTGTTTTTGGCCATGTGATAAGAAGCTCTAGAATCAATGAGCCACTCATGAGAATGAGAAGAAGAAGATACATTTAGGGCATATCCAGACCGAGATGCTTGACAACCACATGCAGAAAGTGCTATTCCTAAATATGAAGTTGAAGTTGTTGAGTGCCAAGGAAAATTTTAAGGATGGAAAATTTTCTTGAAGTTTAAAACATTGGCGAATCTCACTAATCCCTAATATGCAAATTATAAATGTTTATTGATATATTTGTAAAATTAATCAAATTTATAATTATTTTATATATAGTCTCTATATAATGTTGGCGATTTTTAAGGTAAAATAATTTTATATTCTAAAATTTGGGCGAATCGTCTTTTATAAAATTGGAAATTGGCGAATCTTTTTTGTGGAAAAATCATGGAAAATTAGCCCACTGGGCGAACATTAGCCCCTAAAATTTTCCATCAATGAGTGCTCCAAATGGATGTTATGCTTCTTCATTGTTGCTTCCAAGGCTTCCATCTTCTTAAAGCATTTGGATTCTAAGTGGCCATCTTGATTACAAAAGTGGCAATGTCTGTCAGTCTTCTTCCCTTTATTTTTATTTGCCTTATCATTTTGTTGAAATGATTTTTCATTTTGGGACTGAAATTGCTTAGGAGCCTTGTTTGGTTTAGGACCATTCTTTTTAGGATATGATTTCTTAGGATTCTTTGAATTTGGTTTTTGCTGAGTGGCCAAGGCTTTCTTAGAAGAGTTTCCAAGATTAAGAAGACCAAGATGTAAGATTTTTTCTTTTTCTCTTATTAAAGAATCATGAAAGGCATCAAAGAAAGGGGACTTGTAATGTTGTCCTTGAGAAATGAAGCCTTCTCTTGTAGAATGGATGGTGGAAACAAGCACAGAGTAGGCTAGTCCCAACTTAGTAAGAATGGAATAGACAAGGTTACCATATTCTATCTTAACCCTAACACCTTCCAAGAGAAGTCTAAGGGCCTTGAACTTGGACAAAAAATCTTCAATGAAAGTAAAATTATTGGGTTCCAATGTAAGGAACTCATTTTTGAGTTGATGGGCTCTAAGTTCATTTTTAATTTAGAAAACATGAGTGATATGTTTCATTTCTTCATTAGGAGTATCAAGTTTTGTGATATGGAACCTAAGGTCTAGAGAAATAGACATCACTATCAACGCACATGCTTGATCTTGCCTATTTTCCCATTTGGCTGCCTTATCTTCATCTTTCAGTTTGGTTTCTTGGCTTGAGGCTATTTTGTAAAGACCTTTACTTCTAAGTAAATCCACAATGTAGGACCACCATTGGAAGTAGTTGGTGTTGTCAAGAATAACTTGGCATGGAATTTCCATTTTAATAGAAACTAAAGCTATAGATGTTGGAACTAAGTGTTCCAATGGAAAGATCTCAAAAAATTAGGTTGATTAAAAAAAAACGGCTCTAAAAATGGCTTCCGGATGAAGAAGTTATGGCTTTTTGAAGAAACATTGTTGAAGATGCTGATGAAGCACGAGAATGTGTGGAAATCAATGATAATTTTATATTTAAAAAAAATCCGCCCCCTTTCCAAAATTAATCTAATTAGCTCAACAGAAAGAAATACTTGAACTCAAGAACTCTACTTTCATAAAGTAGCTTTGGAGCAAGTGAGCTAGATTAAAAGGTTAGTAGTTTTTGGAAAAGAGGAGGGGATTTTTTTTATTAGTCACTGAAGCTTTGAGGTGCATGATTACTTGAGAAAGCTCTTTTTTTTCATACAAAACAAAAAACAAAAAACCCAACATGGAACCTACAAAAAAAAACAAACCTTATGGCTTGAAGTTAACTTTAGTCGAAAACTAAATATTTTCCCCAATGTTTCTACTTCCTTTCTATTTCTAATTTGCCTAGATCACACAGAGTCATGAGGTAAAGAGCATACACAGAAATGAAAGGTACAGATCCAGTAAACAAAGAAGAAGAGATAAATAAACTGAAATAAACAGAGATAAAATAACTAGAAACTACAAATAAACATTATATACCTCCAGATCTTAAAAATGATGTAGCTAGGGTTACTAGAAACATTTTTGCATCAAAAGAAAGGGGTTCCTCACTAGAACAAATGCTCCTAACACAATAGAGTAGTCCTCTCGGCTTGAAAGTAGTCAGTAATAGTAGATCTAGGAAACGATTGTTGGATGCAGTTCTACCGGCTTCAGATTTTGATCACCAATGGATGCGGCCCTCAAATAGCTCTGATACCATGTAGGAATTTACAGGGTAAGTTCCTCAGATAGAACACCAAAGGACACTGCTCACAAGAAAATCATAGATCAATACACCAGTATTTTTGACGTGGTTAAAACCCTCAAAGAGGGAAACAGCCCATGGCCTGAGCCAACGCGGCCACTTTAGGCAATTTATTAATAAAAGAATGAAAATTTACATAAGATTCTCTCATGAATGGTTACCCTACAAATGACCCTCCATGCTCTTTAAATAGAGATCATGGACCAATCGGGTGTTAAGCCACAGATCAAGTGTCAGTAATACCAAGGAGTTAATGAACCATCAGACCACTGCATATTGTGACCATCGGATTGTAAGTTACAAAAGTACATGGTAAAGAAGCACATTTTACCTAACTCGACACCAGACCAAGTTATACTTAGCTATTTCCTATGTGTGAGAATATCCTAACATGTGGCATTGCTCACTTGCCTAGGAAAGCAAGAAACAATTCTAGACTTTGCCAAATTTCCTTCTAAGCTTCAGCAATGTTGTCTTCAACCTCCTGTAACGAAGTGACAGTTAAATATATCATTCTTCTTCCTCCTGCAGTCATTCCTTATGGTATTTTTCAAGTTTCATTAAATATTTGGTGTTCTACTCATTTCAAACATAAGTATCTCCCTCAAATCACCATTTGCACTCTCAATTCCAAAATTTCATTCCCCTACACTTTCATACCCTTCCCTCATTACAATTCCCTTTCCCTAAACCCTTTGTCCCAATACCCTAAGCCCTAGGTGCTACAACTACCTAAGATCCCAACCCCCAACCTGTAAATAATTTCCCCATCCTAAATTCCATCATATTACTACTCCCTGTCCCCTCGCCCCTTTCATAAATCCCTAACACCATCTCCCTCAATTTCCCTTTCCCATTACTTATTCCTAAAAATCACATTCCACCAACATCATACCTCCCTAAATTAAGACATTATGCCAAAAGAGAAAGAAATGCAAGGGAAAAGATCAAGGTAACAAAGGTGAAAATTGAAACACTAACTCACCAAGAAGAGAAAAGGAAACTTGATACACTTGCAGAGGCTTCACTCCAATCCTAGCCAAACCAACATCATCCACTTCACCAATTTTGAAGCATTTTGGCTCATTTTTGAAAATTTTGTCTTTTTTGTGTGTTTTTAGACAATGTTATATCAGCAACATGGTCAAACACGTAGTGCCCTGGGTGCTACACACTTTTTTTGGGCACTTTTTGAGAAAATGGAGACCACCACTAGATGAAAAATGAAAAATACATCTAAGAAAGCCATGTTTCCAGCCTTAGTTTGCCAAACTAGTAGGTCAAAAAGGAAAAAAAAAAACAAAAAATCATGTTTTTCCTTAATTTTGGCCTTGGCGCTATGCACAAAACAGGGTTGGGAGAATGAACTTTTTGAGGGTCAAATCGAGTCCATTTTTGAAACTGAAGGCACATTTGGAAACTAGCTAGAACAAGATCTCAATGAGCTATATTGTGCTCAATTTGGACACCGAGAAGGAAGTCAACATCAGTCTACAAGATGGAGGGTGCACTTGACACTATGACGGTGCACTTGACAGAAAAATGGCACACTTGACCATTTGCTGATATTTTTGAATTTTCACTGTAATTTTGACTTTCCTCTCAGAAGTTGATGTTTTCACTTATGTAATTAAGGATGGTAAGTGTAACAATGATGTGGATAGTTACCTAGGGGTAGATTCATCAGGTAAAAGTTATCATCAAGTCAAATGAATCAGTTTTAATGTAATTAGGGAGGAGTCACTTAGAGCTCCCTACACTCTAGGTATCAGTTCATATTTTTGTGGATCTCTTCCTCAACTTAGGGATTCGACCCCCAAGAATGAGATAAGGTTGTTTTGATGTCTATATCTTCCCTTTTTCACTCTTTTCAGGGGTTGGACTCATTTGGATGTTGTAGTATTGATTAGAGACACTATTGTATTATAATTTGGCCAGTTTAATAGATGAGTTGAAGATATTTCTTTGGGATACTTGTGATATGAATGTTTAGAATTGTTTGTTGTATGTTATCATTTGTATGAATTCTTTGTAAGTTCATAAACCATTTCATGTCTGTTATATGGAAATTTTCATGTTGATAGGCAGAATACGTGTTTGATCATGCTCTGTTTTGGGAAAGTTACCATAATTTATCCATTTTTCTTCAGTTTAGGAACGATACATCTCCTATGCTCTTCCTAACTCCTCATCACTCTTAAACCATATCACCAAATCACCTTTTAATTGTTAAGACTTCTGCCTACCTTGCCGCTTTAAATTTTTGCAATCATATCTTATTTTCCCTGACCTAGTTTTTGACCTAATATCCTCATCCAACAATAACCCAATCAAATCAAATTAAAACAACCCTCTGCACTTTATACCTAGCCTAAAACGCTAATCTACCTAGCCTTCTTGGCTGTGATTCTTTGGAGAGATCCCTCTATGGCTTATTAGGGCTAGCTGCCAAGTCAAAGGCTGGTCTGTGGTTAACTCAGCTGGACTCTTCCTCAGTCTTGGAGATCTAGAGGAGTGATAAAACCTAAAAAATACCCAAAGCTATCCCTATTGATTTTGATGAAGATGATATACCACTATTCAAAGATGAAGAAGTACATGAAAATCCCTCTAAAACCAAAGAAAAAGAAGATGGACCAAGTGAGGCTATTCAATCTGTGATCATACCAAACACTAGGAAGAGGCCAAATTGGTTAAAAAATATTCTTGAAGATGTTGAAGGACATGGAGCTACAAAAGAAACATTTAGAGAAAGAAAAAGGTCAAAAAGGTATTCTGGATATGCTACATAAATGACAAAACTGATTAAAGTTAAACCATCTACATTTGAAGAAGTTTGTCATCAATAAGTATAGAATAAGGTAATGCAGGAATAATATCAACCGATCATAAAGAATGGGGTTTGGGAAATCGTTCCAGGACCTAGTGAAAAATCGATTTTCACCTACAAATGGATCTAAAATAACAAGCACATTGTTGATGGAAGTATAGATAAATACAAAGATAAATCTTTTGCAAGGGGTTTCTCTCAAAAAGAAGGCAAGACTACGAGGAAACCTTTGCAACCAGCGCCAGGTATACTACCATGAGATATTTGGTTTCATTATCTAGTACAATGGAATGGAATATCCATCAAATGGATGTAATTACAACATTTTTGAATGGGACCATCGATGAGGAAGTATACATTGAAAAACCCGAAGCCTTTGAAGGAAATAAAAGGACACTCATGTTTTTGAACTCGAGAAGGCCATATATGGTTTGAAGCAAGCTCCTAGGGAATTGTTGGGCATGGAATCCCCCCAAGGCATGTTGTGGGGCTTAAAGCCCAAGTTTTGACCAAATCCTTTTGTAAAAGCTCTGTGAATTGTGGGTGCAGAGCGCAAAATCATAATAGAGTCACAGTGTTGTCTGCCCTAGTTTTTGTAATGTAATGTCAGCTGGATAGACTTACCCATGATTCGCGGACCATGGGATTATATAAATAAATCGAGGCTCTAAGTAGAAAAGGGAGACGAAATATGGGGAATGATAAGTCTAAGTGATCGATTCGGAGTGTAAAGTGTGTCTTTGGGTCATAGAGTAGGAGAAGGCTCTGCAGCTAAGTGCGCAGAGGCCTAGTAGTCCGTAGCTGAGTGCGCGAACCCCTGTAGTTGAGTGCGTAGGGTAGGTCAAGTCTGTAACCATTGGAAAAATCAATAAAGAGAAGTTTACCATATTTCTATGTATCTTTTCCTATTTTAATGTATGATTGGGTATAATTTGCAAGTATATTGTTTATTTGTTGCGCGAACTCATATGAATGTTTTGTATAAATAAATATAGCATAAGACATCCAAGTACACGAAGGTAATTAACTGGTATAGGAATATAAGTAAGATCTCAGGTAATAGTGGAGAGCGCTGCTGTAGCAGTGCGGAAGCTCCAAAACCCCTCGTTAGGGTTGCGCAAAGGCAGTGTATCAGACCGTGAGGAACAAGTAAGTGTGCGAAGTGACCTACACGCAAGGATGAACAGTTGGACCAGTCAAACCTCTCAGACATCTCAAGGGTGTGGAAACCTGGTTCCAGCACCCTCCCTTACTACTTTGGGTGAGACCTCAATCTGCACTCCACGGAATGTTTCCAAAAGGGCCATTAGTACAGGGATTTGTTTGGCTAATTAACTCCGAACTTAGGTCAGGCCCCAACAAGCCAAAAAATGGTTCCATTCTTAGGACTGGGATCTGCATAGAGATTTCTGATGTCGTATCACTCGAATTCAATGAAAGGAATTGAAGATTAGTTGTACAGGAATATTCATGAGTTCATGGCATAGGAAAACAAGAATCGACTACTATCAAAGGAAGAGTGGTTAGACTACTACTTATTTACAAAGATCCACAAAATTTTCTTCATGTCCTTCCCCACTAAGCTATACGAGTGGATCACGAAGCTAGCAAATAGCCAAGGAAGGTGTAAAATTGATAGACCTATTGTGTGGACTCCAAAATTGGTGTGCAGATTGGAAGCATCATAAGACAATATCGTGTGCGCTATTGATCATTGGCTCGATCGAATCATAGGAGAATCCATCATTGATTTCATGGTAGATACTTCAGTCAGTTATAGTGAGGCAGAATGATGCTTCCTCAAAGGACCGCGAGGTAAGTATGTTAAATATTTGAACACTTGGATTAAAATGCTATTGTGTGAAAAATGGGTTATGCGAATAAATGGATGTTTGGGGCTACGCGGAGTGGGAGAATCTACAGAAACGAAGGTAGCACATAACTAGAAACTAGCCCCTTGATTTCACCTCTGTGAGGGGCGAAGAATAGCTCGTGAAGGTCTCGCCAAGAAGTGTAATAAATATGATAAGGCAGAGAATTTTGCGCATACCACCCCCACCCACACCACCGCAAGTTTCACCATCTTCGCCCATACCACCTCCACCATCACCGCGAAGCAATATGGAGAGTGCGATAAAGCTACCAGTGTTCAATGGAGTAGGTAATGATGATCCGGACCAGCTTTGGTTCATGATAAAAGCTGTATGGGAAGCGCAGGGAGTCACAGATTACAACATAAAGAAGGAAACATTGGTCAGCGCTCTATAGGATCGCGTGTTGACTTGGTATATTAAGAATTCCAATGACAGTTTGAATGCAGGGATCAGGGATATCCAAGCTGTGCTAAACAAAGAATTTAGCAAGAAAAATTCAGAGGCAAAGTCGATCATTGGGTTCAAGGAAATGACAATGCTACTAGGCGAGACCCCTTGGGTGTTGGACCAAAGACTGAAGTGCACAATTCGCGAAGCTAACATGATGTTAACTAATGGGCAACATCACTAATGGTTTGTAGCATCGTTAACATCGCATTTACAGAATGCATTGTTACAATAGAGGATAACCACTTAGGCTGAGGCCTTGGAGGTCGCGATGAGATTACACGAGACCTGGATATGGGATACCAACCTAGAAGTTCAACAGATTCATGAACAGTTAAAAAACTTGTGCCTTGATATGCAGAGTTTGAAACAAGACAGGAGAACC
The DNA here is from genome assembly GCA_031772625.1 of Pinus tabuliformis. Lineage (NCBI taxonomy): Eukaryota > Viridiplantae > Streptophyta > Pinopsida > Pinales > Pinaceae > Pinus > Pinus tabuliformis. The sequence goes on along the minus strand of CM062810.1, from coordinate 201,612,308 downwards.
CGCCTAGAGATGTGCGATGAGGTATGGTGTGTAAAATGTAAGGGCTAGGGGCATGACAAGGACCATTGCCTGGTGTTCGCAAATTACCTTGCGAGAGGAGGGTCAATGCCATTGAGACCAGGGGCACAAGCAGGACCGAGCGTGGTGCATGCACTATGGTGCGTGATTTGTTAGATAGGAGGAAATCATACTATAGATAATTTCCATCTATTAAAAAAGTATACACAAAATTCGCAATAGTTGTTCTGTAATTTTTGTAGGTCAGTAGGACATGATGAGTGCACCTATAGAAGTTATGAGCTGATGATGGATCAAACTCCTACCTACAGAGTTCAGGTTAAAACACAGCCCCTCAATCAAAATGTAGGAATGGCACACACTAGATTTCAGGGGCGCTGACAAGGTTGAGGTGGAGGGGGGCCAGGAAGAAGTCACGGACGACTGATATGTTACAATTACAGAGGGCCAGGGCATTATGCCCATGATTGTATGAATCCAACGTGATCATCATGCTTGTACTGTACATTGTTTGATCATGAGATGGAGGATTCTCCCACACTAATAGCGAGGTTGGACGATAAAGGAGCACTCCAACCTCCTCCTACTTAGAACCTACAAATGATGAGCTCTGAGTTGCGTGAGGAAGACCCTAATGTAAATATCGTGCTCCGGAGTGGAATTGCGACAGGGGATGACAAAGGAAAATAGCCTGAAGAAAGTACTTGGGTTAGCAAGGCTCCAATGAAGGAACCAAAATTTGATTTGGAGCACGCTAAGGAGACCTTCATGGAAGCTAACAGGAGCTTCGCTCATGCCTCCACTTCAGGAAGTTGTTGAGCATGGGAGAAGGTATTTTATTATCATTTATTTTGTCATATTTTCTTTAAAACTCATAACCTATTTACATCATGAACTAGGTAGATAATAAGAACTTATGATAAAATCTATAGGATTTATATGTAACGTGAAATAAATAATAATTACCCTTTTCTTATGCATGAAAAGGACAAAACGGAAGACTATCATCCCAAAGGAAAAGACAGGACAAAGTTAACTATTGTCCCTTTGATAGGGAACCGCATGCAAACAAGGCGATCGAAATTGGAGCGTATCAGCCAAGAAAGGGAAAAGGAGATACCAAATCGGTGCAAGAGAACAAGAGGATAACTAAGAATTAACAGTTTGGCGAATCCCTCATAATCATTTGATCTTGAGGGATCGCTATCTTAACGATTTTTTGTATCATGGATATCTCTGCTCGGCTGTTATAAGAAGGGGCAGAACTGCTAGCCTGGGGGACGAACTATTGTTCTTTTTATGAAATTCTCATTTGTATTTGAAATTTTGATCACTGACTCTTGTTGAAGAGTGATTCACTGTAACTCTGTTTAATGCTTTAATATAAATATGGTTGATGTTCCATCATGGATTCTGGAGTACTCTCAAGCGGTGTGTCCCTAGAGGCTAAGGGCCTGGCCCTGGTGGAATACTTGATCCTGTACCATTATTTCCAATTCGTGTGTGGTTTGATCTTCTTTATTAGCTCTATTCAGTAATCTGATGTGATTTTCTGTTTTACATAATGGTTCTGTTGTATTTTGTTTATACTCGACTAAGTAATGTTGTTCTCTATAACAGGAATGTTGCGCTGTTCATTTTGACTTCATAACACATTGTTGTTCCTTTAACCATTGATATAACGTTGTTGTTCCTTACAGATTGACATTGTTTTTCGATTACAAAGTAACTGTGATGTACATTCATAAATCAGTATTACTGTATTTATCTATGGTCTACACTTAAACATGATTGTTGTTCAATTGGGATTGTTGTTCCATTGCGAATCATAATTGCTACTCTTTATAACTATGATTATACTTGTTGTATCAAAGCCAGATTACTGTTCCTTTCAATATTAAGCGTGTCGTGTGTGATATTCGACTTGGTTTGTCATACAAGTTGTTGTTCTATATTTCATTTCCGTTTACTGCCCAATTTATCTTTAGAGTAAAGATTGTTACTTAATTCCTGTAGGATATAATTACTGTTGCATTCATTTCCCTAGGTTAAAGTTTTGTTGTTCAATCCTGTTCATAAGAATAGTTGTTGTTCCATTTCCTGTCATTTGAATTATCAATGCTTTAGTGCACAAAACGATCTGAGATTGTAGTGAGAATTGACATATGTTGTCTGGTTCCCAGATTGATGATCTTTTCCTTGATTGTCTTTTCATTACATCAGTTTACAGAGGGAAGAGTTACCATTACTGTACCCTTGACTGATAAATTGCTATAGCTTTCTGAGTGCATGATTTGATTTTTGAGTTTCTTTTTTGTAAGTAGATCTTATTTCAAGCATCCATTTACTCTTGTATTTAGAGCACTATACTACTAGCATTACTCTGACAAATGACCACCTCAAACTAAGTACACTCTTTGAGATAAAAAATCGTTCCTGGGTTGACAGGCTAATGTAGGGTAAATAGAGGTGAAAAATACCCTTTTTACTGCTCGACATTTTGGCGCCATTGCCGAGGAAGAGTGTAGCCATTTGTTTCTTTTCCAGAGTGATGTAAGAACCTGCTAGGAGAGAACTGGGTTTTAAAAATGGAAGGTAAGAACTTACGTATGGAGCATGTAATAGCCCTGCTCCCCTGCCCACTTTCCCGTATATTTGTTGTTTTTTTTTGGGTAGGAATTAGCATTTGATTTGTGTGCATGACTAAGTAGAAAAACCCTGAAAAGAATCCTAAACCACTACCCAAGTCTGATAAAGCTATGAGGCCGGTGACCCTTGGCGGATCGACCTTTATAGACGAAATCCTTAAGAAAGCAGAATCTCAGCCTTCAGTAGGACCTAGAAAAGTTGCTTCTAGACAACGTACTAGTTCCCTTCAGGCCACAGGATCAACATCTGTAGCCTTTGCTGAGGTGCATAGTTAAACCGAAGAGCAGTATTTTCAAGAAATTGAGAATTCTAGCCCAAAATCATTTCAAGAAGGGAACCTTAGCAACTTCTGTGAAGCGAGAGGAGAAACAAGGGAAACTGAAGAACCAAGATCTCCTCTTGGGATAATGCAACCATTAAGTAGCCCAAATAAGGGAAGTGCTGAAAAATCATTTATAATGAAATTGAAGATCCTCAAGAACCAGAATCCCTCCAGACATTAGGCACTCTCATCATCCCAAATAAAGGAAGTGTTGTTAAGGCCATTACTGTTGAAGCCATTCCCCCACGATAGCCTAGGAATACCCTCCTAGATATCCTAGAAGGTTATTGGCATATATTTGACCAAATGGCCCAAAACCAGCCAAACACCCAAACCTCTACACTCCAATATCCCATTGTGGATACTGCAGCTAATGCACCTATGAAAGCAATTCCTCTCCAGCATATCCCTACATTGCATGGCCTTACATCAGAAGATCCAGATGCATTATTATTTGAATTTGATGTGTTTTGTAGACGATATGACTATACCACCGATCCCCAAAAATTGAAATTGTTTCCCTCTACATTAAAAGGGGATGCTTTAAGATGGTTTATGGGATTGGGTGGTGGTGTTATAAACAATTGGGATCAAATGAAAGATGTTTTTCTAAAGAAATATTAGGACTATTACAGGTCTAGAGAATTATAAGATGAAATATTTCAGATGGTAGCTAGACCGAATGAAACATTAGAATAATATGTTGAATGTTTCCAGTATAATCTTCAAATATCTCCTTATGCACATTAACCTTACCTGATAATTTATTAAAGACAACATTAATTAGAGGAATGAAGGAACAGTGGATTGAAACACTAAATATTATAGGAAAAGGAGATATTTATTAGGAAAATTTTATTGACATTATTTATTTATGTATCAAGAGCTCAAGAGGTAACACAAGAATAAAACCAACAGAACATGACGGGTTTAGAAGAGACACCAAGATCTCTGCAGAAGGAGTAACTCGTGCAGAAATTGGAAATTTATTAGAAAATTTTAAAACTAACATATTGGGGACTCTGACAACACAAATTGATATTATGCAGGCCAAACAGAAGCAAGCGGAGGCAGAACAAAATTTGGCAATCTTCTGTCCCAGATGCAGAAAGAAACATAGCCACAAGGAGTGTCCATTAGATGTAGTTCAAGTTTGCACCGTTTGTAGAAAAGACCACTCTACAGAGAGCTATGCCTCACTTCCTGGATCGAAAGCAGTATACAAGGAAGCAGAAGAAGAGCCAAAACCAGTGTACCTACAAAATTAGCGCCGTCAATGGTAGCTGCGACAATCAGGTATGTTCCCAGACCCAACTTCTTCTTTTCAGCCTCCACAATATCATGCTCAGCAATATAATACAATGTGGCAAAATCAACCTCCCTTCTCAAATTGATCACAAGAACCATTTCCTTCATCATCACCTTGGCCAAACCAAGCAAGTCAACCAAATTGGCCAAATTTTCTCTATACCCCACCATATTGGCAAAACAATGTATATCCAGCACAATGGTCCCCTCCTACTTCATAGAGTCAAGCCTGGCAAACAAATTGGAAAATATCGATGAATCATCTAGTAGGAACCATTTCACTCCCTCAACCTACACTGCCAGCATTACAACAAAACCCCCAATGTAACTTAAGACTGCAAATCCCAACCTAGCCCAACCCTAATCCAAATAATATACTAGTTCAATCTATCCAAATAATTGAAACACCAGAACTAGAAACTGATCTAAAGGAGTGTAATGATCTTCAATTAAGATCTGGATGCATTATAGAAATAGAGGGAGATAAAACCACTCAAGTTGAGAATTAGTTACCTATAGAACAACCACCACAAGAAGGCGATGTGATCAGACAACAAACTCATGATCAAGCAACCACATCTTCTCCCCCATTCCCATAATGATTAATTATACCTTGACCTATACAACATCTTGATTTTGACATTCTGGGAGAACTGAAAAATTTGTACATAAAAATCCCACTCCTCCAAGCCATCAAAGACATCCCAATATATACAAATATTATCAAAGAGATATTTATAAAAAAACCAAGGAGGAGAAAAACAAATAACCCAACAGTCCAAGTAGTTAGTACCTTATTCGATCTATTATCAGGAAAAGAAACACCTGTTAAATATGAAGACCTAGGAAATCCAATAGTAACAATACAAATCAATGGAAAAACCTTTTCAAATGACTTAGTTGATCTAGGAGCTCCAATCAATATCTTAACAACGACCACTTGTCAAAAACTAAGCATTACATCAGTAGAACCAACTTCCACTTTATTAGAACTGGCTCACTGATCTGTGGTTAGGCCAGAAGGAAAACTACATGACATCATGGTATCCATTGATTCCTGGGAGTATCCTGTCGATTTTCTAATAATAAACCCCAAAAACCGACTTGATGGACATCCATTGATTTTAGTCCAACCTTGGCTTGCAACTGTTGATGCTTATATCGGTTGCCGACAAGGCAGTATGACCATAACGAGAGGGGCTAATATCAAGAATCTAGCTTTATATCCTCCAGCCCATCCAAGTGTCAAAATAATAAGAACTAACAAACATCCTATATCATACCTCACTGAAAATATTAGATCCCCATTAACCATAGAAGATGCCCTCGATTTCAAAGATCAAATGGAGGATGATTTCATTAACAATTTTATTAGCCAAGATGAATCTAGATCCCACATACAATGTCACATGACAGAAGCAACATTTGATAATGAATTAGAAGAAGATCCTCTTAAAGAAAATCATGATCAAATAATACCTACTACCTCTGTCTCAAATAGAAAAATTGTAGAAATCGAGCCAAGAAAAACTTTAAACATTAATGGCAACCTGACTCCCGAACAAGAAGAGAAGCTAATCCAACTACTGAGAAAATACAAAGAAGCATTTGCATGGGATTACCCTGACATGAAACAAATCGATCCCCAGTTATGTACACAACACATTAACATAGAGAAGGATGCAAGAACTATTCTCCAACCAAAAAGGAGACTTAACCCTCTGTTAGGACTCCAATTTGACCATTTTTGACCTTGTATTTTTGCTATAATATTACCCTCTTCAGTCCATACGTTGAAAGCTTTGATTATATAATGATCTAATCATTCCAAGGTATGAAGTAACTCTCCACATTACTATATGTTTAAGTTTTCATTACATATTCATGTTATCTTTATAATTATCTTTGAGAAGTTAACCAAGTTGCTAAGTAACCGTTGAATTGTTTAAAGTCTGCAGAAATTATAATTTGTAGCTGCTGCAACACCAGAAACAGCAACTACGTAGTTGCTGCAACACCAGAAACAACAACTACGCAGTTGCTGCAACACCAGCAACAAAAACTATCTAAAGCAGGGAAAACATTATTTTGCAACAACCAGAATACCGGAAATGACAAACAACAACTATCAGAAGATCGACAGAGTTCCATGCTGACACAGCACGATCAACAACTGTCCAGAAAGGGTAAGACACGGTTACAGTTGCTAAAACACCAGGAACAACATGAGTTTACTAAATCAACAACAATGAAGTGGAAAAGGATAGTATGAGGATTCCAAGAAGATGGTTGAAGTTTGTTTACCAGTTGTGTAACAGTAAGAGACCCAAGAAGGAATACACCGTCACACTATTGTAACGGCATCCTATAACAAGGATGGATTTCTTATTTTTGACAAAAAGATTTAACTGAATGAACTACGACGGTCTATTGTAATAGATGTATCCTCTATAAAGAGGATACATCTACATTAGAAAGGGGGAAAGAAAAAGGAAAAAAGTTGTAAGGGAAATTTTGAAAAACAAAAGCAAGTCTGAATCTTTATTGTAACTGGAGATTTTGGCAGATGAATAAAAGGTTGTTCTGAGCATCTAATCTAGCATTTGTGTTTTGGGGAATCTTGTGAGAAGGACAAGGCCCACCTTCTTCACAAGATTCACCCATTTATTTCCTGTTAGTGTGTGAGTGTGTTTGATAATTTCCTTTTGCTGGTACACTGTTTGGATTCTGTAGCATTACCTCTGATAATTTCCTTTTGTTGATACTATGTTTTGTTAATTGCTTGATATTGTAAAAGAATACTTCACTGGTGATTTGGAATTGTAGTGTGTATTAGCAACTTGGTTACAGGGGCAGGTGCTAAACATCCTTACCCTGAGGATGGTCCTGATCCTCTGCTAATAGAAGAGCCATTATTTCCCTTTGTAGATTTGTATTCTTAGTTAACTTCTTTCATTTTATCTCTGCAATATACTTTAACTGTTATAACATAGAATAAGGAGTTTGACAGAAAATAGAATTGTGTATACTACAGCTTTTAATGCTTTTAGAATTAAGTACATACAGTACGAGGTCACCTTTGAAATAAAAGGACTTTCCTGGGTTGACAAAGTAATGTGGTACTCGACTGTTTAATCAATAAACAATTCAAGTAGCCAACATTTTGGCGTCGTTGCTGGGGAAGGCGACTAGAGATTTTAAAAGCATTAATGATTTCCTTTAAGGAATAACAGGTGCATGAGAGGACGCAGGAAACCTAATTTCACAGGTAGCAAAGGCGGAGGAGGAAGAAAAACTTTTATTGACGAAATTATTTCAAAGGCCGAGACATCATAGAGGACGAGTTCCTAGAGACCACATATCCAGTATTCCTCACAAACAGATCGACAGACGGAGGAAGTACTAGGACCTGAAAGGAAGTGGGAAGTACCAAAATACACTGAGGAACCGGTAGAAGAACCTGAAGAGACAGAAGATACAGAAGATAAAGCAAGCGATTCAGGAAAAAGACCAATGGAGGATAACAGAGCAGAAGGAAGGGGGGAAAGCTCACTCTCTACCCTGGAGTTCCCTATTGGGGAGCTCCCGAGAGGAGCAACCCCTATGAAGAAAATTCCACTTTCAGCATTACCCAACTTTCATGGGTTATCCTCTGAAGACCCGGATGAATTCCTCTTTGAATTTGATATACTATGTAGGAGTTATGATTATGTGAGCCCTAAGAAACTAAAACTGTTTCCAGCAACACTGAAAGGGAATGCGTTAAGGTGGTTTATGAGCTTAGGAGCTCAGGCAATCACTACCTGGGATCAGATGAAAGAAATCTTTCTGGCCAAATATCAGGATTACTTTCGAACAAGAGAGAGGAAGGAAGAGTTGTTTAAAATGGTTGAGAAGGAGGATGAGAATTTGGAGGTTTTTGTGGAAAGACTGCAGTATAATCTGCAGCGGTCTGACCACCCTACCATGAGTAAAGATATTCTGAAAACAATACTGCTGAAAGGGGTACGAGATGAGTGCTTGGACATGTTGAATATGCTTAGAAAATGTGACATTTCCAAGGAACCATTTGATGAAATTATCAACCTTTGCATGAGATGTTCAAGAGGAGCAGTAAGCAAATCAAAAAGCAGGGACAACGTATATTCAAGAGTCCAGAAGTCAGCAAGTGGAGGAGCAACAAGGGCCGAAATAGGTAATTTGTTGGAAGAATTTAAAATTGAGATGTTAAGCTCTTTTGGTTCACAAATTGATGCTCTGCAGGTAAAAAAGAAACAGGGAGAAGTAGAAGCTACCCTAGCTATTTCTTGTTCTAAATGCAGAGAAAAACACCCACTCAGGGAATGCCCACTAGATAAGGTACCAATCTGCATGATCTGTGAAAAGGACCATGAGACCCAGCAATGACCCTCTCTGCCTGGAATAAAAGCAGCATTGCAGTCAACTGAAGAAGAGGCTGAAGTAGTGTACCTGATGACACAGAGGAGGCAATGGCCACAAAGACAAGGTATGAATTCTAACACAGCATTTATTCGTTGGAATAATCATTCTCCTTTTCAAACAAATTACCCACCCATGAACCAAATGCAGTACCCACCCTTTAATACGATGAATTTTCTACCCATACAGCAACCAAGTCTTCATTTTCCTGATCCTACCATATGGAATCCTTGGGCTCCCTAGCAATCATATTTTAATCAATGAAATCCAAACTAGGCAGGCCAACAGATGCCATTTCCTCAGCATCAACAGTCTCTTTCATTACCATCCAATACTCCTCCAAATAACCAAGAAATTAGACCACAGCTGCCTGTGCAACCCAACCCCAACCCAAATAACAATAAAGCTCTGCAAGCAATTGATATTCAAAATCAGCCTGTCTCCCCCATGGAATGTAACGATATCCATCTTCGCTTAGGGAGAGTTGTTGAACCCATCATTGATGACATTACTGACTTTGATAAAGAGGAAGTTGGAAAAGAAAAACCAGCTAACAATAATGTTGAAACAGTTGAATCAACATCTAACAACAATGATCAAACAACAGATCCGCCATTCCCTAAATGTCTGGCTCTCACCAAAACACTTGAGCAACCTGCTTTTAACCTTTTAGGCGAACTATAGAATTTATATGTTAAAATTCCATTGTTGCAAGTGCTAATAGATGTTCCCATTTATGCTAGGACTGTTAGAGATATTTGCATAAAAAAAACCTGGAAGAAAAGCTAAGGACCCCCTCACAGTTCATGTGATGGGAGAGCTGTCTGCTTTAATGACAGGAAAAGATCCTCTTGTGAAATATGGTGACCTTGGTCACCCTACAGTAACAGTTCAGGTTGGAAAAACTTTTGTCTCTAAAGTTATAGTAGATTTAGGTGTTGCAATAAACATTATGACACTTGAAACAACACAATTGCTGCAGTTAAAAAACTTTATTAGGGAAACTCCAACCATTCTAGAGCTAGCTGATCGCTCTACAATTAAACCTGAGGGAGTCATTGAAGATCTAATAATTTCTGTAGAATCCTGGAATTACCCAGCTGATTTTGTGGTGTTACAAACTAAAACAAAGTTGGAGGGTCATCCACTGGTTCTAGGAAGACCTTGGCTAGCTACAGCAGATGCTTTCATCAGCTGTAGATCAGGATCAATGACCATCTCTAATGGGCAGGAAACCAAACAGCTTGCCCTTTATCCTCATGCTACACCCATGATTAATAATGACAACTCTGTATGGGTAGATTATGAGGATGAAGAAACCCAACCTATCTTGAATATCGGACAAGCTTTAACTTTCAAAAACTCTACCGAAGATGAATTAATCAGCAACTTCATTTCTGAACCTTCTTCGGTCAGCCCAGAAATGTATAATCACTTCACTGCAATCTTGGAATCTAAATCTCAGCAGAACCTGAAAACTAAAAATTTATCTCAGACAATAGTAGGCAGTCCCTCCAAAAGTACAACAATAGAAATTGAGCCTGACAAAACATTAAATATAAATCCTAACTTAACTGATAATGAAAAACAACAGTTAATAAAGTTACTCCGGGAAAATAAAGAAGAATTTGCATGGGATTATACAGACATGAAGGGGATCTCTCCTGAGCTATGCACCCACTGCATTTATAGTAAAGAAGGATCCTTCCCATTCTATCAACCCCAGCGGCAGATGAATCCCAATCTAAGGGAAATTGTGAAGGAGGAACTTCAAAAACTGCTGAATGCAGGATTTATATACCCTATATCTGATAGTGAGTGGGTTTCCCCACTTGTAATTGTACCCAAGAAAAATGGCAAATGGAGAGTATGTGTGGATTACAGAGCTCTGAATAAAGCCACCCAGAAAGACCATTTCCCTTTACCATTCATTGATCAAGTATTAGATAATTTGGCAGGTAAGAAATTCTTTTCATTTTTGGATGGATTTAGTGGATATAATCAGATTAAGATTGCACCCCAAGACCAGGACAAGACCACGTTTAATAGCCCATGGGGGACCTTTTCTTACAGGGTCCTTCCATTTGGGCTATGTAATGCTCCAGCAACATTTCAGAGAGCAGTGATAGGGATTTTTTCTGATATGCTAAATGTTTCCTTACAAATATTTATGGATGACTTTACTCCTTATGGAGTGACTTTTGAGGATGCACTGCAAAATCTTGAAAAAGTACTTAAGCGATGTGTAGAAGCACACCTTGCCTTAATCACTGAAAAATTCCATATGATGATGAATCAAGGTATTGTATTGGGTCACTTTATCTCAATCCTAGGAATTCAAGTTGATCCAGCCAAAATACAGGTAATTCAAACACTCCCTATCCCGAAAACACAAACTGATGTAAGAAGCTTTTTAGGACATGCTGGATACTATAGAAGATTTATTAAGAATTTTTCCAAAATAGCTTCTCCTCTATTTTTGTTATTAAAAAAAAAATGTTGAATTTAAGTGGACTGATGATTGTGAAAAAGCATTTAATGAACTTAAACATCAGTTGTCTACAGCTCCCATTTTGAGAGGACCTGATTGGGAACTACCCTTTCATATATCCTCTGATGCCTCAGATACTGCAATTGGAGCTATCTTGTGCCAAGAAGAAAACAGTATTCCCTATGCAATTTATTTTATCAGTAAGAATATGACACCATCTGAGCTGAATTATACAGTCATTGAGAAGGAATTCCTAGCAGTCATTTATACTATCAAGAAGTTTCGACATTATATTACTGGCTACACTACTTTTGTGCATACTGACCACTCGGCCATTAAATATCTAATGAATAAATCAGTTACAAATGCTCGAGTTACCAAATGGTTATTATTATTACAAGAATTTGACATCACAATTGTAGATAGGCAAGGAAAAGAAAATGTAGTTGCTGACTTCCTTTCTTGATTAAAAACCGATGAAAACATTCGAGTAGATGATTCTTTTACTGATGAATATTTATTTGCAGTATCTGCTCACTCACCTGGGTATGCAGACATTGCCAACTATTTAGTTGTAGGAAAATTACCGTCGGACCTATCACACAGGGAAAAAAGAAAGATCATCCAGCGAAGTGCTAGGTACAACTGGATAAGCGGGTGTCTTTTCCACACAAGACTCGATCAAGAAATCTGGAGATGCATTGGTGAAGATGAAATTTATGATGTATTAAAAGCTTGTCACGATGGCCCTTGTGGAGGGCATTTTGCAGACAAAAAAATAGCACACAAGGTACTCAGAATGGGTTATTATTGGCCCTCACTCTTCAAAGATGCAAGGAAATATGTGAAGGCCTGTGATAGCTGTCAAAGAATGGGCCAGCCTAATAACAGGGATGAAATGCCACTCAATCCCCAGGTAATTCTTGAACCTTTTGAGAGACGGGCATTAGATTTTATAGGTCCCATTAATCCCCCATCCAATCAAAGAGTGTACATATTAGTATGCACAGATTATATGACTAAATGGGTAGAAGCTAAGGCACTCCTTAAAGCTAATGAGGAAGCAGTACTAACATTTTTATTTGAAGAGATCTTTGTTAGGTTTGGATTGCCCAGAGAATTAGTCACGGATGGAAGACCTCCTTTCAACTCTCATGGCTTCAAGGATACACTTCAGAAATATCATATTAAGCACAAAATGACTACACCTTATCACCCCCAGGAAAATGGGTAGGTAGAAAGCACCAATAAAGTCATAGAAGCCATCTTGACAAAAACAATAAAGGAGAATAGAAGGGACTGGTTTCAAAGGTTGCCTGAGGCATTATGGGCCTACAGAACTACTTGGAGGAATACTACGGGCTTTTCACTTTATGAATTAGTTTTTGGAAAAAATGTTGTTTTCCCTGTAGAGTTTGAAATAAAAACTTTAAGAACTGCTTTAGATGTTAACCTTGACTTGACTGATGCACAAACATCCAGGTTGCAGCAGCTTCAGGAATGGGACGAGAAGAGACTGGATGACATCCATCAAACAACCATGATACAACAACAAAGAAGCAGGTGGCATGACAGAACCATCAAGCAAAAGTAGTTCCAGAAAGGTAACTGGGCTCTACTCTATGAATCCCGTTTCGAGAATTTCCAAGGTAAGTTAAGAACAAGGTGGTTAGGGCCTTATGAAGTGGATGTTGTTTTTCCAAATGGGACAGTCAGACTTTTAACGATTGATGATAGTAGAACACCACTACTAGTGAATGGGTATCGACTCCGTTTGTATCAGCGGCCTGTTTCTAAAGAAGATTTTAAAGCTACTTGCATGACAGTTATACACTATGCTTCCCTAGGGGAACTTGCTGTCCCTCAAGGCACTTAAATTTTTGTTCATTTATGCATTTTTTTTTTAGATTAGATATTCTTTTCAACTAATAATCCCTGCCAAGGGTTGCCATATTACAATTCATTATTTTGCAGATCTTAGCTTTGGAAAATGGTTGAGAACAAAAGCTTCAAAGGAATCACTTTGCGGACTTGGGAACCCCGGTGCTGCAACACCACTCCCCATTGCTGCAACACCATTTCCCGTTGCTGCAACACCATTTCCCGTTGCTGCAACACCATTTCCCGTTGCTGCAACACCATTTCTCGTTGCTGCAACACCATTTCCCGTTGCTGCAACACCAACTCCCGTTGCTACAACACCAACCCTAATTGCTGCAACACCAACTCCCGTTGCTGTAACACCACTTCCCGATGCCGTAATGCCTTTTTCAGTATTTCTCTCATTTATAAAAGCACCAGTTTCTCCACTTCAGCTCCCAAGAAATGAATTATTATTTGCATAAAACATACCATTTCCTACCAAAAGAACCAGCCATACACTATGATGATTACAATCCTCCACTATTACTTCCCGACAGTACTAAAAATCACTGGTATTCTCATACTTTTAGACCCGCTTTAATCATTATGAATCCAGCAAAAGACAAGACAAGACTTTTCGACGCAGCAACTAAAAAGGTAAAACATAAAGGTACGCATGATTATGTATGGATATTAAATAATAGTTAATGTGGAGACGTTGATAGGACTACTGAATAATTGTACTTCCAATCATATCACTTACTCGTAGCTTTTCGGGGGGGATTACCAAAGCGTTGTCATAATTGTATAGCACACCAACTGTTGCCGCCGTTAACTCTCCCGGTAATATGTAAAAGTCATCTCATCATGTCATGTTACCTTTTGCAACAATTTACTCTGGACTGAACTCGGAAGCTCGGCTCTGTACTGAGAATTTTCACTGAAACATCAGCTATGGGAGGAAATCTCATCACATACGAACCTGGCACAACAACACTTCTTGAGCTCTATCCCAAGGCCTATCAAATCTTCCTGCAAGCGGGATGGCTAGATTATTTTAGGAGACTTCCAGATTTCGACGCACAACAAGTCCTTGAGTTTGCATGCAATTTAACAGAGGGGTTTTCCGTCATTCAGGGAGTTCCAATTCCAGTCACAGAGGAAGTCATAGCCCAAGTTACCGGGCTACTAGCTAATGGCACGCGATGGTTCAGTAGAAAGCACCTGATCCTCAATGCGCAGCAGGATTTTCTTCAACTAGGCGAGCAGGTGGAACCCAAGGGCAGAGGCGTAGCACTTCAATCACTGCCTCAACCATGGCCAAAAATTGCTGAGTTTGTAAAGCAATACCTGACGTGCGAAGGCCGATACCAGGTAATTTACCAGCATGATTTTGTCTTCTTGAATCACTTGAGGCATGGTCAGTTGATAAATATGCCATATTATCTATTGGGATGTCTTAAAAATATATCATGTTACACTGTCAATGCAAAGTGTCAGCTCCATTCCTTGAAACACCACCGTCTAGCTCAATTATTGATCAATAAAGGCCTTGCCTTAAATAATCCCCCTCCCCTCATTAATCCCCACCAAGAGGCAGAAATCCCTCAGCCAGAGCAGGAAATTCCTCATCAGGAAGAGGAAATTCCTCACCAAGTTGAGGACATACCTCAGCAGGATGAAGAAATCCCTCAGCCAGAGCAGGAAATTCCTCATCAGGAAGAGGAAATTCCTCACCAAGTTGAGGACATACCTCAGCAGGATGAAGAAATCCCTCAGCAAACACAAGATATTTCAGAAAAAATACCTGAAGAAATTCCTCAGCAAACAGACGATATTCCAGATAAAATAGTCAAAGAAATCCTCCAGCAAACTCCCCCACAAGTTGCTGAAAATGTACAATCAGCAGTAGAAATACCCATGCAAACAACCCCATCCCCCAATAAAACCGACCCATCAGTTCCTATACTTGGTATTTCTACCGACGACTCTGATGATAACATCCCTATTACCCCTCTCAAACGAAAGATGCAGCATAAAAATGAAACCCCGCCGAAAAGAAGAAGAACTATGGCTTCGGCTAAAGCAGCTGCTATTTCTGCCACTACCCCTATTTTAAAGAAAGCTAGCCGAAAAAGAAAAATGTATGAATTCCCTACCTCTCTACCCAAGCAAAGGACTCGGTCATCTATAACAGCTGAATCCCCTAGCCCCACTCTCCCTAGTTCCCCACCCATCATGTTAAAAACCCGTACTCCCACTAGCCCTGGAAACTCCCCTCCCTCACCCTCGGGGGCTCAGATGCAAAGTGTTCACAGTGTCGTGACATTATCTTTTGAGGAAGTTGTCGCAAAAGAACCAGCTGTCGACACCCAAGGTAATATTGGCCAAGTGGCTGCAACACAAGAAACAACCACTACCCCACCAGGTGACACACAAGAACCACCTGTTGGGGGTATAAATGTTCAAATGAATGTTGAAACACAACCTCTGCCTCCACTGGAACCTGTCGCTCCACAAGCTTAGCCAACCATATCTGCCCTGCAGGAAGAAATTGAATTTCTGAAATCCCAAATTCACGATTATCAGGAAGAAATAATAAGGGTCAAAGAAGCTTATCAAAATGAACGTAACCTGCACATTTTAGCACGGGTAGCATCTGCAGCGGAGAAGAGTAAAGAGAATGAATATATGTGCGCAAACTGTCGTGAGATATACACTCAAGCAGGATACAAGGTAGTTGCAGAACCAATGATTGGAGTCATCCCAGAACCTTCTGTTATTGTGGTTGAAATGAAAGAACTTGCTGTTACACAAGTTGCAGAAGCAAAAACAGAACCACCACAACCCTCCGCTGAAACAGAGCAACCTGCTGCAACATAAGAACCAGCAGGCTCTCCAAAAACGGTGCAGGAGCAAACAGAGCAACCTGCTGCAACACAAGAACCAACAGGCTCTCCAAAAATGGTGCAGGAGAAAACAGAGCAACCTGCTGCAACATAAGAACCAGCAGGCTCTCCAAAGACGGTGCAGGAGAAAACAGAGCAACCTGCTGCAACACAAGAACCAGCAGGCTCTCCAAAAACTATACAGGTGGAAACAGAGCAACCTGCTGTAACACAAGAACCAACAGGATCTCCAAAAAGTGTAAAGAAAGAAGTAGAAGAACTTGTTGTAACTCAAGAACCAGCAGGCTCCACAAAAGTTATGGAACAAGAAAAATAAGCATTGGCTATTACACAGGAATCAGCAGGAAATGGAGAAGAAGACATGAAATCACCCCGACCTACTCAAACTGTTATGGAACAAGAGAAAGACGCATTGGATGTTTCACAGGAATCAGCAGGGAATGGAGAAGAAGACATAAAATCACCCCGACCTACCCAAACTGTTATGAAACAAGAAAAGGAAGCATTGGCTGTTACACAGGAATCGACAAGGAATGGAGAAGAAGACATAAAATCACCCCGACCTACCCAAATTGTTATGGAACAAGAAGAAGAAACATTGGCTGGAAATGGAAAAGAAGACATCGAATCACCTCGGCCTACTCCAATTATCACAGAGCAGAAAATTCTTGTTGATGCCTTTACACAAACTAAATCTCCCCCTGCCAGTGATGCATGCATAGAGACCGCTAGTTTTCAAGAATTAAAGGGAGAATGGTGGAGAGAATATGAGCTGTCACAAGGGAAAGCATTCCAACAACAAAAGGGAATCTGGTTCAATTATGCATATAAGAATTGGGAAGCACTTGAGTAGTCTAGAGCTCAGTACAAAGAAATTAAGGAACTAAAAGCTAGACTGTCCCAGATTTTTGAGTTGGTTCAAAGAATAATTGCTACAAGAAAACCTTCTTTCAACTATGCAACATTTTTGAGAGAACGACTAACATTCTTACAGATAAAGGTAGTTAGAGATGGTAGACCTCATCAGGTGATTACATCAGAACAATTTATTGAAACCTTTGTAGGGGCACCCAAAAATTATCAGAATCTATTGTGTGAGCTTTATCTCCACAACGAAGCCATGTCTGAAGACAGAAAAATGAATATACTCCCTCTTGTTGGCGACATACTGTTGGCATTATGATACATATGTTGTACTTGATGGCAACCCACTCATCTCAGATAATAAATTATAGTGTAGAGAAAAGTTTACGCACTTATATGCAGAGAAAAGTTTATTTCATATAGAGAAAAAGTTCACGCACTTTTATGCAGAGAAAATTTTATTTCATGTAGAGAAAATTTCACGCACTTTTATGCAGAGAAAAGTTTATTTCATGTAGAGAAAAAGTTCACACGCTTTCATGCAAGGAAAAGCGCGTATATGTTGGAGAACTTACCTTTGGTCCATGGTAGTTAGTCCTTGGTATTTGAACCTATGAGGAAAAGCGCGTATATGTTGGAGAACTTACCTTTGGTCCATGGTAGTTAGTCTTTGGTATTTGAACCTATGAGGAAAAGCGTGTATATGTTGGAGAAATTACCTTTGGTCCATGGTAGTTAGTCCTTGGTATTTGAACCTATGGTTTTGGACCATGGTACGCACTTTCATGCAAGGAAAAGCGCGTATATGTTGGAGAACTTACCTTTGGTCCATGGTAGTTAGTCCTTGGTATTTGAACCTATGGTTTTGGCCCGTGGTATTGCATCCAAAAGTGTTGATATCACGTACTTTCATAGTTGGTTCATGGTATTAGTCCAACATTTTTTTGATCCTATGGTTTTGGCCCGTGGTATTGTGAAATGCCTAAGACTATAAAAGAGGAAGGAGATCATTTGGCAAAGCATCTTCTGAATTATCAAATATCTGATAAAGTGCTAGATGTGGAATATTGTGATTGGGTTTTGGTGCAGATCTGGATCTGAATGAAGAAGGAACCTGAGCGTAAGGAGAAGGATAAGTTCTATTGATGGGTCAAAATCTTAAGGCTGGAATAGTGGTATCTCTATATGATTTTGATCTGTGATATGTGGCATACGCTTGATCTATAAATCTAATAATCTGGGTCTGAATTATTGATGCATGTTTTATTTTACACATGTTATGATATGGGTATGTCTGATGTAACAACTGCAAAGTTATAAGGAAATATTTGCAGATCAGTATGCGGGTTGGCTTTGGGGAAATCAGAGATTGATGATGCAAGTGTAGTTGATGGGTTTTTGATGTTCTTGGATCCAGTTTGAAAATTTATGAAAAGTGGTCCTTGAAAGAAAAGAAGTAGGGGGTTGTAGCTCCCTTCCAGGAGAGACTGGAAAACGAGAGAGAGTTGTAGCTCTCTGCAGGTTGCAGCCTGCGTACTGGTAAAGGACTGCACCAATACAAAACCATTGTAAAAGGAGTTTCTAATTTGAAAGAAGATAGAGACATATTGCAGCAGGTGGTTTTCACCCACATTGGGTTTCCACCTTACATCTTGTGTTCTTTGGTGTGACTATCTATTTTCTTTGTTCATGCTCATTATTTTATGGTACTGACATGCAAAAATAATTCAAAGAATAAATAAAGAATATTTATTAAAAGAACCTGATAATACTGATTCACCCCCCCTTTCAATATTATTTCCAACAATTGGTATCAGAGCAGGTCCTTCAGAGAAGCTTGATCGCTTGAAGGAAGATCATTCATCATGAGAAACTACGGGAGGGAAGCATCAAACAGGCCACCAATTTTTGATGGGACAAACTTCAATTATTGGAAGGTAAGATTTACTGCCTATCTTCAATCTCTTGGTACAGAAGTTTGGGATATCATAGATACAGGCTACACTTTTCCTTCAGCTACTCCTACAGATACGACTGAAAAGAAGAAATATGAAACAAATGCTAAAGCAATCAATACTCTGTTGGGATGCTTATCTCAAATAGAATTCGTGAAGGTTATGCAATATAAATCCGCAAAAGAAATATGGGACAAGATTGTCTTCAGCTACGAAGGAGATGAACAGGTAAAGCGTGCTAAACATCAAACCCTCAGGATTCAGTATGAGAATCTCAGAATGTATAATGATGAAAGTGTGGCTAACTATTTCCTTTGGGTAGATGAGATTTTTAATTGCATGAAAAACTTTGGTGAAGAAATAAAAGAGGCTATTGTGGTTGAAAACGTTCTAAGATCATTGTCCCCCAAGTTTGAATCTAAAGTGTCTGCAATAGAAGAAAAGGAAAATCTACGAATTCTTACTATGTCTCAGCTACACGGAATTCTAACTGCTTATGAAATGAGAAAGGGAGGTCCATCAGACAGAAGAGAAGCTGCTTTCAAGGCTTCAGGCAAAGGAGACTATTATGAAGCAAGTCACGTGCCAGAAGAACAAGAAGAAGAATCAAATTTTGTCAGAAATCTTCAAAGGGGAACTGGAAGGTTCAGAGGTAAGTGACCTTTTAAATGCTTTGCTTGTGGAAGAGTAGGTCATTATGCTGCAAAATGTCCTCATAAGGATAAAGGAAAGGAACCTGCTAGATGGAACAAGAAACAGATTGCAAATAAGAAAAGCTACTACACTCATGAAGATAGTGATGGTCTATCAAATAGTGACGAAGATGAACGAGGTAATGACTATAAACTCTTAATGGCATTTGAAGATGATGATTACATGGATGCTATAGATGTGGATAAATTTTGTGAAGAAATTTCTAGACTCAAGACATGTATAGAAGAAAAGAATAGGATCATTGATACTCTACAACTTCAAATTGATGAAAAAGAAAATATCTTGAAACGTTAGAAGGCGAAATTGTTGGTCTTAGAAAAGAGATTGAGAAAACAAAGGCTATTGATCTTAAGTTTGTCAAAGGATCTGAAACTCTGGATGAGATCATCAATGTACAATGCTCTCCTCTAAACAAGACAGGTCTGGGCTATAATGGAGAAACTTCTCAAGCATCCACCTCAAAGAGTTATCTTGATGCAGCAAGAAGGAATGAGCAAAAGCACAATGGAGATCACCAAGTAAAGTAGGGACCAATTACAAACAAAGACTATTAGGAAAATCAGGGGCAATCTGTCTTAAGGATGAACAAAAGCTACAACCAGCCATAGGTAAAATCCTCTCAATTTGCTTCAATAATGAATGACAATAGAAATTACAATCGTTTGGCTGGAAGATTTGATAACCACAGAAATTTCTTAAATGGACAATGCTTTTGTTGCCATAACTTTGGTCACAAAGGAGCTCAATGTGTTGCATATAAAATGATCATGACTAGAGAAGCTCAAAAACAAAGAAGTATGACCGGGATTACCAAAAGGACCTATATCAACTTTTCGGTTCTTGAAAATGAAGTTGAATGTTCTATTTGCAATAACTTTGGTCATGAAGATTCTGAATGCACGAGCAGGTTTCAACAGACAAAGGAACAAGCCTCAAGCACCAAAACATGGAGAATAAAGGAACCACAAACAGAAAGATGTGGGATAGCATTTTATGCAGAGGGACAGGAAGATCTATGGTACATTGACAATGGATGTTCGAAGCATATGACAGGTGATAAAGAAAAACTTGAATCATATTCTGCTCTAGAAAAAAGAAAGAAAGTTTCTTTTGGAAATTATACTCCTGCAACTATAAAAGGAAAAGGCACTGCTCCGTTAAAAGAAAAGGTCAAAGCTGGAAATGTTTTGTATGTTTATGGATTGAAACATAATCTTCTAAGTGTCAGCCAGATGTGTGATCAAAGAACCGAGGTGATATTCAGATCAAATGGATGTCTTGCTCGTGATCTTGATACAGGTAAAACAGTGATCAAAGGTAAAATAACTCCAAATAATCTATACATATTTGAAAAAGGACAACAAGAATGCTATCTGAGCAAGGAAGATGAGCACTGGTTATGGCACCAAAGGTTGGGGCATCTAAGCTTTTCACAAATAAGGAAAGCATGCAAATATCAGGAAGTTCGTGGTCTTCCAGATATCAAAGTTCCAGACAACACCATATGCAAATCATGTCAGTTTGGAAAGCAAACCAGAACTACCTTTCTGGAAAAGGAAGGTTCAGCTAGCATGCCTCTTGATCTAGTACATACAGATACATGTGGTCCATTCAGGAAAAGGACACCTCGAGGAGAAGAATACTTGATATTATTCATTGACGATTCCTCCAGGTTTTTCTGGTTAGGACTTATGAAGCACAAAGATGAAGCATTCGAAAAATTCAAATCCTTTAAAGCCTTGGTTGAAAATGAATCAGGATACAAAATTAAGTGTCTTAGATCCGATAGAGGTGGGGAGTTTACCTCAAATGAATTTTTTGATTTCTGTGAAGAACATGGGATAAGAAGAGAATTCTCTATAGCTAGAACTCCTCAGCAAAATGGAGTGGTGGAAAGAATGAACAGAACTGTCCAACAAATGGCTCATGCTATGCTTGATGAATCTGGAACTCCCACAACTTTTTGGGGTGAAGCAGCACATGCTGCGGTTATTATTCTCAACAAAACAAATGTCCGAGTGAACAACACTCAAACCCCTCATGAGCTCTGGTATGGTGAGACTCCTTCCGTAAATCACTTCAAAATCTTTGGGAGCAAATGCTATATTAAAAATACTGATGAGCAACTTGGAAAACTTGAACCTAGAGCAGATGAAGGCATCCTTCTTGGTTATTCTCCACACAGCAAAGCATACAAGTGCTATAATAAAAGACTTGGAAGAATTGTTGACAGCATTGATGTAGTGGTTGATGAGAAGGGATACATTCCTAGGCAAGTAAATCATGAAGATATCGAAGAAGATGAAGGCCGTCCTCAAAGACAGAATGATGAAGAAGAAGAACCTCAAGAAGAACCAGAGGAGCAGATAAGGATAGAAGAGAAGACTCCATCTAGATATGTTCAAAAGAATCATCCAGAATCTCAGATTTTGGGATAGAAAGAAGCAGGTGTACAAACAAGAAGAACAATTGCAGAAGCTTCAAGCTATTTGGCATTACTCTCTTCCACTGAACCACAAAATGTGAAAGAGGCATGCAGAGATGAATGTTGGGTCAAAGCAATGGATGAAGAACTTGAGCAGATCGAAAAGAACAACACTTGGGAGCTGGTTCCTAGACCAAAGGATAAGAATGTTATAGGAACAAAATGGGTCTTCAAAAATAAATTGAATGAAAATGGAGAAGTAATTAGAAACAAGGCCAGACTTGTTTATAAAGGGTATGCGCAACAAGAAGGAATAGATTTTGAAGAAAATTTTGCTCCTGTTGCAAGACTTGAGGCCATCCGAATATTCCTTGCTCTCTCAAGCTTTCAAAACTTCAAAGTATTTCAAATGGACATGAAATCAACCTTTCTGAATGGAGACTTGGAAGAAGAAGTATACATTGACCAGCCAGATGGTTTCATTCTTGGAAATTATCCAAATCTTGTATGCAGATTGAAAAAGGCTCTCTATGGCCTCAAACAAGCTCCAAGGGCTTGGTACTATCGTTTGGACAAATATCTTCATCAACAAGGTTTTTCCAAAGGATCAGCAGACAACAATCTTTATATAAAAGTTGAAAATGACAAATTGCTGATACTTGTTGTGTATGTAGATGACATTATCTTTGGCAGCAATGAAGAAGCTATGAGTCAAAGCTTTGCCTTGGTGATGCAGAAAGAATTCGAAATGTCCTTGCTGGGAGAACTGACATATTTTCTTGCTTTGCAAATCCAATAAAATGAAGGAGGGATCTTCTTGTCTCAAACCAAGTATCTCAAGTAGATTTTGAAGAAATATAGTATGGAAGAAGCAAAACCAATATGTACACCCATGGTCATAGGATGTAACCTCAGTGCAAATGATGAATCAACAGTAGTGCATCAACCAACTTACAGATCTATGATTGGAAGTCTACTTTATTTGACAGGTACCTGACAAGACATCATCCATGCAGTGGGAATAGTTGGAAGATTTTAGGAAAATCCAAAGGAAACTCATCTTCAGGCAGTAAAGAGAATCTTCAAATATCTTCAAGGGACTCAAAACTATGGCTTATGGTATCCTAGAGATACAGATCTCACACTTCATGCTTATACAAATGCAGATTGGGCTGGAAGCGTGAATGACAGGAAAAGCACAAGTGGTGGTGCATTCTTTATGGGTTCCAGATTAGTATCTTGGTTCAGCAAGAAACAGAGTTTGATTTCCTTGTCTAGCTGAAGAAGAATATGTTGCTACTGCATCTTGCTGCACTCAACTCCTTTGGATGATGCAGACCTTGCAGGATTTTCAAATCACTTGTAGACCACCCATCTCCATCTTATGTGATAATACAAGTGCAATCAACATTTCAAAGAACCCAGTCATGCATTCTAAAACCAAGCACATACCAATCAAGTATCACTTTCTCCAGGAACAAGTGCTTGAACAAAAGGTCAAGTTGGAGAATGTTCCTTCTAAGGAACAGGTTTCTGATATACTCACCAAACCATTGCCTAGGGAGACCTTTGAATACCTCAAGCAAAAGCTGGGGGTTGTTGATGCATCATCTTGTTGTTGAATCTCTTCTGATTGTTGGTTGTACGCAAGGTTCATATGCGTGCATGTGTTGGGTTGCGGATTGGTCAAAGATCGAATGGCACAGGTTCAGGGGGAGCATATCATGCATTGTTGGCATTATGGAGGAAGTACAGAAGGAGATCATGGATGCTGGTCTGAATATTGCTGCAATACGTCTCTATCTCTTTCATGGTCATGGATTATGGTTCTTCTTTGCCGATCTGGTTTATAGTCAGGGGGAGCATGTTCTTAGGGGGAGCATAACCCTTTGCCCTTGATGTCAAAGGGGGAGAGTGATTGGTTGTTGTTGCCATCAAGTCCAAAGGGGGGGATTGTTGGCATTATGATACATATGTTGTACTTGATGGCAACCCACTCATCTCAGATAATAAATTATAGTGTAGAGAAAAGGTCACGCACTTATATGCAGAGAAAAGTTTATTTCATATAGAGAAAAAGTTCATGCACTTTTATGCAGAGAAAAGTTTATTTCATGTAGAGAAAAGTTCACGCACTTTTATGCAGAGAAAAGTTTATTTCATGTAGAGAAAAAGTTCACGCACTTTCATGTAAGGAAAAGCGTGTATATGTTGGAGAACTTACCTTTGGTCCATGGTAGTTAGTCCTTGGTATTTGAACCTATGGTTTTGGACCATGGTACGCACTTTCATGCAAGGAAAAGCGCGTATATGTTGGAGAACTTACCTTTGGTCCATGGTAGTTAGTCCTTGGTATTTGAACCTATGGTTTTGGCCCGTGGTATTGCATCCAAAAGTGTTGATCTCACGTACTTTCATGGTTGGTTCATGGTATTAGTCCAACAGTTTTTTGATCCTATGGTTTTGGCCCGTGGTATTGTGAAAGGCCTAAGACTATAAAAGAGGAAGGAGATCATTTGGCAAAGCATCTTCTGAATTATCGAATATCTGATAAAGTGCTAGATGTGGAATATTGTGATTGGGTTTTGGTGCAGATCTGGATCTGAATGAAGAAGCAACCTGAGCGTAAGGAGAAGGATAAGTTGTATTGATGGGTCAAAATCTTAAGGCTAGAATAGTGGTATCTCTATATGATTTTGATCTGCGATATGTGGCATACGCTTGATCTATAAATCTAATAATCTGGGTCTGAATTATTGATGCATGTTTTATTTTACACATGTTATGATTTGGGTATGTCTGATGTAACAACGGCAAAGTTATAAGGAAATATTTGCAGATCTATATGTGGGTTGGCTTTGGTGAAATCGGAGATTGATGATGCTAGTGTAGTTGATGGGTTTTTGATTTTCTTGGATCCAGTTTGAAAATTTATGAAAAGTGGTCCTTGAAAGAAAAGAAGTAGGGGGTTGTAGCTCCCTTCCAGGAGAGACTGGAAAACGAGAGAGAGTTGTAGCTCTCTGCAGGTTGCAGCCTTCGTACTGGTAAAGGACTGCACCAGTACAAAACCATTGTAAAAGGAGTTTCTAATTTGAAAGAAGATAGAGACATATTGCAGCAGGTGGTTTTCACCGACATTGGGTTTCCACCTTACATCTTGTGTTCTTTGGTGTGACTATCTGTTTTCTTTGTTCATGCTCATTATTTTATGGTACTGACATGCAAAAATAATTCAAAGAATAAATAAAGAATATTTATTAAAAGAACTTGATAATACTGATTCAACCCCCCTCTCAGTATTATTTCCAACACATACAACTCAGAGCTTTCATTTCTTTCTAGCCAACCAACTCACTTGGAAAAATGCCTTCATCTCAGCACAACATAGTGAACAGAACTGTCTCCTTTGGATTAGGGCTAAACCTCAAAATGTAGCTACTTTCATTGCACAGCACCGAAGAATGTTAAGTGAACCTGGAATGACTGATCACATTAGGCAACTACAAGCAGTGGTCTTGCGAGATTGCCAACACTATGTGAAAACGAAGGCACCTTTGGCTATTAAAACCAACAACCTATTCTGGGAAAGTTGTCCCAAGGAAAGGCAGGAGTATCATCCCTACAATCCACCTAATCTACAGGCAGCAATTTCAAGGGTACCTTACTATGTTAGATGTATGTAACAATGTGCTGAAAAATGGATTGGCTATAGATTTAAATTTCCCCTCTTATGGTTATCTGTTCAGCAATACAAGGGTCAGTTTGGATCAGCCAAAAAGGAAGAGGTGGTAGCATGGAGGCAACTAGAGACTGTCTGTGTGTTCAGAGACAAGTTTGATAACACTTTCTATAGCTACTGTATCAATAATTTACACTATTCATCCCAGTACTCTGACTCAGATTCAGAGTAAGCATTGCATGAGGACATGCAACCCTTTCAGTTGGGGGGATGTTAGGACTCCAAATTGACCATTTTTGACCTTGTATTTTTGCTATAATATTACCCTCTTTAGTCCATAAGTTGAAAGCTTTGATTATATAATGATCAAATCATTCCAAGGTATGAAGTAACTCTCCGCATTACTATATGTTTAATTATTCATTACATATTCATGTTATCTTTATAATTATCTTTGAGAAGTTAACCAAGTTGCTAAGTAACCGTTGAACTGTCTAAAGTCTACAAAAATTATAATTTGTAGTTG
The DNA here is from genome assembly GCA_031772625.1 of Pinus tabuliformis. Lineage (NCBI taxonomy): Eukaryota > Viridiplantae > Streptophyta > Pinopsida > Pinales > Pinaceae > Pinus > Pinus tabuliformis. Next base: position 201,586,145 of record CM062810.1, on the reverse strand, counting down.
CTGCAACACCAGAAACAACAACTACGTAGTTGCGGTAACACGAGAAACAGCAACTACGCACTTGCTGCAACACCAGCAACAACAACTATCTAAAGCAGGGAAAACGTTATTTTGCAACAACTGGAATACCGGAAATGACAAACAGCAACTATCTGAAGATCGACAGAGTTCCATGTTGACACAGCACGATCAACAACTGTCCAGAAAGGGTAAGACACGATTACAGTTGCTAAAACACCAGGAACAGCATGAGTTTACTAAATCAGCAAAAATGAAGCGGCAAAGGATAGTACGAGGATTCCAAGAAGACGGATGAAGTTTGTTCACCAGCTGTGTAACAGTAAGAGACCCAAGAAGGAATACATCGTAACATTGTTGTAACGACATCCTGTAACAAGGATGGATTTCTTATTTTTGACAAAAAGGTTTAATTGGATGAACTACGAAGGTCTATTGTAATAGATGTCTCCTCTATAAAGAGGAGACATATACATTAGAAAGGGGGGAAGAAAAAGGAAACAAGTTGTAAGGGAAATTTTTAACAGCAAAAAGCAAGTCTGAATCTTTATTGTAACTGGACATTTTGGCAGATGAATAAAAGGTTGTTCTGAGCATCTAATCCAGCATTTGTGTTCTGGAGAATCTTGTGAGAAGGATAGGGCCCACCTTCTTCACAAGATTCACCCATTTATTTCCTGTTAGTGTGTGAGTCTGTTTGATAATTTCCTTTTGCTGGTACTCTTTTTGGATTCTGTAGCATTACCTCTGATAATTTCCTTTTGCTGATACTCTGTTTTGTTAATTGCCTGATATTGTAAAAGAATACTTCACTGGTGATTTGGAATTGCAGTGTGTATTAGCAACTTGGTTACAGGGGCAGGTGCTGAACATCCTTACCCTGAGGATAGGGTCCTAATCCTCTGCTAACAGAACAACCATTATTTCTCTTTATAGATTTGTATTCTTAGTTAACTGCTTTCATTTTATCTCTGCAATATACTTTAACTGTTATAACATAGAGTAAGGATTTTGACAGAAAATAGAATTGTGTATACTATAGCTTTTAATGCTTTTAGAATTAAGTACATATAGTATGAGGTCACCTTTGAAATAAAAGGACTTTCCCGAGTTGACAAAGTAATGTCGTACTCGACTGTTTAATCAATAAACAATTCAAGTAGCCAACACCCTCATCTAAAAGAAATTGTAAAAGCTAAACTTTAAAAAATTTTAGATTCGAACTTCATCTACCCTATCTCTGATAGCAAATGGGTCTCTCCACTTATTGTGGTGCCAAACAAGAATGGAAAATGAAGGATTTGTGTAGATTATAGAGAGCTAAATAAAGCAACACAAAAATACCACTTTCCCCTTCCATTCATTGACCGGGTATTAGACACTTTAGCAAGAAATAAATTCTTTTCTTTCTTAGATGGCTTCAGTGGATACAATTAGATTTAGATTGCCCCTGAAGACCAAGGCAAAACTACTTTTACATGTGCTTGGGGAACATTTTCCTACAGAGTTTTACCTTTTGGCTTATGCAATGCCCCTGCCACATTTCAAAGGGCTATCCTCAACATATTTTCAGGTTTAATAAATGAAGGGCTCAAAGTATACATGGATGATTTTACACCATACGGAGATGATTTCGACCCAACATTGGACACATTCAAAAAAGTGCTGCAACGGTGCATTGCCACTAGGCTCTGTTTGAGCCATGAAAAATGCTATATGATGATGACTCAAGGACTTATTTTAGGCCATTATATCTCACCAACTGGAATACAGGTAGATCTGGCCAAAATTCAAATAATTTTTCTAATTCCCACTCCTACCACTCAGACAGAGGTACGCAGCTTTCTTGGATTTTCTGGTTATTATAGAAGATTTATAGAACATTTTTCTCATATTACTGCACCTTTATATGCACTAACAGGTAATGTTGACTTTGTTTGGACATATAAATGTGGCCATGCTTTTGAGGATCTAAAAAAGCTTGTGTCAACATCCCCAGTACTTAGAGGTCCAAATTGGGACCTACCATTTCAAGTTTCATCAGATGCTTCAGATACAGCTATTGGAGTAGTCCTTGGGTAGGAAGAAGATAAAAAACCATATGCAATTTATTATATTAGCAAGAATTTATCTCCGGCTGAATTGAACTATACTGTTACTGAAAAGGAATTTTTAGCTGTAATATATGTTGTCAATAAATTTAGGCACTATATCACTGGATATCCTATTATCTTATATACAGATCACTCTGCCATAAAATATTTACCAAATAAACCGATCACAAATGGTAGAGTAACCAGATGGCTGATTTTATTGCAAGAATTTGATATCACAATAAAGGACCGTCCTAGAAAAGAAAATCTTGTAGCTAACTTTCTCTCACGAATTCCAAAACTAGTGGATGTAGTAGCAGTTGAGATGAACATTTGTTCGTTATCATTGTTAAAACACCCTAGTATGTTGACGTTGCAAATTATTTAGTAGTAATAAAATTACGGAAACATCTAACCCCCAATGAACGAAAATAGATTGTCCAGCGTAGTACTCGATTTTCTTGGATTGGGGGCTACCTGTTCCATACAGGGGCAGATATGCACATCAGGAGATGCATCCGTGAAGATGAAATTTTTGACATTTTGAAAGCTTGTCACGATGGACCATGTGGCGGACATTTTGCGGATCAAGGAACTAGTCACAAGGTGCTACAAACAGGGTATTATTGGCTCACGATCTTTAAAGATGCAAAGAAGTTCGTCCAAGCTTGTGACAACTGCCAAAGAGTAGGACGCCCTCGACAGTCCGAAGAAATGCCCCTGAACCCACAGCTATTCATTGAACCATTCGAACGATGGGCCCTCGATTTTGTTGGTCCAATTAACCCATCATCGAACTAGAAAACATATATTTTGGTAGCAAAAGAATATGTCACCAAATGGGTTGAAGTAGAGGCATTGCCGAGAGCTACAGAGGATTCTGTCATACAGTTCTTGTTCCATATATTTGTGTGATATGGCCTCCCAAGAGATATAATTGCGGATTGAGAATGATAGTTTGTTGGTAACAAAATTGCTTCAACACTAAAAAGCTATCTTATCTAGCATAAAATTACTACTCCATGCCACCCACAGGTAAATGGTTAAGTAGAAAGCACCAATAAAATAATAGAAGCAATCCTGACAAAAACCATTGCGTCACACAGACAGGATTGGGTTACAAGATTGTTAGAAGCCTTGTGGGCTTACAGAACAACATGGAGAAGCACTACCAGTTATTCACCATACCAGCTAGTATTTGGAAAGGAACCCATCTTTCCGAAAGAATTCAAAATACAGACACTGCTAGCAAAACAAGAAGTCAGTCTAGATTTAAATGAGGCACAGATTATTAGATTACCGAAGACCAATGAGCTAGATGAAATCAAGCTCTATGCCCTTCAACACACTATGTTGATCCAACAACAGCGAGCTAAATGGCACGACGCCCTCATTAAAAAGAAAGTCTTCCACAAAGGAGATTGGGCGCTCCTATACAATTCCAAGTTTCAGGATTTTTCGGGGAAACTTCAGACTTGTTGGCTGGGGCCATACGAAATCCAAAAGGTACATGATAATGGAACCATTACTCTAACCACCATTAATGGATCTGGACATACCTTTAAGGAAAACGACCACTGCCTTCAATTATACTGCAAACCACTTACTTGGGAATCCTTCTACTAGCAACTCTGCGAAGACTCTGACATGCAGATTTTGGTGGAGGAAGAGAAATCTTCCTCACCTCTAGTTCATTAAGTAATTCGTTTGTTCTTACATTCTGTACATAATTCTTTTGTTTTGTCAGCATAAATTATTTTCTGTACATATTTTTGTATTTTCATTTTGTTGTTCCTTTTAGGAAGAAACAACATTATCATGAATTTGCTGTTCCTTTTTCAAGGAACAACACCTCTACATTTTGATGTTCCTTTTCGAAGGAACAACAGTTCCATCATTTTTGTTGTTCCTTTTCGAAAGAACAACACTTTTGCATTCTGTTGTTCCTTTTGAAAGGAACAACATTTTCGTCGTTTTGATGTTCCTTTTTCGAAGGAACAACACTTGCATTATTTGTTGTTCCTTTTTTTGAAGGAACAACACTTTGGTTTTTGTTGTTCCTTTTTCCAAAGGAATAGCACTTTCACTTTCTACTATTCCTTTTCCAAAGGAACAACACTTGAATTGTTCTATTGTTCCTTTTTCCAAAGGAACAACACTTTCATTTTGTTGTTCCTTTTTCGCAGGAATGACACTTTTCTTTCTTGTTTTTCCTTTTTCCAAAGGAACAACACTTTCTTTCTTTGTTGTTCCTTTTTCTGAAGGAACGACACTCACATTTTTTTGTTGTTCCTTTTCTGAAGGAACAACACTTTTTTTTTCTGCTGTTCCTTTTTCTGAAGGAACAACACTTTCATTTTTGTTGCTCCTTTTCCGAAGGAACAACAATTTTGTTTTTTGTTGTTCCTTTTTTCGAAGGAACAACACTTTTGTTTTTGCTATTACTTTTCTTAAGGAAAAACACTTTTGTTTTTTGCTATTCCTTTTTCCAAAGGAACAAAACTTTCGTTTTTGTTGTTCCTTTTTTCGAATGAAAAACACTTTTGTTTTTGCTGTTCCTTTTTCCGAAGGAACAACACTTGCATTTTTTGTTGTTCCTTTTCCGAGGGAACAACACTTGCATTTTCTAATGTTCCTTTTCGAAGGAACAACACCATTTTGCTACTATTCCTTTTTTAAAGGACAACATTTTCGCATTTCTTTTACTTCTGCTTGTTTTCTTTGCTATTACAATTAAAGGACAACTGTTGTTCCTCTCAATGTACAATAGTTTCGAGTATTTTTCTTCCTTTTTCTTGTGATTTAAAGTACAACCATACACTTATCCAATGAATACAAAACTAGAGGATACTGAAATCAGCAAATTGCATAAAATGGCTATTTTTTACAAGAAATTGCTTTGAATTGATAGGAGAAAAGAGGAAAGGATTCAACTATTGATCACTTTGTTGTCATTATTCTACTAATAGTGATATGATTGGTTATATTTATCATGATGGTTCTTTCTAAATTCCCATAATCCTCTTTGATCATTATTAAGGAATAAGAACAAAGGGTATATTTTTCTATTGAGTTATTAAGACTTCTTCCACCATTCCTACTCTTAAGGAGTGTTGAACCACCCTTTGTGTATAAATAGGAAAGTAATTTATAAAAGATAAAAATTGAGAAAAATGTTTATATGGTTTTCTAATATTATTTGTCAAATAAAGGATAGGGGGTCTCATCAAGAGCCAGCCTACCACGATCATAAGGAAGAAAGTGAAGTGGCATTCCCACTATGGCCACCACACCAGGGATATGATCCAAGAGGCATATTAAGAAAAATAAAGAGTCTTGGAACATGAGGTCTCATCACAAGCTGGCTTGCCCACCTTTCACTCCTTCTTGGTGAATGGCAGTATGATTCATCTGGTTACCAAGCCTGCATAATGGCCTCCATTTTGACATTCTACAACACTTTCCTAAAGCATACACAAAGGATCATGGTTCCATGGGTGAAATAAACAACTCTGTCAAGGTTATGGACACCTGTGGGCAAAAAAACTTCGTTGATGGTATTGAAGTTACATTCCTTATACACCAACAACAATTATAAAAACCCTTCTCTGTCTTATACCTTTGTAATTGGTCAAATGAGATTATGTATATAATTTCCCCGAACCTTTAAATACAGGAATATCTATTACAATCAATTATGATGGGAAAAGTTGATAATGACCGCATCAGACATTTTGTGCACGTCAGTTGTCCTATCCTCCCAATCTCGCATCATATCATGACATTCTCTTGTTTATTAAGTGATTCTAGTATATACCTCGATTTCGGTAATCTGCTTGACTTGTAAACATGGCATTTCAGTATATGCTATTACTTTATGACTCTATACCATGGAATTTCAGTATATGCTATTACTTTATGACTCTATACCATGGAAATTTAGCACGTCGCTCCCTCATTTGACAGCTGAGGACGGCCTATCACATTGAAGGGGGGGAGAAGGTGACTTCATAATTTGCTGGCATATGTGTCAGACTATTATTCAGAGAATTCTCACTCGGGAATAGCAAGGCTTAATGATATATTGTTTTCTAATTTGCATGGCTTGTTGTTCCAAAGCTATTTCCATATTATGCTCTACAACAATTAGTAGTAATTCAGAATTTGGACAAGCTTGTTGTTTCGTCATTTTCTTTGTGTTTCCTAATGGCTTGAACAACCCATTGTTCCATTGTCGTCTCTGCGTTTTTACATTGTGTTAAGCATGAGAGGAAGATCAATTCAGAGAGAACCACAGTTATTGACAGTCTCTAATGCTACATGAGAAATCCTAATAAGGCCAGGATGGAAGTTTATCTCAATCGTTCATAACAATCCAATGAGACCATAGCAATTGAATTCTTGTAGAACTTGAAAGAACATCACTCCATGGTAAGAGGGAGACAGATAACAGTCACAGATGACATAATTACAGAGGTCTCAGGACTGCTGTCACACGGAATCTGTCAAGGGTGCGGACACGACTGACCTTCCTAGAAGTCTAAGACATTCTAATGACAAACAAGACAAAATGGAGTGATCTTTCTCTAAATACACCTTTTACAACATGAAAACTACAAGTGTTTAGGCTTACCTTATTCCAAAACGCTGTTGTTGAAGTCCGTTCTTGACGATCCGGATGAGCTCCTCCTTCAAGTCAATTCCTGCAACCACAAACAATCAAACAATTACCAAGCACTTGCATTTCATATAATAAAACATATATTCAACATGCAGACCAAGGAACACATGAAATAACTCATTAACATAAGCTATTGAGAAAAATAAACCAGTTTGTATTAATAACGAAACAAAGAAACTCTTACAACCTGGCCTTGGTGTTGTGCAAGTTCCTCCCAGGGTCCATCAAGGGTTTTCCTCTACTTTGACAAAGCTCACCCTCTCCCAAGTAGAATCAAGTGAAGACAATCTCTCCTCACAAAGGCTCTAATGGAAGACCTAAATCCTGCAGCATTTACCCAAAGAAAATGTATAGCTCCAACCTCCTCTCCTTCTGGCTCAATGCCTTTATTTATAGTGCTGTAAAGAGGTTATTCAGGTCCACTATCAATGGGATCATCCCCCTCTATGGGTGGGATAGCTCCCTTATTGATGGGATAGGTTCCCCCTTAATAGAGATACATGAACCAACTGGAGGCGCATCCATTTCATCAAACCGACCTCTAGAATGTTCTAGAAGTAACCACAAGTAACTTTTTCAAGATAAAACTCGCGCATTTTGCCTTTTACAGAGGGACGCACCTGTCCCTTAACATACAGAGCGTCCATGGACGCATATTTTGTGAACATTATCAGCGTCCCCGCAGGTAAGGCTAGAGAGAACCTGCGACCCCAGAGATAAACATGATTTTTACAAGACTTTCTCTCTTCTTTGAGTTTGAGATGGATAACAGAGGCATGAGACTTGCCTAAGAGGGTAGCATGACTTGTTGATTGGAGCCATACTAACTGTAAGTAGTCAAGGTGACATTTTTTAGTGTAACAGATTGCCCCCTAAAGTGCGAAGCCTGGAATAGAATAGGGTTTTGTAATTCTAGGAAGGGTGAAGCGCTTTATCATTTCAAGGATTGCCTTGTGGATGGCCTGGTTGGAACCTGCAATTTTCAACACAAAATACATGGATAAGATTATATCATCACTGAGGTAGGCATTCCCATACTCAGATTCAAAACTTTAACTAATGGACTAACTATTCTGATATAGGAATGATCTTGCAGTACATCATTTTTATAGACTTTTGTAGACACAGTATGGACGCAGCCATCTGTTTATGATTAGTCTACATAGATAATGAATACAAAACTCCTCGCAGCCTGGATGGTAGAAACTAGATCCAGGGTCTTCACTTCTACTTCCCGAATTGGTACGATTCTAGCCATGTGATTAAATGATTCGATGTCGAACATGGTAGAAACCACTTGATTACCAGTCAATGATGTAAACTGTTAGCAAGCGTGAGAGAAACCACCAGTAATGTCAATGGTCCTCAAAGTACCAAGCACAACCCGTGAAATGTGAATAGATGTTTTGATGTCGAACACTTCACGGAATCCTTTGATCGAAAGTTAATGATGTAAACTGACGTCAAAGGCGAGAAACCTGCCATTGATGCATGCAGACTTCAAGGTACTGTCGATTCCTAAGTCATCTTTCTAGATAATGTGTCGATGTCGATAGAAAGCGACCCGTTGCAGGCAAGCCTGCAACACGAAATCATTGTTCAAGTTGAAGAAATGTTGCTGTAAGGACTGACTCAGGGATGGTCAATGGATGACAAGTATTTTGCAGATGAAAGTTTTGCTTGCAGACCTCTTGAACACATAACGACACAACAGATGGTTTGGTGACGAATAACTCAAAGTTGATCCCTGAACCCGGTTAAAGATTTTCAAAGTGATTTAGTCAACTGTGAGGTAAAAGATTTCCCAACCCAGGTGAATGAAAAGTGTCGTGTTCAAGAGCGGTAATAAAGTTTCTTCTGAGGCAAAAGGTGACAAATAGGTTCATTCTTCTCTTTTTTCCCCCACCATTTCTGGCAAGTACCTCTTTATTTTTAACAAGCTTGAGGAGGATAACATATGCTTGATTATAAGCTCATCCTTCGGACGAGTCCAACCTAGTTTAAATGCGAACCCTAGGAAGGAGTGGTTCGTTCCTGTTTGTAATTGAACAGGTCCTTTACTGTAAAAGTTTAACGAGCCCAGTATAGGAGAAACTCGGCGTTTTTCATTTTTAGAGAGTCTGAAAAACTTAAGGAAACTCCACGTTGAACTTTTTCGTATATTTGTGTCCCTCAAGCCCGAAAAAGTATAAAATAATACCTGGGGGAACCGCTTGATCTTTCAACCAAGGAGTACTTTCATAATAGTATCGTTGACCTGAAAAGTAAAAAGCGATCAAAGACACGTCGTTTTATTTCCTTATCGAGTTTGAAACGACAAAAACCCGGCAATCTTTTCCTGATTTTACGGTCAGAAAAGAGCTAAAAGGGGACCGTCTTTTAATTCCGTTTTAACGAGTGAAAAAGAAACACTCGGCGATCTTTTCATGTTTTAGGAGTCAGAAAAGGGCTGAAAAGATGACTCTGAAATTTTGTTTGTGAAAAATTATAATTTCCCTTGAAATCCCTTCGTCCTGCACAAAAGCGACACATTACTCATACCTGTTTAAAATAGGCAAAAATACATTTGAAAACATCTTTTCATGGTAAAAAATGAACTAATTCATCCAAAAAACCTATAAAAAGACCTTTTACCATGTCATTTTTACCGTTTCACTGTTGAGGTTGAAAAAGGAGCTTTTGACAAGAAACTTCCCGTGGTTGCTGCGGAAAATCTGACCGTCGGAATCGAACGCCGCTTCACCGAGGTATTTTACACATCCCACTCTTCATTTTTATCCGTTTAGTTTTTTGTTTTTGGTCTCTGTTTCATTTTTTGGGGGGGTTTTGGGTTCAAAATGCGCCCCTCGGCGGACGCAGGTGCCCTTCGGGTGGGCCGCGTCCCCCGACTTTTTCTCACACGGGAAAAAGGTCTGGGGACGCGGTCCGCCTTCAGGCGAGCTGCGTCCGGACGCCCTGTGCTAAAAAGCCGGGGTGCGTCTTCCGCAAAGGGCGCATTTTAAAACCCTAACTCTCTCAAAAAACCACCAAATTTTCTCAAATTAATTTCTAATTGACTCTTTTGATGTGCAGGGGCCAAAACATGTTGGACTGGAGAGAGAGAGAGCACGTAGAAGACGATGAAGCTGCGATTAACCACCAACCCTCTCTGGATGCCTTAAGAACATGTGGATTGTACAAATATTGGACCATACCGGGCATGAGGGGCCAGGTAAGATTTTTGGAATGGCTAGTTGAGCGATGGAACGTTCAAGATCAATGTTTTTACATTGGAGGGCACCAGCTCGAGATAGAGCCCTCGGATGTATACTTTCTCACTGGCTTGCCAAACAGAGGTGAGCAACTCAACCTTGCGGGGACCAGGCCGGGTGGCCAATCCCTTGATGATCTCCGCGAGGAGTGGTGCAGACCAGGGACTCACCATAAAAAAGGTGTGGAGATAAAGCACATCGCTCTGGCGGAACTTAGAGTTATTGCATTTACGGTCACTAGGATTTGTGGCGCGGCCGCCTTGCACATTGCTTCCGGGTCCCAAATGCGGATGGCAGTTGACTGTTACCAAGGCACCATCTTCAACTGGTGCGAAGCTGTGTCGGCTCATATGAAGAGCCAACTAACCAAGGCAAAGAACGGACGACTAAAGACTTTTGGATATGGGCCTCTAGTCGTGAGCTTTGCCTTGGAGAGAGTTCCTATGCTGATCCCTCAGCAACTCACTGTTGATGACTTGGGTCCTCGGGAGCCAAAGCTTATTCGATGGGTAGCGGTGATGGCCCGGCATCCTGACGAGGGTGCTGCAGTGGTTCGATTCTCTGACAGTTACTTCGACTGGCTAGAGGGCCAGCTTTTTGTGATACAAGACTTTCCATATGCCGGAATGGATTTCAGAGGTGATCCGGACATGGTTCTTCCACAGGGAGAACAATGGGATGACAGAGGTACTTTCATTTTCACAAGTTTTCTAATTATATATTTTTTTTTATTTTTCATATATATCGTCTCAAAGTAACAGTAAAATTTTAAAAACGCAGATGTTGGACCACAGCGTCCAGCCAATCTCCGGCCTTACGACAGACGACATCCAGCTGCACCGGCACCGGCCTTACAGGATGCGACAGCAGAAGTACTAGCCGATTTGGAGCATGATCTAGAGCGTCTCACGGCAGATATACCTGAGACTACTATGGATGACATTCCAATGAGGCTTCAGCGCTTCGTGGTTGCAGTCCCTGGACCGTTTAGGAGATTTCTGCGCAAGATAGCCCGCGCAGTGGTGTCGTACAGAGAGCACCACCAGTGATTGACTAGTCACTTTTGTAGTCACATGTGACATTTTTGACTTTTTGCACTATCATTTTGCCGATCATAAGGTGTGTTAAACCTATGGTCGAAGACGATGTATATATTTTTGGACACACTTCTATCTATATCTATATATCACTATTATCGGCTTATCTTGTTTAACATGTATGATGAAATGTCTTTAAATTTACTTGCATGATTATTATAAATGTCTGTCCAACACTTGAGAAGCAATTGCATCTGCTAATGTATTCAAAGACCTTGGAATATGTTGATATTCAATGTAATCAAATTCACGTTCCAAGAGACGCACTCTCAAAAACAACCTTAATAACACAGGATTTCTAATGGCATAAACTCTATTAAGCTGTAATACAACAAGTTCAGAATCTAACCTCACTATCAAACGTCGAATTCCAAACGAAATAGATTCGGATAATAATTCAACCACTGCACTGTATTCTGCAATGTTATTCGTTGTTTGACCGAGGCTTACCCCATGCATAGAAACTAACTCGTCAGAGGGCGAATAGATAACCCAAGCTGCGGAAGAGATATTCCGTGTACTACGACAAGCACCATCAGCAAATCCAATGTATGTTTGGAGAGGCGTCGACATCTACAATATCAAGAGTAAAACCAAGATGAGCCAAAATAATGACGGAAAAACACACTTGCTAAGCTAAGCACACTGACTAAACTAACACACTTGCTAGCTAGAAAGGAAATCTAACCTATCTAAAAATTTCTCCATCCACCATTTTAAGCATAATACCTCTTTAGGTAAAGTCCATTTCTGGGTTTGCCCAAAGAGTCCCCATCAAAATCAACTAACTCATAAGCCCCTTTTGCTAGCTTTCGCTTTACAATGTAGGGCCCATGCCACATGGGAACGAATTTTCCAGCACCTAGCTTATCGTTCGCTTGATCATATAATAGTACTAGGTCTCCTTCCGAAAAACTTCGAGGGGTTACATTTTTATCGTACTGAGCTTTCATTCGTTTCGCGTGAGTCTCGATAGCTAAAGTAGCGTCACGTCGAGTCTCATCTAATTTAGCTAAGTATAACAACCGTTTCTCCTCTTCGGAAGTAGCTGGAAGTAATTCGACAGCCATTTGAAGTGATGGGATTTCGCACTCAATAGGTAACACAGCTTCTAAGCCATAAACTAGCTGAAAAGGGGTGAAACCTGTTGAATTTTTCACTGAAGTTCGATATGCCCATAGTGCCGAAAATAACATGTTATGCCAATTCGTTCGATGGATACCAATGATCCGTCGAATCATGACGACTAGAACTTTGTTGATTGACTCAACCAAACCGTTGGCTTGCGGATAATAAGGTGTAGAGCTATCGTGGCGCAAACCAAGCTGGCTTGTAAGTTCAGTCATCATGACATTTCGAAAATGGCTTCCATGGTCCGTAATGATTGCTTGTGGGACACCAAACCTAGTTATGATATGATTGAATACGAAAAGTGCAGCTGTCTTGCCGCTTGCGTCGAATGTAGGCATCGCCTCGGCCCACTTAGTAAAATAATCAACCGCAAGGATGATATACGCATGCCCCCCGGCCGAGTGAGGGTTACAAGTAATAAAGTCAATGCCCCATTTGGCGAATGGACCAGCGGCAATTATAGGGTGGAGAGGAGCAGGTGGAGCGCGCATCTTGCGATCAAACACTTGACAGTTGTGGCATTTTCTGACGGCAAGGATACAATCTTTAAACATAGACGGCCAGAAATAGCCAGCGCGCAACACCTTCTGAGCTGTGGCATACCCAGACATATGACCGCCACATGCTCCAGAGTGACAATCATTCAAAACTCTCTCAGCCTCATCGTGAGTTAAACAACGTCGAAAAACTAAGTCTGCCCCCAGGCGATAAAGTGTATCTCCAATAATTCCGTATTGCTGGGATTGAAACCGAATTTTTCGACGGTTTTCCTTGGAAGTTTCAGGCCGAAAGGTTTGGGTTTGGAGATAGATGATTATATCCCCATACCACGGATCTACAGTGCTAATAAGAAACAAAGATTCGTCCGCAATGGACTCCTCTGCCACAGTCTCTGTGTACTCTCTCATTAATGGATTCCCCAGCGGAGTCGCCAATTTGTCACACGGAATCTGTCAAGGGTGCGGACACGACTGACCTTCCTAGAAGTCTAAGACATTCTAATGACAAACAAGACAAAATGGAGTGATCTTTCTCTAAATACACCTTTTACAACATGAAAACTACAAGTGTTTAGGCTTACCTTATTCCAAAACGCTGTTGTTGAAGTCCGTTCTTGACGATCCGGATGAGCTCCTCCTTCAAGTCAATTCCTGCAACCACAAACAATCAAACAATTACCAAGCACTTGCATTTCATATAATAAAACATATATTCAACATGCAGACCAAGGAACACATGAAATAACTCATTAACATAAGCTATTGAGAAAAATAAACCAGTTTGTATTAATAACGAAACAAAGAAACTCTTACAACCTGGCCTTGGTGTTGTGCAAGTTCCTCCCAGGGTCCATCAAGGGTTTTCCTCTACTTTGACAAAGCTCACCCTCTCCCAAGTAGAATCAAGTGAAGACAATCTCTCCTCACAAAGGCTCTAATGGAAGACCTAAATCCTGCAGCATTTACCCAAAGAAAATGTATAGCTCCAACCTCCTCTCCTTCTGGCTCAATGCCTTTATTTATAGTGCTGTAAAGAGGTTATTCAGGTCCACTATCAATGGGATCATCCCCCTCTATGGGTGGGATAGCTCCCTTATTGATGGGATAGGTTCCCCCTTAATAGAGATACATGAACCAACTGGAGGCGCATCCATTTCATCAAACCGACCTCTAGAATGTTCTAGAAGTAACCACAAGTAACTTTTTCAAGATAAAACTCGCGCATTTTGCCTTTTACAGAGGGACGCACCTGTCCCTTAACATACAGAGCGTCCATGGACGCATATTTTGTGAACATTATCAGCGTCCCCGCAGGTAAGGCTAGAGAGAACCTGCGACCCCAGAGATAAACATGATTTTTACAAGACTTTCTCTCTTCTTTGAGTTTGAGATGGATAACAGAGGCATGAGACTTGCCTAAGAGGGTAGCATGACTTGTTGATTGGAGCCATACTAACTGTAAGTAGTCAAGGTGACATTTTTTAGTGTAACAACTGCCAGCCACTGGACCTGTGTGAACTCTGAAGAAGGAGAGAGTGTGAAACGTCATAAAAATCTTCCAAGATGAAGGCCAGAACCTAACTGTAAGAGGAAAGGGAGTTCTACCAGCAGCATTGGGAGAGCCATGGGCAGAGGCAAGAATTATCTAGAGTTACATCACCTGTGAAGGCAGGAAAGACGTCGTAAGACCACATCACCTTAAAATTTTAGCTGTATTAAAACAAAAATGCACTGTGAATTTTCCTTTGTTTTTAAATTCTTTATTACACAATGTTGCACGAAGCATGAAGAAATCTTGCCACATAAAATTGGTAGTAAGTCACCATGGGTTGATACGGCTGATATTTAGCTACAGTCTTGCTCAACAACAGAGCAGTTGGGAAGAATTGATCTTCACAATAGACATGGGATGGGCTTTGCCAGCCCCAAAATGAAAACATGCTGCCAGTACATCAAATAGACCACTGAAACAAAGGAAATCTATTAGATTTGGCATGGATCAGAGGGAGGCTGGAAAATTCCCAAGGGAACACCAGTCAACCGGTGGAGATAGATGATTCAGGGGATGACCAACCCCCATAGTTGGAAGGAGAGGTGAATGAAAAAAAGTTGGAGGAAAACGAGGAAGGAGAAATAGAGGAAGAGATCGAGCAGTCTGGGCAGGCGGAGGAAGAAACATAGCAATGCCATGGAAGCCCATTGCAAAATCCACTGCAAGAGGATGAATTGGCCCAAATTATGGCCAATATGGACAAATATGCTCAACCTCTCAGCCCACTAAACCTCCACACCGAAGAAGAACCAAAGGAGCATTCTTCTCATGACAAAAATGCATTCGAGGAACTATGTGATGAGGAAGAAGGACCGCAGGAGCACTCTGTTCATGATAAAAGTGCATCTGAAGAATTGTGCGATGAGGAAGAAGAAGAGAATCACTCTGCCCATGATGAAAGTATATCTCGAGATAAAAGTGATGAAGATAAAGAAGAGGAACAATATGTTCCTAGTCAGACTACAATGAAAAAATTTCATGAAGGAGAAGGGGTGGAAGAAGAAGTTACCCAGGAAATAACAGAATAAGCTAGGGTTTCTACTCCTGAACAACCTAATCAGAAAAGTCAGGAAGCACCCCAAGAAGAAAACCAGCGAATTGGTCAAGGTGAAAGTCCAGGCCCGAGTAAAAAAACAACTGTTCCTTCCAAGAAAACAAAAGAAATTAAAAGATTATGAAAAGAACAACAAAGACTGCTTAACGAGATAGCACGACTTCGACAACAAATCCGGGTTTTGAAAATGGGAAAGTGAGAAAAAAGGACCTTGGTGGTAAAGCATGCAACCATTCTGGTGAAACCCTTGAAGAAAAATATTAAGAGGACACAAGTCTAGTCTGCCGTTCAAAACCAAAAGGAACAGCATTCAGCTGTCGCCCATGTCAAAGTACAAACAGATAATATATCGGCCTATGACAAAGAAGTTCAGACAGAGGCACAATCCTATGAGGAAATTCGAACCATGAACATGGGACGATGCAATAAGAAGATTCAAGTAAACCTCCCACTTACAAATACTATGTGGGATAGTGATCCGAGGACAGTAACGTTGCGAAAGGATTTGGTGCAAGCCCAGCAAACAGTAGAGAAACTTACATAACAGACTATCTCTTGAGAAATGTATGAAAAATTACAACAGCACCTGAGGAATGTCAACTTATTCGAAGGCCAGGCCTTTGACGGATGGCGAAAGGAGAAGAAAGGGTCAAAAAGGTAACTCATAGACTAGATGTAGTCATCAAACAAATGGATACCTTATGCTCTTTGTATACTGACATCCTAGCATGTAGAGCACCTGCTAGGAACTATGCCTTGTTTTTAATGGAATGATATTTTCAATTGAAAATTAAAGCTGTCAAAGGACGAGCCCCTATAGAAATAAACAATATTGACGATTTCATAATTTTTTGTAAGCACTATGGGGTGAAGGTTCAGAGATTATTGTGTGAATTCTATCTGCACAACCTTGCGTTAGATCAAGAAACAGAGCAGAATCCCAGCCCTTTCGTTGGGGATATCCAACTGCAGGTATTCATTTCTTTTAATGTTAATCAAATAAAATGGCTTAAAGCCTACAATGCCTTTCAAAGACAAGAAAATGGATTAGACTTATGGGTGCGAGCTGAGCCTAGAGACCCATTACAGTTGTGGAATAAACATAGGAACCTAATGAGGACTCCGGGCCTGATTGAGGCATTAGGACCTATTCATACAACAATCAATCAGCAAGGGACAGAATATTTCTTCACCTTCAAGGACCTTGCCATTGCAGCTGCCAAATTCCGATATCAGAATTCTAATTCGAACATCCAACTCAGGGAACCGTTTAACTATGAGAACTTTAACCTACCTGCTAATCGCTTAGGTCTCTATGGTGACCTTGTTTTGAGAGAAGACCCGTCTTGGTTAGGTTGTAGATTCCGCAGTCTGGTTATTTGGCACCCTGCACCAAGATACCATGCATTGTATGAAATGCTTGAGGGTCAGACAAGACATCTTTTTGAACACCTAGCTAGGCATCATGGTTGTAGACCACCTCATGTGATCCCGTCTCTAGCCTACTCCCTCACTACCTTGCATGTCAACTACAAAATTTTCATGAGGGCATGAAAAAGGGTAAGCAAGGGGGTGTGTTGAACATGGGAGAAGGTATGTTATTATCGTTTATTTTTTCATCTTTTCTTTAAAAATCATAACATATTCGCATCATGAACTAGGTAGATAATAAAAAATTATGATAAAATATATAAGATTTGTATGTAATGCGAAATAACTAATAATTACCCTTTTCTTATGCAGGAAAAGGAGAAAATGGAAGACTGCCATCCCAAAGGAAAAGACAGGACAAAGTTAACTGTTTTCCCTTTGATAGGGAACTACATGCAAATAAGGCGATCCAAATTGGAGCGTATCAGCCAGGAAAGGGAAAAGGAGATACCAAATCGGTGCAAGAGAACAAGAGGATGACTGAGAATTAACAGTTTGGTGAATTCCTCAGGATCCTTTGATCCTAAGGGATCACTATCTTAACGATTTTTTGTATCGTTGATATCTTCGCTCGACTATTATAAGAAGGGGTAGCACTGCTAGCCCGGGGGATGAACTGTTGTTGTTTTTATGAAATTCTCCTTTGTATTTGAAACTTTGATCATCGACTCTCATTGAAGAGTGATTCACTATAACTCTGTTTGATGATTTAATATAAATCTGGTTGCCGTTCCATCTTTGATTATGGAGTAATCTCAAGTAGTGTGTCCCTGGAGGCTAAGGGCCCGACCTTGGTGGAACACTTGCTCCTGTACCATTATTACCAATTTGTGTGTGGTTTGATCTTCTTTATTAGCTCTATTCAGTAATCTGATGTGCTTTGTTGTTTTACATAATGTTTCTGTTATATTTTTTTTATACTCGATTAAGTAATGTTGTTCTCTATAACAGGAATGTTGTGTTGTTCATTCTGACTTTATAACGCATTGTTGTTCCTTTAACCATTGATATAACATTGTTGTTACTTACAGAATGCCATTACTGTTCGATTACAGAGTAACCGTGTTGTACATTCATAAATCGGTATTACTGTATTTATCTATGGTTTACACTTAAACGTGATTGTTGTTCAATTGGGATTGTTGTTCCATTGTGAATCATAATTGCTACTCTTTATAACTGTGATTTATACTTGTATCGAAGTGAGATTACTGTTCCTTTCAATATTAAGTGTGTCGTGTGTGATATTCGACTTGGTTTGTCATACAAGTTGCTATTCTATATTTCATTTCTGTTTACTGCCCAACTTATCTTTAGAGTAAATATTGTTACTTAATTCCTGTAGGATATAATTACTATTGCATTCATTTCCCTAGGTTAAAGTTTTGTTGTTCAATCATGTTCATAAGAATAGTTTCTGTTCCATTTCTTGTCATTTGAATTATCATTGCTTTGGTGTGCAGAACGATCTGAGACTGTATTGAGCATTGACATATGTTTTCTGGTTCCCAGATTGATGATCTTTTCCTTGATTGTCTTTTAATTACATCAGTTTACAGAGGGAAAAGTCACCATTACTGTACCCTTGACTGATAAATTGATATAGCTTTCTGAGTGCATGATTTGAGTTTTGAGTTTCTTTTCTGTAAGTAGATCTTATTTCAAGCATCCATTTACTCTTGTATTTAGAGCACTATACTACTAGCGTTACTCTGACAAATGACTGCCTCAAACTGAGTACACTCTTTGAGATAAAAATCGTTCCTGGGTTGACAAGTTAATGTAGGGTAAATAGAGGTGAAAAAGACCCTTTTTACTGCTCGATAGAAGTAAAGATAGTCTGGAGCCAAAAATGGACCCATCGACGCTCACTACATTCTTGGAGACATGCATGAAGTTGTTGTGTAACAGCAAGGCTGTAAAGGGGCTGCAAGAACTCATAAGTAGATGCGCTAGGACCGCGCTAGGAGAACTGTGCATATTTCGGAAGAACACGATGTAAACGGGAAGGGAGATGAGATTGACTGCATAGACTGGGGAATATAATATGGACCAAGTGATTCTGGATCTAGGATCAGTGAATGTCCTGCCAAAGCAGGAATGGGAGCGCATGGGCAAGCTTGCGCTGCAATGGTCTCCTATCCAACTATGAATGCTGAACCAACAAAGGATCCTACCTATGGGGAGATTGCAAGGAATCACAGTAGATATCGAAGGAGCAAGCACACTAGAATATTTTTAAGTGATAGATATTGTTGATGACAACAATACCTACCTTGCGCTATTGAGAATAGATTGGGCCACTTACATCAATGTAGTGATAAATCTGAATAAGCACAAGATGATTTTTGAGAAAAAGTCTCTGTGTGTAGTTGTAACTTTAGAACTTACAAAAGGATCATGCTACATGGAGCCAGTGCACGACTACGATAGTGATGACGATATCGAATGCATATACAAGGTAACTGTTTGGGAGCAAGACTGGGTAAATCCAACCGTGGATGGCCAAATCTCATCAGAGTGTGAAAGCTCCTGCACGTTGGATTCTGATGAGGAGATAGAATGATGGCATAATCGGTTACATGAGGTAACCACGCTAAACTGTAACGTGATGACAAGATCACTGTGCTGTGTAGCAACAGAGGTAGGAGATATTCCTACGTATGACAAGTTAAGTGAGGTGGATGACTTCCTGAATAGATTTGAAAGAGAAGTGTTGGAATAGTTATGCTTCGATGATCTGAAATCGGTACTGCGACGTACGCCCGCAGGGTGGTGGGGTATGCACCAAAGAAGTATTAAGGATTGGTGTGAATGTAGAAGAATGATGCACACATGGTTTGGGAATCCTCAGATTTGATTAACAGACAATATTGTCAGACGAAACGGTCCACACACCCACCTATCCAAGTGGATATAGGAATATGGTGTGAAACATGTACAGATGCACACAGTCGTTGCAGTAACAGACACGGTCAGTAAGTAGGTGTGGGCAAGGCAACGGTGTGAACGACCCCTTCAGTTGGGACCACAGAGTATGGAAAGACCAAGTGCGTATAAGTATATCCATGTAAAAGCCTTTAACAATGTACGCAAAGTGATGAACAAGGTCCATAATGCGAAGTAGACTGATTGGGACCTACGCGTACCAGTGGTTGTATGAGCTTATAGGACCGTATGAAAGAACCTGAACGCACAAGCACTGCCAAGGCTAGAGTATAAAGTGAACATTGTAAGCCCAATAGTACATGAAAAGCTTACACCATGCATGATAGCACCAGTAGATACGATAGTTCATGGAACCTTAGAACAAGAATTCCAACAAGGACATTTTAAGCTCCAAGAACTTGAGAAAGGAAGGGTGCAATTAAGGAAGAAAAACACTCTCGTAGACGCAGAAGTCAAGAATATGGAGGACGAGATAAAGGAAGATTTATCGATAAAAATACTTGAGTGATAAGATAGGATGCAAATGATCATGCTGACATGTTTGATGGCTATCGCCACGAATGGATCAGTCTAATGCCTTGGCTTGGACCGCACATTACTAAATGAATCAACCAGGGTGGCATGTTGTAGATGATAAAGTGCGTGACACCACCCGTAACAATAAAAGGTGGGTATTTTCCAGGAAAAGTGATGAATGACAAGATGAAACTTTATACAGGTGGTGCGACCACCTGAGTAGCCAAGGGAAGTACAGTCTTAACACTCTAGGCAATTGAAAGGAAGTGCGGGACTATAATTATTATGCATGGGAGGTGCGCGATGTTGGAGCTACGTGCAGAAGCAGAGTCACAAGGTCCCTGAACACACATGAAGGGTTGTGCTACTACATGGGTTGGCTAGAAAGTGACCGTTGAAATCACTATTCATGATGGGATGCTCGACTTGAGACCAAATGGAGTGGGCGACATGAATTTAAGACATAATTTATGGGCAAGATTTGGGAAAATATACCGCTAAGGGGAGCATTAATGAACCGTATTTGGGAGGAACGGTCCAATTCAAATTCAAAAAGTGCTATAATTACAAAGGGCTGCCCAACAAACAACACTTGATCATTTGAAAATTGAGCTATTGAGAAGATACATATTTTTTTGTATCGAGCATTGATTGAGCCCCTAAGTTCACGAGTGATAGATTTCTAGATGGACACGATGGCAGCAACTGAGGAAGTTATACAAATAACAGAGATGACTGTCGAAGAGGTCATGCAGGCCCTGACTATGGGGGATGTGCCAGAAGGTACCGGGATTGTGGCAAAAATCCCAAGATCACCGCTCATGCCAAGACCAAAGAAGGACAAATGAGTGATGGTTCCTATACATGTGTCCTTGTGGAACCCGTTGCGCACCAACTTGTCTATAGAGGAGAAAGGGAAAGTCATTACCATAGAAACTGACGATGAAGAAGAATACTTGGAGGACCTTATCATCAAAGAAGATGAGGACGAAGGCATGGAGGAGGAATCTAATCATGCACACCCTCCAACAAAGCTGCCTACCTATGTTCCCCCGTAGAAAGGGAAGGTTAACATGCCCAAGGACCTTGATGAGACCAAGAGCTCTCTCCAAACCCCGCTCCTCCCAAACAATATCATTTTTGAGGGCACGCAACTAGGATGGGTGCTGAGCTTAGAATTTGAAGATTGGGACCTCGCTGACTACAAGAAGTTCCCTCACCTTGAGACCTCGCACCTCATGAAACCTAAGAAGAACACCGTGGCGGGGGTTACAAAATTAGAGCAATGAAAGTGGTTGCACGGAGTGGAAAAGGCGGGCTACTTAACCTACTCTGGGTGCCGCATTTCCACTGTTCCCCAATAATAATTTTCATCATCAAGTAGCTGATCTGCCTAGTGCATGATGGGTGTTTATTTCTGGAGGAGTCCATCCCCATCATGATAGACTTGATTCACTACATTACCCAGCTTCCATGCAAAGGAGAGGACCCTGCAGATATCTTGGAGGGGAAAAGCAGTGACTTTGCCATCGCGGAGGCCATGAAGAAGAAATACAAGCTGGCGAGGAAGAAAAGAGGCTACACCGTATCCAACATCAATGACAAAGTAGTAAAAGTGGTGACCGAAATACTGGCAGGTAAGGTTATGCGTGAGTGCTGCGTGAATGAGGTACTCGCGCCAGTGGTAGCACTTGTTGAACAGTGCGCAGAGGGGGTCCAGTTTAACTGGTCTAAGTTACTCTCAAGGAATTCTTAGAGAATTTCCATGAAGCTCAGGAATAGGGCAAAACGTTCCATTATGCATGACTTCTGCTATCCATAGTGCTTGTGCCAGGGGCATTGTCAGAATATAGTCAATTTCCCACAATTGACAGGGATCTGCCAAAGGCCGCGAAGTACGCTTTGCTCTAGGCCATAAAGGATGCAAATAGGATCCGCAACAGTAAGATATTCTTGGTGTTCATGGAGATGAACCTCAAAATGGGGATCACGTGAAAGCTGTGGTTGTTACCCACTGTCTACAACAGCTTACAAAGTTTTACAGAATTTAAAGCGGACATCCACAACATATACATTAGAGTGCGCAAGGACCCAACCAAGTAATGGAGAGAGCTACTCTTTGTAGCCATGAACACTGTAATATTTAACTTACTGGAGACATGGCTGCAAGAGTGGCGCACTCCAAACATCGCTAAGATAGAGAAGTCAGTGGCGTAGAAGAAGGAAGAGGAGGCCAAACTATGCATGGCACAGTTGGTAGAAAGGAAAAGAAAGGATGCAACAGTAGTAGAAGCGCAGGCAGCATGGGATGCTACACAGACAACAACTAAAGAGGAAAAGGTCACAATAGCAGTAGTGCAGGAGGCAGCCGTGAAGGTGTGCGTAGGCCAAACATCACCTTCACATGGGCAGGAAGCAAAGGAAAAAAGGGGAGGCGTGGACCCACAAACTGCATCAACACAGTTGAAGCACCAGCACCCGATCGAGTAGACAAGGCCGTGCAAGAAGGTCAAAGCATCGAAGTTGTCTATTGACCCGATCACCCTAATGGAGGGTGATCTACACGACATCAGATAGACAGTGCACGATGTCACCTCCGAGTCCCTCCAAAATTTTATGCAGGAGAACTAGATTGTGTTAGGGGCCCTCAAGCTGGTACCCTTTCGACCAACCTCACAATCGAAACAATAGCAGTGGAACAGATGCTACACACTTGGGTGACGAATACCATAGTGTTGCTAGAAGGGGTACTAGTGACAACAAATGAGGCTGACAGGCCTACAATTAGCAGTTTGAAGGGTCTCAACATCAACATGGCTTCACTCCCATGGGAGACCTTATATGTTCTGTAGGATGGGTTAATTGCAAAACTGCGGGCTAGGGAGAGTTGTGCACTGCAAGTCATCAGCAAGTAGAAAATCAACATGGAATAGTTGAGCTTGCAGCGCGATGAAGTGGTGTCGCAGAATCAACAGTAGTTACAGGTACTAGATGAAGCTTGTTAAAGACTCCTTGAGTTGGCCATCCCTGAGAACACACCAGCAGAGGCCCACATCCACAGGCTAGAAGCAGAGGTGCACAAGGCACGGGAGGAAATGACAAAGGTTCGGGTGGATCTGAACCTTCAAATCACTGAGTTGTGATTAAACACATAGCTTTCCACCACTCTGGAAGTCAAAGAATAGCGCACCAGTTTTATTACAGCGGCACTAGACGAGATCGACAGTGCAGTGCAAGATTGCACTAGCATGTTGGAAGAGTTATTTGAGATCCTCATGAATCTGCAAGAGGACCCCAACATCTAGTGCTTAGAGACAGAGGCGTGAGAACTCCAACATCAATATGACAGCATCAAAGGAACTACACAGACGATGGCCCTCACTCAGAGGCTCGTGCAAATGCAACAGGCCAGAGTGCTGAAACAACAGGTGGACGTAGCACGACAAAAGGAAGTAGTCTTGGAGGCGCACCTGTAGTATACCCATTGTATTGTATGTATGAGGCCTATATAGAGGCTAGAGACTCCCCATTGAGAGATTTCAAGGAATATTGTATGAAGAGGCATATGGCTTGTGGAGTGTTCTGCTTCTTCAAGGAGTGAATGTTTGGTGTTGCCCTACCTTAAGGGTTTAATCAATAAAGAAGAAATTTCTATATTTCAGATCTTATTATTTCTTAGGTTTATTTGCATTGTCTTATATTTTCATATCAGATCGATAACAAGTGGTATCAGAGCACTTTCTTGGGCAAAGAAAAGATTTGTTTTATTTTCTTTTGCAAGAATTTTTTGGGGTGGTGAGTTTGCAGATCAAATCTATACATTTTGGTGCAAAATCTATAGAGTGTAATTGTATATCTATATTTTTTGTGAAAATATACACAAGTTAAAAAAAAAAACGGCCAAATTGAAGTTCGGATGAGGGAGATATTGCTAATTTAAAAATCAGTTGGGTTGCAGATGTTTTTTGGGGCTGCGAGTTTTCGGAGCAGATATGTATGTTTTGGTGAAACATCTACAAAATATAGTTGTAGATCTGGATTTTTTGGGAAAAAATACGCAATTTAAAAAAAAATCCCCAATTTAAAAAAAAAATCAGTCGAATTGGAGTACTAATGAGGGAGATATCGCTGATTTAAAATCAGCTCTCTTTCCAGAAATGTTTTTTGACGACGAGACAGTTGTAGTGCCAATCAGAAATTCCAGTGCCTAAATCAGGATTTCTATCACATGTGAAAATGCATAATGGTTGTTCCATTTCCAAAAACCCATAATAGGGATTCTGAGCAATATTTACTAAATTGTGACAATTCCAAATTTTCGCCAAGTGAATTTTTCCTAAACCCTCTTCATGGCGATTCTATATTTTACAGGAAAAGATAATGGTCCTACTATTGAAGAATACTTAAAAACAAATAAGTTGGTAGGGGCACAACATTGGAGATACTTGGTAGTGGCTCATTTTTCAGATGAGGCGGCCACATGGTGGGAATTACAGAACAAAAAGAAGTTGTACACCCTTTCAAATGAAGAATTTGAAAATTTATTTTTAGACAGATGGTCTCATGCCAGAAAACAAGATAATACGAAACATGTGGGGTTATTTCCTATCAGCATCTTCTTATTTCAGGTTCATGGATTGATTCAAAAGGAGAAGATGATTGTGTCTATAAATCCTGCCTACAAGTATAATTTTATCAATGTTAATTTGGCAAAAAAATTGCAAGTTCCAACAAAACACATTGAAAATACACAGGGTGATAATGAGGATGTTAAAGTTTATAAAGATTTGAAGCTTTCTATGGATAAGTACGTGTTGCATTGTGACTTTTATACTTTAGATATGGATAACATGGATTTTGTTTTGGGATATCCTTGGATGGAATCTGTGGGTACTGTCAATATTAATGTGCAGAAGAAATTACTTAAGCTCTGGTATAAAAAGAAGAAAATTACATTTCAGGATATTTCCATTAAGATCCAAGCAGAGACTATGGAGGTAGAAGCAGAAAGCTTTAATTACACTTACACATCAGATGATGAGCCTTTGATGGTCGACAATCAAACACAAACATCAAACCGGGTACCAGAAAAACAAGTAGTGCCCAAGGAGGTAGAAGCAGAAAAGGTTATAGGTACTGATACATCAGATGAGGACTCAGTGGTTGAAGTAATATTGGAAGATAAGAAACAACAACGGGCACCACAACATGTACCAGATACCAATCGGGCTGCATTAGGTGGTGAGTTAAAGAAAGATACATTGTTGGTTAAAACATCAGCATATCACCACCCACATCACCCCGCAAGAAAACAACCAACAAGATGGCAACGAATCAACAACAGAGAGGGGCGACGATCCACTTGCTACACATCAACACAGAAGAACTGCCAGGGTCAACTTCCATCTCAAGCGAGTGAGGCACTAGCTAGATTGGGGGTTCACCTTTCTTTGGGATGGCTAGATGCACATGCATGGTAATAGTGGACTACTCTTTTGAGTAGATGTTATTATTTATGTTCTTCCCATGTTTCAGGGGCAAAACATGTTGAGGGGGGTGGAATGTAATATACCCAGGGGGGATAATATGGGGTACAAAGGGATGTACCCAAGGGATTAATGTAATAATGGGATGGGCCATAGTAATAAATAAGGTGGTTAACCTATATCATGTAAGGGACCACAAATAGCTAGCAATAATGTAATAAGCCCATGGTATTAGATAGATTGTATTGAGGGAACTATGGTAAATGACCCATGGTATTGTATGTATGAGGCCTATATAGAGGCTAGAGACTCCCCATTCAGAGATGTCAAGGAATATTGTATGAACAAGCATATGGCTTGTGGAGTGTTCTCCTTCCTTAAGGAGTGAATGTATGGTTTTGCCATACCATAAGGGGTTTGATCAATAAAGAAGAATTTTCTATATTTAAGATCTTATTATTTCTTGGGCTTATTTTCATCGTCTTATATTTTCTTATCAGATCTATAATAGTGCGTTCAGCCTTGGATCGAAGAGGCCTTCACCATCACAGGAGAAAATGAAGGCAAGCTTGCACAAATGTACGGGATACAGGCATAAATTTAGCGAAATAGTTATGACATTGCGGTCTGTACAACAGATCTGGTAGGCAACAGCTCAGTGCACTATCGACCTTGCAGCAGTTCAAGTAGATTTGGAAGGACTTCACACCAACAGAGTGACTCGAGGGCGAGTCACGATGTTTGTGTTGGGGGCCTGTCGGGCATGGAATCCCCCAAAGGCATGTTTTGGGGCTTAAAGACCAAGTTTTGACTAAATCCTTTTGTAAAAGCTCTGAAAATTGTGGGCGTGAAGCGCGAAATCATAATAGAGTCACAGGGTTGTCCGCCCTAGTTTTTGTAATGTAATTTCGGCTGAATAGACCTACCCATGGTCCACAGACCATAGGATTGTATAAATAGAGTGAGGCTCTAAGTAGAAAAGGGAGAAGAAAGAGGGGGAATGATAAATATAAGTGATTAAGTCAAAGTGTAAAGTGTGCCTTTGGGTCGTAGAGTAGGAGAAGGCTCTGCAGCTAAGTGCGCAGAGGCCTAGTAGTTCGTAGCTAAGTGTGTGGAGACCTGCAGCTGGGTGCGTAGGGTAGGTTGAGTCTGTAACCATTGGAAGAATCAATAAAGAAAAGTTTACCATATTTCTATGTATCTTTTCCTGTTTTAATGTATGATTGGGTATAATTTTCAAGTATTCTGTTTATTTTCTACACAAACTCATATGAATGTTTAGTATAAATAAATATAACATAATACATACAAGTATGTAAAGTAATTAACTGGTATAGGAAGATAAGTAAGATCTTGGGTAATAGCACAGAGTGTTGCTCTAGTAGCATGGAAGCTCTACAGCCCCCACTTAGGGTTGTGCAAAGGCAATGTATCAGGGCATGAGGAACAAGGAAGTGCGTGAAGTGACCTACACACAAGGATGAACAGTTGGACTAGTCAAACCTCTCAAACATCCTAAGGGTGTGGAAACCTAGTTCCAGCACCCTCTCATATTACTTCGGGTGAGACCTTAGTCCGCGCTTCGCGGACTGTTGTCGAAAGGGCCAGTAGTATAGGGATTTGTTTGGCTAATTAAATCCAAACCTAGGTCAGGCCCCAACAAGCCAACATGCATGGTATGCAAGAATGGATGCATACGTTCTAAGATTTGGGTTCGTGAAAAGTACTGCTAATCCAAATATCCAAATCAATGTTGTGGATAATTAGCTAATCATTATTATACTGTATGTGAATGATCTATTCATTATAGGTGTGGTGAAAAGGATACAAGAATGCAAGAAGGTGTTGGAAACCAAATTGAGATGAAGGATTTGGGACTGATGCACTATTACCTGGGTTTGGAAGTATGGTAGAAGCCTAGGGAGATATATCTGGGGCAAGAAAAGTATATCATCAAGTTGTTGTAGAAATTTGGAATGATGGATTAAAATCCCATGACTACTCCTATGATCACCAATCTCACTAAGTTAACGAGATTTGGCTCATCTCTCGTAGTTCCTACCTCCTATCATAAGTTGGTGGGTTCTTTGATGTATTTGGTAAATACTAGGCGAGATATATTTTTATGTGAACATGCTTAGCGAGTTTTAGTTGGAGCTTCGTCATGATCACTGGATAACTGCTAAGAATATATTGAGATATATTTATGGCATTATACATCACTGCCTAAAGTACGATAGCAAGGAAGTCAAGCAGATTGGTTTCGCAGATTCTTATTGCGGTGGAAATGAGACTGATGGAAGAAGCACTATAGGTGGATGCTTTAGTTTTGGATCTCCCATGATCTCATGGATTAGTAGAAAGAAATATCTCATTTCTTCAAGTAGCGTTGAAGAAAATTATGTGGCTGCATGTGAAGCAGGAAAGGAGGTTGTATGGTTGAGAAAGCTTCTGATAGATTTGTTCGAGAAGCCTCTAGGTTTGTTGTGCTATACAAAAACCCACTCCATTTCAGAATTTTTCATATAAAACTTTAATAAGAAATGGGTCCCCTTTTAGAATGTAAATAAAATCAATAAAATTTTTGAAAATAAATTTTTATAATAGGTTATATAAAATTCTCTTTTAGGATTGGTTAAATCACAATCGCAATTTGTAAATCTATCGAACCCATGAAAGTCGTCTTGATAAGGACCGATCCAATTTGAATTATAATAAAGCCTTATCATAAATCTTTATCAAAGGAAAACAATTATAAAGGGAATATGTCGCATCGCACACATCCTTTATTACAATAGTGGACTTAAAGTGTTCCATTGAGATCCACTGATGCGATAAGCTGATCGCAATTGCGCATTGCTAAAATCATAAAACACATCCCAAAATCCCCTTTGAAATCTTCTGATGTGTTTTGATTATCGTGTAGTGTGCTTTTGACAAAGGAAAAACATGAAGTATTACGAACATGTGAAGTTTAATGTTATAAGTCACTTATAAAGAAAATTTAAATGATTTAACAATTTTAAAGCATGCCAGCTCACCACTGATCTTAATCGCAACCATGCAAAGGAAACATTTAAGCATGGCACTTGTGATTCCTAATCTGTGATATGTGATTATCACTAATTTTTGATCCAGAAGTCACGATACCCATTGTAAAAAGGACCATTGTAAATTTGCCATGCGACATATCATCACAGCATTGAAGTTCCATGTTGGAAGTTACGAGGAAATCATTAAGAAAGAAGTTATGGTTGAATCCTTCAAGGATTTCATCCTTGGTAGCTTAATATATGATAAGTCTATATCATCTATTGCACTTAATTGTTGTTAGTCCTATTCTCTTTGTATTAGCTTTTAACATGTTTTTGCACTGTTACACCCTTCTGTTTCATTTTGTAGATCCAATATTAAATCATCAATCCAGAAAAAATAACTAAGAAATCTCGGAAAGTAAAGGTTCCCATCATAGCAAACGATGAACCAGCAAAGTCGGTACTGATAGCTGATACTACCTGTTCAGGCCTCGACAAGACTTCATGGGAGGGCATATATAATCTACTCGAAGCCGAGGATCCAACCGAAATTGAAGAAGAAGGGGCAACGACTGGTTCAATTGATAAATTAGAAAATGCTCTTAACAATTCAGCCAGCTAATTCCTCCACAAAATAGCAGCCCGTGTGAAAGTGTTACCACACAATGACTTGGTGAGATGGGTAATGGAGAGTATCAACATTACCGACAAAGCATTCTTTTCTGCCGATGGAAGGATGTTCGAGTCATTCAGGGCAGATGATTTCAAGAAGAAGTTGTTGGAAATAATACTGAGAGGGGGGGTGAATCAGTATTATTAGACCAATAAAACCTTTTCAATTTCATGCTCAAAAACATATACGCGACTTCAGTTAAGTGAACCCGCGTGTACACGCGACTGTGTCTAAAGCAACTAGCGTATATGCAGAGATCTCATGATTCAGTTAATCTTATCTTCAGTAAATGCATCAGAATATTATTAAGCATATTAACAGTAAACATGTGCAGTATAACAGAACAGATCATCACACAAAATCCACACACATGAACACCATGATATAAGGTGGAAACCCAATGTGGGTGAAAACCACCTGCTGCAATTTGTCTCTTTCTTCTTTAATGAGAAACTTCTTTTACAATCTACTGGTGCTGTCCTTTACCAGCACGCAGGCTACAACCTGCAGAGGGCTACAACCCTCTTAGCTTTTGTACTAGCCGATCCATTTACTAGTACGTAGGTGCCTACCTACAAAATGCTTCTTTACTCGTTTTCCAGCTGCTAGTGGAAGGGAGCTACAACCCCCTAGCTCTTGTACTGGCTGATATGTTTACCAGTACGTAGGTGCCGGCCTACGTTCTACCCGGGACAACGTTTCATACATTTTCATACTGGATCCATAAGACAATCATCATTGTAGTACAACCTGCATCATCAATCACTGAAACACCCAATTCTGAATCACTGTAACCCTGTCAACAACAACCAGACAACATAGCAATAACCAGATCCAGCTCCATATTCAAATATCATACTTCACATTGTATACGCTACTTGGATGAACCCAACCTGCGTTTATACGCCCTTTTACCAAAACCAACCCGCGTACAGATCTGTAAATTCAACCTTAAAACTCTGTAGCTATATCAGACATCAAAACATACCCAGATCATAATAATAAACATGCGTCAGTAGATCTAGTCTATCCAGAGTCAAACCATATGAAGATAATCATTCCAACCCTTGAGATCTCGTTCCATCATTCATCATCCTCCACATGAGTGAAACCTTGGTTCAGATCACCAACCCATAACCAGCACTTGGATCTCACACTTCCTCAGATCTTCATCACTCATACTCACACCTTTTGGCCTAATGATCTTCTCCTTATATAGCCTTAGGTCCTTCACAATACCAAGAGCCAAAACCATAGTAACACAATACCATCAACTTCAAAACTAGGGATCGACACGCCCGTCGAGACACAATGGTCCGAAACCATAGGCACAACTTCCAAGGACTAACCGCCATGGACCAAAAGTACTTTTCCACATACACGCGCTTTTGATGAAGCCAACTAGCGTGTACACGCGACTTGGGCTTAACGAACCTGCGTGTATGAACTTTCTTGCCATGCTGTACTAAGATCTGTCCTCTGATTAAGTTGCCATCACTTGTACCAACCTCTGAGCACCTGTACCAACCTCTGAGTGAGTTGCCATCAAGGACAACACTTGAATCATAATGCCAACAGAAGTATCATTTTCTGGACCCCTAGAAACATTACAACAAGGCATTTTTAGAAGCTTTCACCAAGAAGAATGAAATAGAGTGGGACCCTATCAAGAAATGGAGGCATTTCCCAAACAAGCATAAGCATGAATCCTTTAGTATGTACTTCGTAGACTCCTTAGCATCTCCCTATTGCTATGCTCATGCTATGATACGTAGACTCTTTGGAGTCTCTGATTTAGCTAGGTTTTCCATAGAAATGGTGCCTTTAATGGAAGCAGCAATTAACTCTTATATCATGGATTAGGAAACCATTTTATCAAATAAAATGGCCAACCAAATCCTTGATTATAGAAGAAATAGGTTTGTAACTACCTAGATAATACCCCTATTCTATATGAATGCCTACATCATGGATACCATCTATTTCAATTCTTACAACCTCATTCTACGTTGGAAATGGACTCCTCAAGACCCAACCCCTATTCACATTTATCATAAGTATTTGTGGAAGGCCCATTATAAAGATCATATATATAGAATTTGCCCTGGTTTTTTTTTACCCGTCCATCACTCCATATTCAACAAACCTGCTCCTCAGTTATCCGATGAGGCCAACATTGACCTAACATCAATTAATAGTTGATTCGGAGAAGAAAAGTTCACCTATGTTAGACTTTTTGGCAGCACCACAGATCCACATGTTCTCCCCTTATACATTCATGATAAGTTATTGGCTAGAGAAATAGCTTACAAGATAACAGAAACATGAATGTCCATGAACCTCAAGGAGTCCAAGAAACAAATGTGGGCTTAATTTCCCCTCCACTGTGGTACTTATTCACTACATGATTTCAAACATGCAGAGAAAGAGACAGAGAAGATAAAAATTCTGAAGTTAACAGTCAGTCCTAAGAGACAGCAGGATCCAAAATCAGTGGCTTACAACTTTACCACTCCGGTGAAACTTGCCAAATTTGAACATGATAAAGATGACTATGATGACTTATTCTCTTCAGATTTTGACACGTAAAACATCTAGCAAAGACCAAATTAGGAGTGGGGGGGTAGATAATTTTATGTAGTTCAGGACACAGAGGTTACAAACACTGCCTCTAGATTTATTGAACACTACGCCTATGGTGGAGCAAGAAGGCCACGATGAATAACAAACTACTGAGAAGAGTCCTGAAAAGGAGAAAAGTCTCGAAAGGGAGCAGACGAATGGAAATATCAATGATCTCCTAGATACTGATGTGCATATTGATTCCATCTTAATCAAGGAATGGGAGCAGTTTGATCAAATGATCAAGAACCAGAATGACTCCCAAAACATCATTATGCCAAAATCGCCCACAACATAGGAGCCTATTATTACTAATATTCTAATTGAAGGGGCAGTCAACATAGTTAACACTCAGCATGATATTGAAATAATCCCAGAGAACCCTTCGGAAGGGATTGTATTGAAGGTAGAGGAAATACCACCCCTGGATGTATTTTACAGTCCAAAGCATAGGGCTATGGTCAAAAGATAGAGGAAAAAGAGAAAAATTGACCAGGGACCATTCTCAACTCCTCAAGCTGAACAAATGAATGTGGTATGGAAGGACTCAGAAGTCAATCCTTCTAAGGATTTCACCAAGTTATCTCAATATGCAAGTGCCTATACAGCCACTACAATGGACAAGGCTTCTAATGTTAGCCAACTGATCAAGGGAAAGGATCTAAGGATCACCTAAATTGAAAAGAAAATGGCAGTGGAACAACAGAAATCAAACAGCTTGAGCAACATCTAGTAGAGAAAAAACAACAGAATGAGCAACTAAAAGAACAATTAAATCTAGAGAAACAAAATATTGATCAGCAAGCTCTCCAGAAACAACAAAAGTTGTCTCAAGAACTCAGCGAGCGTCAAGTGGAAATTCGGTAGGAATAGAAGGCTAGAGAAGAACAAGTTACACGACTGCAATTACAGGTAGAGAAATTCAAAGGTTATTCGAAGATTGGTGAATTCAATAAAGAAGCCCTCAAAGTGACCAAAGCCTTATTGAGGAAACTAAATATCCTTTGCCATAAAATATCATTGGTTGACCCATTGTGCACTATCATTGCATCACTCATTGAAGAGGTAGTTGACACTAGGCTAGAATTTGAAAACACAGATGATAAGGTCACAAAATTTCTCTCTTAGCAAAATTAAAAAGAAGGCATGCCTGCTAGTCTACCAAAAATCCAAGAATCGCACAAAGAAATCTTGTTTTTGGAGAGGGAATCAGAGTCAATAAAGGCCGAAAGAGCTACTTCCAAAGCCAAGGCTACAATGAACAATGTGATCGAGTTGGTAAATGATAGATTATATCTAGCTAACTTGATCTCTGATTTCTCTCTAGGAAAGCTCCTAAAAGCAAAAGCACTAGAAGATCAATGGAGACAGGATCTGGCTAGTAGAGAAGAACAAATCAGAAAAGTGCAAAACTTGACTTGGGATGCATTTTGGTTTTTCCTAGTAAATTCGCATAGTGAGCAGATGGCCACCAAATTTCTTAGTGACGCCATCAATCTCATGGTTCCCGAACTTTCAAATGCTACGTACATAGCTCAACTACATTCTAGGCTCAGTCATCCTCCATAAATTTAGCAAATTCTCTCAATTTCTCAGTTGCGAGTGCAAGAGAAGAAGTAGATACAATGAATCAGTTGAAAGGCTATCGCAACTGATATTTTCATAAATCAAATCCCAGATTTTCATGTTTGCAGTTTCAACAACTCAAAGCGATTTTTATTGACAATTAGTTTTTATTTCTATTATTTAAACCCTTTCATGTTTTTTTAAGAAAGGGTCCTCAATTTGCATAAAAACTTGAGTTGAGAAGTTACACTTTTGTACTTCTGAATATATTTTTATCAGTAGTAGATCAAGGTTCTAAATTTTTGTGAAGAAAACATTTTCAAGGCCTGCACTTTTGTATCTCCTGGAAGTTATCTCAAATAAGAAAGTGGAATCAGATTGTTATTTGCATTGGAAAGACTCAAATGCATGCAATATTTTTATCACTGTTCTTTTTTCTTATTTACTTATGTGATGAAGCATTCCTTTTAAAAGTTGCTATTGTTGATGTATGTATGCTCTTCAAATAATTCTTTATCATGTCATTTCTGAAGATTTAGAATTGTTATACTTTAAAGATATATGTCAGCGATATACATTGTTATGAATGCGGTATGTTTAATTAATAATTATTTTGTTTAATTTCTTAAACAAAGTAATCATTATCTATGAATGCATCTTTTTATCGATCAGTAATTCATCTATATGATTATTTGTCTGTTAGAAATAATCAGAAATTGCATTGTTAATACATTACCTGGGTTAGATAAGTATATTTGTATATTTTTGAGTTCTAGGTTAAAGCAATTATCATCCTTATTATAGATTATAAAACAATCATCCATCAAACCATTTATTATATGGAAACTGGTCCCATAATATCTTGTCGGAGCCACCACACCAAACGGAAAAAGAGGTGCACTAAGGTCCAGACCGGGTGGTTATCCCCAATGTTGGTGCTAGGATTTTAGAGGCATCAATATTTTTGGCACTAGAAAGAGGGCCTGAACTGTGAATGTTGAGCAAATCCAAATCCATAGGCCATTGTAAGAGTAAAACCCCCTAACTATCCCCTCCAACTTCTCCTTCACATTCTAAATCTCCCATTTTTAAGCGAGAAGTTGAAAAGGAAAAAACAACACCCACTGTTGAAAATTTAAATACACCTGAAAGTTCTTCACTTGAACCCCCTAAAGTATAGTCCTTGATTCATAAACTCCAAGGGTTTTCAATATCCCAAGAATAGTCTGAGTTATCCCAAGGTAGTGTGACTTCGCAGTATAACCCATCGCATCCTCTTACAAGATCGCAAAGTGAAAAGTTTGCTATCTCACCAACTGAATTTCCTCTGCCAAGTCGAAAAAGACCTAGAAATACACCTTTAGAATCTGATAGTGAGATCCTTTCCTCATCATCATCCATTCCATATAAACCATTGAAAATTCATGCATTTGTTTCACAACTCCAAATCATAGTCCAAAGGGGTACAGGTACTCCAACATCCTCTACCCAATTATTTTCAACTTCCTCCTCACCTTCTGCTGCTGTTAGTTCCATAATGGCACATAATCAACCTCAACCAAAGCCATGGAAAAATCTAGGAGTAGTCACAATGCATACACCCTTGAGTTAATTACCAGCTCATCTTGAAAAATGGTTACCAAAGTTTAATCCTGACATTGCCATATTAGCAGAAGAACATATAAACAATTTTATGTTGTTAATAAAATTGAATGGGGTAACAGAAGAAGATGTTGCTGTTAGGATTTTTCCATACACTCTACAAGGAACAACTGGATAATGGTATTTTTCATTACCACCAAGATCCATCAATAGCTGGGATGATTTTCAAGAGCAATTTTTAATCAAGTTTGGATACGATAGGTCCACAATGACTTTGATTAATGATCTCTCCAATTTGAAATCTAAGTCAAAGGAACCCATCAAAGACTTCGACATCCAAGCCTAGTGAAGAAGTACGAAGTGAATGGTATATTTCTGCCTTGCCTTCAAATATAGCCATCTTCATTGATAGGGCTGCCAAACCCACATTAGCATAAACTATGAAGGAAGCACTGTTGAAAAACGTATCCTTGCTTTAGAAAAGAAAAACGCTATTGAAGAAATAAAATCCAAAAAAGATACCTTAAAAGGTGATTCAAAAAAGAAAACAATTAAAGACCCATATGACATGGAAGGTTTACTAAAGTTCTGAAAACTATGTCCAATGAAATGGTGGAAATAAAAAAGAAAGTAGTTGAAACTTCTACTTAAAAACCATTTAGGACATTCAAAAGAAATCAGTCAAATAAACTGAAACCACCTAATGCTATATCTAATGCAAAATCAGATCTAGATGACAATGAAGAAGAAGACATAGTTTTATCATCGGAGGAAAAGGAAGCAGAGGAAACAGTGGAATGTCATGGTATGTGGGACTTTATCTTGCCCAACTCTGATAATGAAAATGAACAGGAAGCTCTCCTAATAAATACCAAAAGCAAAAATGTAGCAGAGCCTATTCAAACAAATCCAAAGAAGAAAAATTCAAGCCCTGTTACTAAATACAAAGCTCCCATGAAGAAAAGTCCAGTTGTACCTACCCAAAATCAGCCATCATTCTCCAATCCACTGTCATCATCTAAAACATTAGTAGTCTCTGACTCTATGGTATACAACATTGCGAAAGACATAAAGAAGACTCAAGCAATATTTCTTTATATGAACTTAGCAAGCTCAAACATTAACAGAAGTTGTTACTTAAAGAGTTAAATGCAGTACCTTCTTCTCCTCTTCCAACCAATGTATTATCCAAGGTGGCTAAAGGATCAGGTAAACCACCATCGGAGAAAGTAGATGCTACTGATGTTGTTTTGATCAGAGATAGGTCTAATTCTCATACTCCTCCTTTTCTCTTTACTTATGAGATCTATAATAGAAATCTTCATAACTGCCTCATAGATTTAGGGGCTTCATCAAACATAATGCCATCCTCAGTTTGCTCTAATAAACATTGAGCGCCAAAAATTTGCAGTCCATCTTATTCAATTAGATCAGACTAAAGTACAAGTTTTAGGAGAGATTAATTCATTTACTATTAGGTTTTCAGCTGATCCCAGAGTAGTTCAAAGAATTGATATATTGATTGCCGACATCCCTGAATTTTATGGTTTAATTCTAATCATGGATTGGTCTGAGAAACTCCACGATTATATTTCCATTGATTGGTCTCACATGTGGCTTCCCTATAAAGGGAAACCAAATCAAACCAAAATAGATTGGGAAAAATATGTACATGACTCATACAGTAACAGAGTCTGAACAAGAAAACCAACTTGTAGCTTTCAATAAAAATATTCTCAGAAATTACTCAGCTGAGTCATTTTTTGGAAATTTTAATGCTCAACAATCTCCTTTTCCTGTTGATAGTTTCACATCAAAAATTGAAAATTTCTCTCATACTGATACCTCAAGATGTGTTAGTATTACTGATGAACTTGTAAATAAATCTGTAGATAAGCATGTATTTTGGTCTTTACATTTTAATGGATCAAAATCCAATGACAGTGTTGGAGCCAAGTGTATTTTACATAGTCCAGAAGGGGAAAAAACCATGCTATCATGCAGACTAGAATTTGAGTGTACCAATAACACTGCATAATATGAGGCATTAATTCAAGGGCACTATAAGGCAATAGGCCTGAATATTCAATATCTGAAAATATTTGGTGATTTTGAAATTGTCATCAAACAAGTAAGGAATACTATCCATTGTCTCTAAGGTCATCTCAAACATTATCAATCCCTTGTCGAAGATCTCACAACTCATTTTCTGGGATTTAACATTTCTCCCATTCCTAGACCTCAAAATGCAACAGTTGATTTATTGGCTAATGTCATTTCTAAGCTCCTTCCATCCAAGGATTATAGTCTAGATAGGTTTTCAATTGAATTAATTTTTCGGCCACCTGTCCCAAACAATACCACCAATTGGCGGGTATTTAATCATGATGAAGACATCTTAAATTTCTTGACTTGTGAAAAATCTTATGATGATTAGATTATTGATGAAAGTGATCATGATCTTCAGCTAAAACAAATGCTAAATGAGAATTCTATTCCTAAATCTGTGGTCAAGCTAGAATATCTCTATGATACTAAAGATAGATTCAAAAAGGTCACTAATGTAAAACTTCAAAGCTCTGCTTTAAGGTTTGAATTAATAAATCTTGGCACTGAGGCCAAACCATAAAATGCCAATCTAGGGCTTGAACTCACATCAGAAGAAATATTTGCTTTCATCAAATTATTAAACAAATAAAAAAATGTTTTTTCTTGGAATTACAAAGATCTAAGAACTTATGATACTTCTATCATTCAACGCACAATTCCAATGATTTCTGATGGAATCATGTACAACAAAAGTTAAGGAGAATTGACCCAAATCTGGAAAGTCAAATCAAAGCGGAGTTGAATAAACTTCTAAAAGCTAGGATAATTTTCCCAATCAAACATTCTAAATGGGTTTCAAACTTGGTACCTGTAAGAAAAAAGAATGGTGATATTAGGATTTGCATATATTTTAGAAATCTCAATAAATCATGTCAAAAAGATAATTTCCCATTACCAACAATGGAACAGATACTTCAATCAGTAGCTAGCTCAGAGTTAATGTCCTTTCTTGATGGTTTTTCAGGATATAGTGAAATACTAGTGCATCGAGATGATAGACTAAAAACTACATTTAGAACTAAATAGGGAAAATATGCTTATCAAAAAATGCCTTATGTTTTGACAAATGTTGGAGCTACATTCCAATGAGCCATGGATATAGCCTTCAAAGGTTTGATCAATAGGCCAGTTGTTGTTTACTTAGATAACATAACTCTCTTTTCCAAGAAAAGGGCCAATCATTTACATGATTTAAAATAGATCTTTGAACGATGTAGAAGGTATGGGATTTCTCTAAATCCCAAGAAATCGTTCTTTTCTCTAAATGAAGGAAAACTCTTAGGGTTTATTGTATCCAAAGATGACATATATATTAATCTTGACAGGATAAAAGAGATTTCTGATATTCCTTTTCCACATAACAAGAAATCAATGCAATCATTTTTGGGTCAGATAAATTTTGTAAAAAGATTTGTTCCTGATTTTTGTCATATAGTCGTACCATAACAAACTATGATTTAGAAAAATTCAGTTTCCAAATGGGGACATAACGAAAAATAAGCCTTTGACTCAATCAAACAGGCAATTATTAATGCTCCTCCATTGAATACTCCCAATTTTTCAAGTCATTTTATTTTGTATACTTTGGCCACTAAAACATCTTATGTTGTTGTTTTAACACAAATCAATGATCAACAAGTAGAAGCACCCATATCCTTCTTTAGTTCTAATTTACAAGGTGTTGAAATCAACTATTCTGAAGTTGAAAAACAAGCTTTCGCTATGTTTAAATCCATCAGACACTTTATACCATTTCTCTTAAGAACACACACCAAAGTAATAGTCCCATTCTCTGCAGTCAGGAAATTGCTAGTACAAAGGGAAGTAGGAGAAAAAAAGGCTAACTGGGTAACAAACTTACAAGAGTATGATATTGATATTAAACCAGTGAAATTTATTAGAGGACAAGGTTTTTGCAAGTTATTAGCAGGAGCTTCTAATATGCTATAAAATGAAGATTCAGATGACACTCTTCAAGTGAATGAGATAAGTATCATAAATTCTAAATCTCAGTATGTTGATCTGATCTTTTATTTAAAAAATGGATATGCTCCCCCCTAATTTTAGTTACAAAAACAAACATGCTTTAAGATTAAAATCAAAACACTTTGAAATCGTTGATGATGTGTTATTTAGAAGAAATTATGATTCAATTTTATTAAGATGCCTTGAAAAAGTGAAGCACAAAAGGTTTTGTAGGAATTACATGATGGTCCAGCATGTGGAGATTTTGGAGGGGATACTACAGCTCAAAAGATAATACATGATGGATATTATTGGCCCATTTTGTTTAAATATTCCCATGATTATGTTAGGAGATGCAAGATATGCCAAACTACTAGTGGGAGATAAAGGAAACCCTCCTTTCCTTTACAACCGGTAAACATTGAACCACCATTTGAACAGTGAGGGCTTGATATCATAGGAGAGATTGTTCCACATTCTTCCAAGCAATACAAACACATGCTTATGACCATGGACTACTTCAAAAATTGGGTAGAAGCAATTCCATTAAAGGTAGCCAATTCTAATGCAATCATTGAATTCATTGATCAATTCATCATTACTAGGTTTGGTGTACCTAATGCCTTATTTTTGATAAT
This sequence comes from Pinus tabuliformis, assembly GCA_031772625.1. NCBI lineage: Eukaryota > Viridiplantae > Streptophyta > Pinopsida > Pinales > Pinaceae > Pinus > Pinus tabuliformis. Next base: position 201,546,176 of record CM062810.1, on the reverse strand, counting down.
GCATCTTATTTTTCTGGGCATAGTATAGTTAAATTTTCTCTTGAGAGAGGTTTTAAATTAAAATATTCTACAAATTACTATCCTCAAGGTAATAGTTTGGCAGAGTCAACTAATATGAATCTCATTAAGATTATTAAAATAATTGTTGATTAAAGTCAAAAAAATTGGCATAAATCTTTAATATTTGCATTATGGGTAGAACACATAACTTAGAAGGCCTCAATAGATAATTCTTCTTTTAACTTAGTGTATGGAAAAGAAGTTGTAATACCTTCAAACTTAGCACTCCCATCTCTAGCCCTAGTACAATTTATTGAAGAAAATCCTTATTCTTCTATTCAATTAAGATTTGACCAAATCCTCAAATTGGAGGAAGAAAGAGAGAAGGCCAAAATCACTCATGCTAAACGTCAAAAATTCGTTAAATATTCTTTTGATACAAGTTCTACTGGCTCAAAAACATTACAAATTGGTGATCTTGTGTTGAAATGGGACAAAGCACATGAAGACAAAGGTAAACATACCAAATTTCAAAAGATATGGCTTAGACCATTTCAAATCATTGAAAATATAGGCTCATTAACATTCATACTACAAGATTTATCAGGAAAGCGAGATTCTCTCCCTATGAATGGGCTTATCTTAAAGAAATTATTTTCTTAAGAAGGTAACCCCTTCTTACCTGTAAATATTCTTTATGCAAGTTTTCTTATGTTAGAAAATAATGTTGTGAATAGTCTTCCATTGGCCTTTTACTATTGAAAATCTCTTAGAGAGAATATTGTGAATACTTGCTTTCAATTGTTAGAAACTTTTAAGGAAATGATTACAGTTTTGGAAAGTTGAATAAAACATCAAACTTTGAAGACCTCTTTAAAGTTTGTAAAATCTTCCAAAACCATGAAAATACTGTAAATCATTCTAAGTTTTATAAAGTTAAGAGAGGTTATTCATAAAAAGTAAAGACTTTTCCAAGCTTAGCATCCATAACTCTAAAATTGTCATCCATAAAACCTTAAGGAGAAAGTCATTCACCCCATCCAATAAGTTTATGATTATTTCAAAGTGTAATTCAAAAATATGTCTGATATAAAAGATAAGAGGTCTCATCATGAGCCTGATTACCATGATCATAGGAAACTAATTAAATTGACATTACCAATACTGCATATAAAAACAGGGTAATGACTTACAATCATAAGACATGGGGTCTCCTTACGAGCCAGGTTGTTCAGTTCAATTACAACCAGTGAATGGAATGTTATAAGTTGGCTCCTAAACGAGGACAATGGCTTTTTATCTTAAAATAAAAATTAAAAGAATATAATATATATATATATATATAAACACAAACATATCTTTATGGATTTATCTTTTAAAAGCTATACTCTTAGATGGATGGGGCAATGAATGATTGATGGTCAAAAGCTAACCTTGAAGAGACTATAGATGTTTCCTGGAAGAAGAGGCATTACCTATGACCAAAGAGTAAATTTAAAAGCTAAGTTGGAGGAGCCCCCTACTTTATCTTTATCAACCAATCATAGCTTGAACAAACCAAAAATGTTTTTATTTTTAAGGGATTGTAAAAGAAATTGCAAAAAATTGTTATTTTATTCAGAGGTAATTTTTGTTTCGCTATTCTTAGATGGTTTTCTTTATCCTCAATTGTTTCCAAACTAAGAAATTTTTAGATATTGCATTATTTTTCAAATATAACTATTTCTCCAAGTGAATCTCCAATTGTTGTGTTATACAACAACCCTCAACATTTAAATTTTTTTCATATAAGACTTTAATAAGAAATGGGTCCCCTTCTAGAATATAAATAAAATCAATAAAATGTTTGAAAATAATTTTTTATAATAGATTATATAAAATTTCCTTTTGGGATAGGTTAAATTGCAATCGTAGTTTTCAAATCTATCGAACCCATGAAAGTCCTCTTGATAAGGACCGATCCAATTTGAATTATAATAAAACCTTATCATAAAACTTTATCAAAGGAAAACGATTATAAAAGGAATATATCGCATCGCGCACATCCTTTATTTCAATAGTAGACTTAAGTGGTCCATTGAGATCCGTCGATGCGATAAGCCAATCACAATCGCACATCGCTAAAATCATAAAAAACGTCCCAAAAGCCCCTTTGAAATATTCTGATGTGATTTCATTATCGTTTAGTGCGCTTTCGATAAAGGAAAAACATGAAGTATTACAAACATGTGTGGTTTAAAGTTATAAGTCAATTAGAAAGAAAATTTAAACAATTTATCAATTGTAAAGCATGCCGCCTCCCGATGTGAGCTCATCATTGATCGCAATCACAACCATGCAAAGGAAACATTTAAGCATGGCAATTGTAACTCCCGATCTGAGATATGCGATTATCACTAATCACTGATTGGGAAGTCACGATACCCATTCTAAAAGGGACCGTTATAAATTTGTGATGCGACATATCATCACGGCATTAAAGTTTCACGTTGGAAGTTACAGGGAAATCATTAAGAAAGCAGTCATGGTTGAATCCTTCAAGGATTTCATCCATGGTAGGTTAATATATTATAAATTTGTATAGTCTATTACACTTAATTGTTGTTAGTCATGTGCGATGTGTATTAGATTTTAACAAGTTTTTCCACTGTTATGCACTTTTGTTTCATTTTGCAGAGCAAATCTGAAATCATCAGTCCAACAAAAATGACTAAGAAATCTTGGAAAGTAAAGGTCCCCATCATGGCGAAATATGAACCACAAAAGTCGATACTGATAGTTGATACTACTTGTTCAGGCCTCAACAAGACTTCATGGTAGGGCATATATAATCTACTGGAAGTCGAGGATCCAACCGAAATTGAAGAAGAAGGAGCAAGGGAAAGTTCAACTGATAAATAAAAAAATACTCTTAGCGATTTAGCCAACTCCTTCCTCCACAAAATAGTAGCACGTGCAAAAGTGTTACCATACAATGACCTAGTGAGATGGGTAATACAAAGTATCGGCATAACTGACAGAGAATTCTTTACTGCTGATGGAAGGATGTTAGGGTCATTAAGGGAAGAGGATGTCAAGAAGATGTATCATTTGTGGGACCCCCAGAAAAATTAAAACAAGGCATTTTTAGAAGCTTTCTCCAAGGAGAACGATGTAGAGTCAGACCTTATCAGGCAATGGAGGCATTTCCCAAACAAGCATAAGCATGAATCCTCTGGTATGTACTCTATGGACTCGTTAGCATCTTCCTATTGCTATGTTGGTGATATCATATGTAGACTCTTTGGAGTCTCTGATTCAGCAAGGTTTTCCATAGAAATGGTGCCTTTAATGGAAGCAACAATTAACTCTTATATCATGGATTGGGCAACGATTTTATCAGATAAAATGGCCAACCAAATCCTTAATTATAGGAGAAATAGGTTTGTAACTACTCGGATAATACCCCCACTCTATAAGAGTGCCTACATCATGGATACAATCTATTTCAATTCTGACTACGCCACAGACTCCTCAAGAACCAACCCCTATCCACATTTCTCATAAGTATTTGTGGAAGGCCCATTATAAAGATCATATATATATAGATATATGTATGTATATGTATATGTATATGTATATGTATATGTATATATATGTATGTATATATATATGTATGTATATATATGTATATATATATATATATATATATATATATATATATATATATATATATATAGATATATATATAATTTGTCATGGTTTTGTTTTACCCATCCATCAGGCAATATTCAACAAACCTGCTCCTCGATTATCCAATGAGGCCAGGATTGACCTAACATCAATCGACAGTTGGTTCGGAGAAGAAAAGTTCACCTATGTCAGACTTTTTGGCAGCACCGCAGATCCACATATTCTCCCCTTGTACATTCTTAATAAGCTGTTGACCAAAGAAATAGCTTACCAGATAATGAAACAAGAATGTCCAGGAACCTCAAAGAGTCCAAGAAACAAATGTGGCCTTCATTTCCCCTCCACTGTGCTACTAATTCACTGCATGATTTCAAACATGAATGTTGGAAATAATACTGAGAGGGGGGGTGAATCAGTATTATCTAACTCTTTTAATAAATCTTCCTTATTTGTTCTTTGAATTATTTTTGCATGTCAGTACCATAAAATAATGAACATGAACAAAGAAAAAAGATAGTCACACTAAATAACACAAGATGTAAGGTGGAATCCCAATGTGGGTGAAAACCACCTCCTGCAATATGTCTCTATCTTCTTTCAAATTAGAAACTCTTTTTACAATGGTTATGTACTGGTGCAGTCCTTTACCAGTACGAAGGCTGCAACCTACAGAGAGCTACAACTCTCTCTCGTTTTCCAGTCTCTCATGGAAGGGAGCTACAACCCCCTACTTCTTTTCTTACAAGGACCACTTTTCATAAATTTTCAAACTGGATCCATAAGCATCAAATGATCATCAAGTATAAGAAAATCACCCAATCAACTGTTGTAACCAGATCAACAATAATAGAACCAAACCCAGAACACAGCAATGATAAACAGAGATTTCAAGAGAAGTAAACAGCTTCACCCATGTACTGCCTGCTTACAGTATGCACCCTGCTCAACTGCTCGCCTGCTTACGTACGCACCCTGCTCAACTGCTCGCCTGCTTGCGTACGCACCCTTCTCAATTGCTCGCTTGCTTACGTACGCACCCTGCTCAACTGCTCGTCTGCTTACGTATGCATTGTATCCATTGAGCTGCGTGCGGACCTCCGCACCTGCAACCCTTCTGTGCCTGCGTACTGGTGCACCTGCAACCCTTCTGTGCCTACGTACCAGCGCACCTGCAACCCTTCTGTGCCTGCGTACCGGCGCACCTGAAACGCTTCGTTCCAGCGTATATACGCACTTTTCTTTCACTGTACCTGCGCACCTTCGGGCACAGGTGATTTCAAGACTTCAAGAATAACCCAGATAGTCAGATCTACAGATCTGATCATGCGCCGAAGAGATCTCAATCCATCAGTAGATTCGCCTTATTTAGATCTAGACATTACTCCCAAGAGATCATAATATTTCAAATCCAGCTCTCATAAGATGTTCAACCCAAGCACTTGCCCAAGCCAAATGATCTCCTTTGCTTTATATAGGAAAGCTCTTCCTCAAATCATGGATAAATACCATGGGCCGACACCATTATAACACAAATACCGTCGGCTAAATACCAAAGTTTAAACATAAGAAACCCCACGTGTGCTTTTCTTTGCCTTGAAATGTGTGCACTGGGGGTACGCACCTCCTGAACGGTTGACTTGCGTATCAGGCCGCGGTCCCTTCACGGTGTAGCTACGGGTACGCACTTTCTGAACTAATCTCCTGCGTACTTCTTAATTTTCAACATATTGAGAGCTTTTCCATGGGTGTTACCATCAAGTACAACATTTGTAACATATAGCCATACCAGAAACATAATTCCAACAATATCCCCCTTTGGACTTGATGGCAACCTCAAAACTTCAGCTTCATTCTCCCCCTTTGACATCAAGGGCAAAGGGTTATGCTCCCCCTAAGAACATGCTCCCCCTGAATATGAACCAGATCTGCAACGAAGAACCATAATCCACCATGAAAGAGATAGAGACATATTGCAGCTACTTCCAAGATCTCCTTCTGCACATCCTCCATAATGCCAACAATGCATTATATGCTCCCCCTGAACCTGTATCATCAATAAGAAAAGGTTCAGCAATAAGATGATGCATCAACAACCCCCAGCTTTTGCCTGAGGTATTCAAAAGTGTCCCTGGGCAATGGTTTGGTGAGTATATCAGCAACTTGTTCCTTAGAAGTAACATACTCCAACTTGAGCTTCTGTTCAAGCACTTGTTCCCGGAGAAAATGATACTTGATTGGTATGTGCTTGGTTTTTGAATGCATAACAGGATTCTTTGAGATGCTGATTGCACTTGTGTTATCACATAATATGGAGATAGGTGGTGTACAAGTGATTTGAAAATCATGCAAAGTCTGCATCATCCAAAGAAGTTGGGTGCAACAAGATGCAGCAGCAACATATTCGGCTTCAGCTGTAGACAAGGCAATCAAACTTTGTTTCTTGCTGAACCAAGACACCAATCTAGAACCCATAAAGAACACACCACCACTTGTGCTTTTCCTATCATCCACGCTTCCGGCCCAATCTGCATTTCTATAAGCATGAAGTGTAAGATCTGTATCTCTAGGATACCATAAGCCATAATTTTGAGTCCCTTGAAGATATTTGAAAATTCTCTTCACTGCCTGAAGATGAGTCTCCTTCGGATGTTCCTGAAATCTTCCAACTATTCCAACTGCATGCATGATGTCCGGCCGGGTACCTGTCAAATAAAGTAAACTTCCAATCATAGATCTGTAGGTTGGTTGATGTACTGCTGCAGATTCATCATTTTCACTGAGGCTACATCCTGTGACCATGGGAGTACATACTGGTTTTGCATCTTCCATGCCATATTTCTTCAAAATCTGTTTGAGATACTTGGTTTGAGATAAAAAGATTCCTCCTTCTTTTTGTTGGATTTTCAAACCAAGGAAATATGTCAGTTCTCCTAGCAAGGACATTTCAAATTCTTTCTGCATGACCAAGGCAAAGCTTTGACTCATAGCTTCTTCATTGCTGCCAAAAATAATGTCATCTACATACACAACAAGTATTAGCAATTTGTCATTTTCAACTTTTATATAAAGATTGCTATCTGCTGATCCTTTTGAAAAGCCTTGTTGATGAAGATATTTGTCCAAACGGTAGTACCAAGCCCTTGGAGCTTGTTTGAGACCATAGAGAGCCTTTTTCAATCCGCATACAAGATTTGGATCATTTCCAAGAATGAACCCATCTGGCTGTTCAATGTATACTTCTTCTTCCAAGTCTCCATTCAGAAAGGCTGATTTCACGTCCATTTGAAATACTTTGAAGTTTTGAAAACTTGAGAGAGCAAGGAACATTCGGATGGCCTCAAGTCTTTCAACAGGAGCAAAGGTTTGTTCAAAGTCTATTCGTTCTTGCTGCGCATACCCTTTACAAACAAGTCTGGCTTTGTTTCTAATTACTTCTCCATTTTCATTCAATTTATTTTTGAAGACCCATTTTGTTTCGATAACATTCTTATCCTTTGGTCTAGGAACCAGCTCCCAAGTGTTGTTCTTTTTGATCTGCTCAAGTAAGGCCAAATAGCTTGAAGCTTCTGCAACTGTTCTTCTTGTTTGTACACCTGCTTCTTTCTGCCCCATAATCTGAGATTCTGGATGATTCTTCTAAACATATCTGGATGGAGTCTTTTCTTTTGTTCTTTTTTGCTCCTCTGGTTCTTCTTGAGGTTCTTCTTGAGGTTCTTCTTCTTCATCATTCTATCGTTGGGGGTAGCCTTCATCTTCTTCGATGTCTTCATGATGTACTTGCCTAGGAATGTATCCCTTCTCATCAACCACTACATCAATGCTGTCAACAATTCTGCCAAGTCTTTTATTGTAGCATTTGTATGCTTTGCTATGTGGAGAGTAACCAAGAAGAATGCCTTCATCTTCTCTAGGTTCAAGTTTGCCAAGCTGCTCATCAGTATTCTTGATATAGCATTTGCTCCCAAAGATTTTGAAGTGCTTTACCGAAGGAGTCCTACCACTCCAGAGCTCATGAGGAGTTTGAGTGCTGTTCACCCGGACATTTGTTTTGTTGAGAATAACAACCGCACCATGTGCAGCTTCACCCTAGAAAGTTGCGGGAGTTCCTGACTCATCAAGCATAGCACGGGCCATTTGTTGGACTGTTCTGTTCATTCTTTCCACAACTCCATTTTGCTGAGGAGTTCTTGCTGTAGAGAATTCTCTTCTTATCCCATGTTCTTCACAGAAATAGAAAAATTCATTTGAAGTAAATTCCCCACCTCTGTCGGATCTGAGGCACTTAATTTTGTGACCTGATTCATTTTCAACCAAGGCTTTGAAGGATTTGAATTTTTCGAATGCTTCATCTTTGTGCTTCATAAGTCCTAACCAGACAAACCTGGAGAAATCGTCAATGAATAATATCAAGTATTCTTCTCCTCGAGGTGTTCTTTTCCTGAAAGGACCACATGTATCTGTATGTACTAGCTCAAGAGGCATGCTAGCTGATCCTTCTTTCTCTGGAAAGTTAGTTCTAGTTTGTTTTCCAAACTGACATGATTTGCATATGGTGTTGTCAGGAATTTTGATATCCGGAAGATCGCGAACTGCCTGATATTTGCATGCTTTCCTTATTTGTGAAAAGCTTAGATGTCCCAACCTCTGATGCCATAACCAGTGCTCATCATCCTTGCTCAGATAGCATTGTTGTTGTCCTTCTTCAAATATGTACAGATTATTTGGAGTTATTTTGCCTTTGATCACTGTTTTACCTGTATCAAGATCACGAACAAGACATCCATTTGATCTGAATATAACCTCGGTTCTTTGATCACACATCTGGCTGACAGTTAGAAGATTATGCTTCAATCCATCAACATACAAAATATTTCCAGCCTTAACCTTTTCTTTTAACTGAGCAATGCCTTTTCCTTTTATAGTTGCAGGAGTATCATTTCCAAAAGAGACTTTCTTTCATTTTTCTAGAGCAGAATATGACTCAAGTTTTTCTTTATCACCTGTCATATGCTTCGAACATCCACTGTCAATGTACCATAGATTTTCCTGTCCCTCTGCATAAAATTCTATCCCACATCTTTCTGTTTGTGGTTCCTTTATTCTCCATGTTTTGGTGCTTGAGGCTTGTTCCTTTTTCTGCTGAAACCTGCTCCTGCATTCAGAGTCTTCATGACCAAAGTTATTGCAAATAGAACGTTCAACTTCATTTTCAAGAACCGAAAAGTTGTTATAGGTCCTTTTTGTAATCCCGGTCATACTTCTTTGTTTTTGAGCTTCCCTAGTCATGATCGTTTTATATGCAACACATTGAGCTGCTTTGTGACCAAATTTATGGCAAGAAAAGCATTGTCCATTGAAGAAACTTCTGCGGTTATCGAATCTACCAGCCAATTGATTGTAATTTCTATTGTCATCTATTCTTGAACCAAATTGAGAAGATTTTACTTGTGGCTGGTTGTAGCTTTTATTCACCCTTAAGATGGATTGCCCCTGATAGTTTCTGTTTGTAATTCGTCCCTGCTTTACCTGATGATCTTCATTATGCTTTTGCTCATTTCTTCTTGCTGCATCAAGATAACTTTTTGAGGTGGATGCTTGAGAGGTTTCTCCATTATAGCCCAGACCTGTCTTGTTTAGTGGAGACCGCTGCACATTGATAATCTCATCCAAAGTTTCAGATCCTTTGACAAACTTAAGATTAATAGCTTTTGTTTTCTCAATCTCTTTTCTAAGACCAACAATTTCACCTTCTAATTTTTCAAGATGTTTTTCCTTTTCATCAATTTGACATTGTAGAGTATCAATGATCATATTATTTTCTTCTATACATCTCTTGAGTCTAGTAATTTCATCATAAAGGTTATCCACATCTATAGCATCCATATAATCATCATCTTCAAATGCCATTAACAACTTATATTCATTACCTCATTCATCTTCATCACTGTTTGATAGACCATCACTATCTTCATGAGTGTAGTAGTTTTTCTTATTTGCATTCTGTTTCTTGTTCCATCTAGCAGGTTCCTTTCCTTTATCCTTATAAGGACATTTTGCAGCATAATGACCTACTCTTCCACAAGCAAAGCATTTAAAAGGTAACTTACCTCTGAACCTTCCAGAACCCCTTTGAAGATTTCTGACAAAATTTGATTCTTCTTCCTCTTCTTCTGGGACGTGGCTTGCTTCATAATAATCTCCTTTGCCTGATGCCTTGAAAGAAGCTTCTCTTTTGTCTGATGGACCTCCCTTTGTCATTTCATAAGCAGTTAGAATTCCATGTAGCTGAGACATAGTAAGAATTCGTAGATTTTCATTTTCTTCTATTGCAGATACTTTAGATTCAAACTTGGGGGACAATGATCTTAGAACCTTTTCAACCACAATAGCCTCTTTTATTTCTTCACCCAAATTTTTCATACAATTAACAATCTCATCTACCCGCAGAAAATAGTTAGCCACACTTTCATCATTATACGTCTTGAGAGTCTCATACTGAATCCTAAGAGTTTGAAGTTTAGCACGCTTTACCTGTTCATCTCCTTCATAACTCGTGACAATTTTGTCCCATATTTCTTTTGCGGATTTATAGTGCATTACCTTCATGAATTCCGTTTGGGATCTACATCCTAATAGGGTACTGACTGCTTTCGCGTTTGTTTCATACTTCTTTTTCTCGGCTGCATCTGTAGGAGTAGCTGAAGGAAAAGTGTAGCCTGTCTCTACGATGTCCCAAACTTCTGTACCAAGAGATTGAAGATAGGCAGTAACTCTTACCTTCCAATAATTGAAGTTTGTCCCATCAAAAACCGGTGGCCTGATTGATGCTTCTCTCTCGTAGTTGCTCATGATGAACGATCTACCTTCAAGCGATCAAGCTTCTCTGAAGGACCTTCTCTGATACCAATTGTTGGAAATAATACTGAGAGGGGGGGTGAATCAGTATTATCTAACTCTTTTAATAAATCTTCCTTATTTGTTCTTTGAATTATTTTTGCATGTCAGTACAATAAAATAATGAACATGAACAAAGAAAACAAATAGTCACACCAAAGAACACAAGATTTAAGGTGGAAACCCAACGTGGGTGAAAACCACCTGCTGCAATATGTCTCTATCTTCTTTCAAATTAGAAACTCTTTTTACAATGGTTATGTACTGGTGCAGTCCTTTACCAGTACGCAGGCTGCAACCTGCAGAGAGCTACAACTCTCTTTCGTTTTCCAGTCTCTCCTGGAAGGGAGCTACAACCCCCTACTTCATTTCTTACAAGGACCACTTTTCATAAATTTTCAAACTGGATCCATAAGCATCAAATGATCATCAAGTATAAGAAAATCACCCAGTCAACTGTAGTAACCAGATCAACAATAATAGAACCAAACCCAGAACACAGCAATGATAAACAGAGATTTCAAGAGAAGTAAGCAGCTTCACCCATGTACTACCTGCTTACAGTATGCACCCTGCTCAACTACTCGCCTGCTTACGTACGCACCCTGCTCAACTGCTCGCCTGCTTACGTACACACCCTGCTCAACTGCTCGCCTGCATACATACGCACTGTATCCATTGAGCTGCGTGCGGACCTCCGCACCTGAAACCCTTCTGTGCCTGCGTACCGGCGCACCTGCAACCCTTCTGTGCCTGTGTACCAGCGCACCTGCAACCCTTCTGTGCCTCCCCTTCTTTGCCTACGTACCGGCGCACCTGAAACGCTTCGTTCCAGCGTATATACACACTTTTCTTTCAGTGTACCTGCGTACCTTCGGGCACAGGTGATTTCAAGACTTCAAGAATAACCGAGACAGTCAGATCTACAGATCTGATCATGCGCCGAAGAGATCTCAATCCATCAGTAGATTCGCCTTATTTAGATCTAGACATTACTTCCAAGAGATCATAATATTTCATATCTAGCTCTCATAAGATGTTCAACCCAAGCACGTGCCCAAGCCAAATGATCTCCTTTTCTTTATATAGGAAAGCTCTTCCTCAAATCATGGACCAATACCACGGGCCGACACCATAATAACACAAATACCGTCGGCTAAATACCAAAGTTTAAACATAAGAAACCCCACGTGTGCTTTTCTTTGCCTTGAAATGTGTGCACTGGGGGTACGCACCTCCTGAACGGTTGACCTGCGTATCAGGCTGCGGTCCCTTCACGGTGTACCTGCGGATACGCACTTTCTGAACTAATCTCTTGCGTACTTCTTAATTTTCAACGTATTGAGAGCTTTGCCATGGGTTTTGCCATCAACTACAACATCTGTAACATATAGCGATACCAGAAACATAATGCCAACAATGAAGAGAAAGAAGTAGAGACGATAAAAATTATGAAGTTAGTTGTCATTCCTAAGAGACAGTGTGATCCAAAAGCAATGGCTTACAACTTTACCAGTCATGTCAAACTTTCCAAATTTGAACATGAGAAAGATTACTATGATGACTTGTTCTCTTTAGCTAAGTCATTTTCATGGGTAAAACATCTAGCAAAGATCAAAGTAGGAGAAAGGGGGATAGATAAGTTTATGCAGGACGCAGAGGTTACAAACACTGCCTCTGGATTTATTGAACACTACCCCTATGGTGTAGCAAGAAGGCCACAGTGACGAACAAACTACTGAGAAGAGTCCTGAAAAGGAGAAGAGTCCCAACAAGGAGAAAAGTCTCGAAAAGGAGCAGACAAATGAAAAGACCAATGAGCTCCTAGATATCGATGTGCATATTGATTCCAGCTTAATCAAGGAATGGGAGGAGTTCAATGAAACGCTCAAGAACCAAAATGACTCCAAAATGTCATTATGCCAAAATCACCCGCAACACAGGAGCCTATTGTTACTAATATTCCAAAGGAGCCTATTGTTACTAATATTCCAATTGAAGGGACAGTCGGCATAGTTAACACTCAACATGATATTGAAATAATTCCAGAGAACCCTTATGAAGAGATTGTATTGAAGGTAGCGTAAATACCACCCGTGGATGTATTTTATAGTGCATAGCATGGCGTTGTGGTTAAAAGATAGAGGAAAAAGAGAAAAATTGACCAGGGACCATTGTGAACTCCTCAAGCTGAATTGATGAATGTCGTATGGAAATACTCCAAAGTCAATCCTTCTAAAGATTTAACCAAGATATCTCAATATGCAAGTGCTTATATAGCCGCTACAATCGAAAAGGCTTCCGAAGTTAGCCAACTGATCAAGGAAAAGGATCTAAGGATCACCCAACTTGAAGAGTAAATGACAATGGAACAACAAAAGATCGGATAGCTTGAGCAACAGCTAGTAGAGAAAAAATAACAAAATGAGCAACTAAAAGAACAATTAAATCTGGAGAAACAAAAGATCTATTAGTAGGCTCTCCATAAACAACAAAATTTGTCTCAAGAACTCAACAAGCTTCAAGTGTCAATTCAACAGGAAAAGAAGGCTAAAGAAGAACAAGTTGTACAACTGCAACTACAGGTAGAGAAATTCAAAGGTTATCCAAAGACTGGTGAATTTGAGAAAGAAGCCCTGGAAGTGACCAAAGCCTTATCTCGGCAACTAAATATCCTTTTCAATAAAATACCATTAGTTGACCCATTGTGCACTATCACTGCATCACTCATTGAACAAGCAGTTGATACCAAGCTAGAATTTGAAATCGCAGTGGATAAGGTCAAAAAATTTCTCTCTTGGAAAAATTTAGAAGAGGGCATGGCTACTAATCTACCGAAAATCCAAGAATGGTACAAATAAATCTTGTTTCTAGAGTGGGAATCAAAGTTAATAATGGCTCAAAGAGCTACTTCCAGAGCCAGGGTGTGATCATGTTGGTAAATGACATCTTATATCTAGCTAACTTGATCTCCAATTACTCTCGAGGAAACTAAAGAAAAAGTGTTAGAAGATCAATGGAGATAGGATCTGGCCAACAAAGAAGAAAAAATCAACAAAGTGCAAAACTTGACCTCGGATGCATTTTGGTTTTTCCTAATAAAGCCACACAGCGAGCAGATGGCTACAAAATTCCTTGCCAACAGTGTCAATATCATCATTCCCAAACTTTCAAATGCTATGTACACAACTCAACTACATTCTACGCTAAGTCATCCTTCTAAAATTCAGCAAATTCTCTCAATTTGCTAACTACGAGTGCATGAGAATAAGTAGAAACAATGAATCCATTAAAAGGCTATTGCACTGATATTTTCATAAATCAAATCCTAGATTTTCATGTTTGCAGTTTCAACAGCTAATCATATGCTTCCACTTGATTTTTTACCCTTTTTAGGAACAGCTATGATGAGTGGTTTCATTAGTCAACCACTTCACATGACCATGTTTTGAGGGGTTCCAAGCTTACCCGGAACCATTTGCTACCCTAGACACCACTTGTTCCTCACTCTTTAGTCCACATAATTCTTGCTTCTCTTCACATCACACATCTTTTGAATACAATCCTAGTTTCGTGTTCCATGATCCTGTCTGATAAATGGCTTTACCTCTGAGATCCCCCACTAGTTATCAACTCAGGATTCTTGGCCTTGGCATCAACCGTCTCATCCTTAAAACTAACCATGCAATCAGCTTTATATATGGAAACTCACAAATCCTTATAAAGAAAATTGATCATACACTCTTAATCTATCAACAAAAACATTGCACCTAATTCAAAGTCGATTCATCTTAACGGTTAGAGAAAAGAGTCAATATTGCATATTGTACGTTCCATATGTCCATGACTTCATGAATTGTAACAATGAAGTTTATTCCTCATGGAATACAGAGACACCATTAATGCTCGAATGTTATGGGTAATGTTTATGCAGGGGAACCTCCTGTAAAGCAGTTCTTGAATATATTGTAATGCTATTTAAAAAATGGAACAACCAAACTCTATATATCACAGTAAGGCGCATAACGTTAATTGTCCCAAAGTTAAATTTGTTTAAAGAACAAGTCTTAGAGATTAATGATAATCGTTCCTTTTCAAAATGGGATTAAATTACGGTTCATATTTAAAGCAAAATAAGTGAAGGACGCTAGTCAGAGTCCGAGATCAAATTTCATATAACGCAATTTCAATATTACCATTTAAAAATAACTAAACATTATTTACGATGCGAAATATAAAACATACGGAAGCAAATGGAATATTCAGATTTCCAGGGTTACAGCTGATACAAAAGGATAAGGATAACGAGCAAACACTTGCCCTGCGTCAATAGCCTTCCACTGCCCAGTTGACGGCTGAAAGAAATAGGTGATCGGATAATCTTTCTCATTAACGCCACTTACAAAAATCCACTCACGCCACGGTGCAGCACAGAAAATAAATTCTAAATTTTGTGGAACAGAAGCTACAGGCATCCACGCATTTTTCTCAGCATCATACTTCATCACTTGTTTTGAAACGATCACGTACAGGTTCTCACATATACAGACAACATTGGAATCCATAATACGCCTTAGTAAACTCCACATGTTTTCCAGCGTCTGCCAACCGCCCGTCTCCTCATCAAAAACCTCCGCGCTACTTAAGGCTGCGACTGCTCCACCAGATGGCATTCCACTTATCACCATAAATTTCCCGTCCAGGTAAACGCCCGCAGATCCACAGCGGTTTTGAGTCATAGGAGGCAAGATTTCCCACCTTTCTTCTGCCACGTCGTAAGCTTCCACAGTGGACAGAGAGTTGCCATTCTCATCTTGGCCACCAGCGACGTAGATAAGTCCTTTCGAAGAAGAAACTGCAGAAGCGAAGTTGATACGACTAGTGGGTATGTTGGAGCCGCGGCGCCATTTTTTGGACACAAAATCAAAGATGAAGACAACAACGTCCCACATCTCAGTTTCGATAAAACATCCTCCAAACACGACAAGCTCTTCATTCTCAAATGGAATAAGATCAAAAGGAATAGGTGGTGTCCTTTCCCACGTCTTCTCCACAGGGTCGTATACTGTTATTCCATAAACAGCGGGAGTGAGATTTGATTGAATAAGACATATCAAATGTTGGCTCGTGCCATAGGTTTTTCTGTCCTCATAGAACCGGGACTACACATCATTTCCTTCCAGCTTCTGCACACATCCTTCAACTCATCGTGTGATATGTAAGGAGCGCGTAACAACACTTGCCTTTGGATATCAGTAGGAACATTCAGAAAATCTTCCATTATTGGCCATGATGAGAGATTCGGTAAATGAATGTTGCTTAGAAATTGAGTGTTACCTCAGAAACCCCCTTTTGTCTGTTGGATGCGTATATTGAGGTTTTATTCTTTCTACTAACACGCTTTTGTCTCTTGGCTCCCTATATTGAGATATAATTCTTTCTATTAATACCTTGAGCAGTTGACCTGAGCAGTTGACCTGAGGTGAATTATTGGCCGACTTTAATGGATGACTACCATTTTTGTTGTTCCCTAAAGCTCAGAAATGTCCATCCATATTAATTTTCTTATAATTAATAATTAAAATAGTCATATTTATGTTTATGAGTATTTATTATGAATATTAAATTTTAGTATTTATTATGAATATTAAAGTTGTGCTATATGATTTTAGATATAAACTATGTAAAATACTTTCAAATCATTCAACATTTTGAGTGGATGATACATTTTTTATTTGGCATAATACAAGTTAAAGTAATATAAATTACAAATATAAAAAGTAAGGAAGTAAAATTAGAGAGAGGAGAGAAAAGATCAAGGCATCCTCAATATTTTGAAATTGACATTTAACATGGATTTAACTAAATTTATTAGTTTTCAGCCTTTTTAATATCACAAATACTATAAATTCTATTAAACCTAGTCTTTTTAGGATCTGAAATCTCTAATACGAGGCTTCACTATGAATTAGGTGATCTTATTTAATAATTTAGTTTTTGTTCTTTATGTTGGTTCTCTGTGTAATATAAGCAACAATTTCATATTAACTAATAAAATAGGTACATTCTTGTGGCTATTGGCCAACCATTAGGAAAACAACAACAATAGCATACCACAAGCATAGAGCTTTTGTCGATATTACTATATTGATATGATAATGCAAAAATAGAACAAAAACATTCTAATTTAGAGTTACTATATAATCTATACCTATAATTAACATGAGAAGCATATTTTTGTTAGTCAAGATAAACAAAAATTATCAACCTAAACATATATGAAGGAGAGTCCCTAGGTATTTCTTATGGATTCTCATTCTCCTCTATCAAATTTGGGAAGACCACATCAACAATCTTATCAACTAGAGAGGCACTTTGTTGTTTAATTTCTTTATCTATATCTAGATGGCATCAACACATATGAATATTTATTACTCAAATTCACTTCTCTCCAAAAGCACCTTACCCACATTGACTTCATATGCTAGTAGAGAATGAAAATCTGAAGATATATCATATGATTGACATAGATATTTCTTGTATCTCAAACCCAATCTCTCACATCCTCTTGAATATCTTCATCTTGGAGAAAATTTCTCTCCATATAGTTTGTTTGCGTAATATTTATTTTGGTCTTATGCATTTTTCTTAACCCTAATCCATGGTTCTGCATGCCTTCCATGATGACTTCAATGACCTTGTGTTCTTCCAGGATGAGCATACTAAAGGGTAGATGAGAACCATCGAAATTTTGGGAAAAATTTAACTCTCAATTTACTCGAACGTATAAGATTCAAATGGAGGGGACAAGGAAAGAAAAAGTATTTGATAAAAAAATTGATGGGGGAAGTACTTGCAAGCAAAAATATTACCTCTTGCAAACAAAAATTAGAACATCCAAAAGTAAAACTACATCAAAAAATATAAGAAATGACCAATGTAACCAATATACCTAGATGAGAGAAGGCATGGGCTGGTGAGGTGAGGTTCTCAGTCGAAATATGCATCCATATCCATGTATATTATGGTTCAGTCAGGTAGTGAGGGTTTCTTTCTGCAATGAGTAGAAACAGGAGGAAATAACATCTAGAGAGGAACTACCAATAGTGTTCTTATGCATTTTCTCCATCTATCGTCTTGGAGAAAATTTCTCTCCATCTAGTTTGTTTTAGTAATATTTATGTTGTTCTTATGCATTTTTCTTAACCCTAATCCACTGCAAACTAGGGATCCAAATAGCACATAAATTATACTTCCTCAACCCAATAGGGCTCCCAAATACTCTACGTATCTACCTATTCCTTCATTTCATTATGCTACACCTTGTGCCTCCACTCTAGCATCAACGTCATCCAATGGTTCTCCTTCACTCTCGAAGATTTAATCGTAAGCCCTTTTATGTGTATCCCAACATACAAGAACCCAAAACCCACAACTATGTTTCCGATTTCCTACTCCAAGCAACCCACAATTATTTCATAGTGTGTTGTTTCTCTTTTCCATAGTTTGTAGTGCACTCTCTCTATGTTGTTTTGTGAAAATCACCCTAATTGTTATCCATTATTCTATCTCAGTTGAATCTTTTCTCCCACCGACCCCTTTGCAGGGCCCTCATGTTTTGTCTACACAATGCAACCAATGATGTATGATAAGGGGGTGATGGGCTTGTCATCCATTTAGGAATCCCGTACTCAATCTCCCTTCCTACCATGCAGGTCATTAAAACTCAATCACAGGGTTGGCGGCCATTAATGCATAGCCTTGACTTGTCAACATTCCATGCAACTCCTCCTCAAAACACTAAATCCATGTCCACTCTGCTTAGTGTTTCATTGTGTTTAAATTTTCGCAATTCATTACATGAATTACAATTTATAATAAAAATTACAAAAGGGATTACAATGTTGAAAAGTGTAACTAGGTTCAGTCTTCATAATCACATTTAATAATTATTTTATGTCAAATATGTAAGGAATAAAAATAAAATTATTGTGATGCCTGACTAATGGCTTTCATGAGCAAGGGATTTTATTTTTAGTTAAGGCTCCCATTGAGATATTTTAGGGACTTTTTCATCTAGTCATAAAAGTATATAGAGTCGTTGTCATGTATTGAAGGCATATTACACATTGTAAAAGTCAAATTTGTTTTTATATGTCACCCTCCAAGAACTTGTCACTAGTCCTCACACAAGTCACCCTATAATGAAAGGGAAAACTCTAGAAAGATAAATTTGACCTACACGAGTGATCATGTCTGCCTAATAGTCATGGAAAAACCACTATATATAGTAGTGGTCAACCTCAGTTGGAGGAAAACAATTTGGGAAAGAAATTAAGGGATAATCAAGTGTGACATTATTGTGGGACCTTTTGTGGGCTAATCTATCCTCACACATGTGAATATTACATATCTGAATTAGGTTGAAGGTTGCAATCATACAAGGGTGATATAGATTGGATGAATACTCCACTTAAGGAAGCCAAGTAGATGAGAAAGAAATCTCCCTCCAAAACGAGACCATTCAAGGATCAAACAATGGATCTAGGGTTTTAGTTATGGAGCAAAAGGTTACATACCTACAAGAAGGGGCCAAAATTCTGAAGGAATCAAAGAAGAAGAAGAAGAAGAAGTAGAGACTTTATCTAAGGTTAAACAGGAGGCATCTGACTTGGCCTTGGAAGGGATCTAGTGTCAACGGTCTTTGTCATGGTCTTGGTATTCATACATTGAAGGTTCTACAAGGAGAATTTATTTGGTTTTCCCTAACAAAGAGCGAGAGGTTTTGGCCATGGATGACAACCTATATACTGTGTCTCTTGTCTCTTTCTCATTCATGAATTGGTAATTGTCTTGATGAAAAGAACAAAATAGTAACATAGGAAATAGAATATCATAATCAAGAAGTGGAAAGGCTCTTTGAGGAAATTATCAAAGTAAAGAATGCACCTAACTTTCAGTGCCCTAGATTTCTCAACATGGTATTGGAGCTAAGGTGATGATTTGGAATTAAACGGGAACAGAACAAATTAGATAGATAACCATAAAAATAGAGATGCAACGGAAATAATACTTCATTTCATCAATGTAAAATACTGAAATATGCTTACAAACAAAAATGGAAATAAACCAGCTAAGGCGATGGTAGCTTATCTCTGAGAAGATATGTGGCAGCTACATGCCTCTGAACTGCGTTACAATGAGGCTCGAAGCCCTATTTATTGTTGAGAAACAATGGAAAACCCTTAGCATCCAAAAAGCTAACCCTAGAAGATGAAACACCAAACTGTGGGCCTCGTTTTGGGTAAATTGTTACATCAACTTCCTGGGGTCATAACTTGGGCACCCAATCTCCGTTCGAGGCATTCAATAGCTCGTAAGAAATATCTATCCAAGCACTAAAACAATGGGAAGAGAAACATTCGTCCATGGAGCCATGTTGCTCCCAGATTTCCAAAACAATGTCGTTTAGGGCCTCAAAACGGCTCCAAAAGTTCACAACCTGAAAAACTACTAAAAATAGTAAATTGTGCTACAATTAAAGAAACTGAAAAACTGAAAGAGAGAGTTGTGAGGGTCTAAGTGGGATAAGTGGGTGACCACCAACATCGACCTGGATTAGGTGGCAAATTCAAGAAGGGGCATTTAATCAAATAGAGGCACCAAAGTTAGTGGAAGGATATCAAAGCACAATTTCATGATATACATCATACCAAAACACTATATTGAAGAAATCTTGTTCGAAAAAAGTCTCGGGATCATAATAAAGGAGGAAGCATAACAAAATACCAAAAACCTTAGAAGAATTTCTAAGAACATCTCTCAACCATCATCTAAGGAGTGGAAGATTTTTCAAAATACCAAAGAATGTTAGATCAAATAAAATTGTCATCATCTTCAAATGGGTTTTTTAAATAATTTGTCTCTCATTAAATCAAAACTTTAACTTTTGAAGAACTCCAACAAAGTGATATCTCTCCAAAATGGAACAAGGAGTACTCTTGTAGAAAGAATCTATCAAGAAGTAGTCTTCTACGATCTATATCACTGTCAAGTTAAAGGAAGAAGCAACTATAGAAAAAAGAATCTACTCAAGTAAGTATATTTACGACTTCATCTCAATCTATCAAAATGTATTTTTACAAGGGGATAAACAAATTAGTTGGGGTTTCAAATTTTTCTACATGGAAGAAAAAAACACATCTAAATCTTATTGAGAATGAAGTCATCGAGCAAATTAAGGGGTCAATAACCCAACCTCCTAAATAATATTCCCAAACATTTGTTGAATACATGAAAGGGGCAGTGAGGGCCTAGAGGATTGAGATATAATCCATTAAGGGCTCTCTCATCCCATGTGTATCAAAATTAGGCAGTTCGAAAGATATAAAAACAAATTGGTAGAGTTGTTTTCCATAAGTACTGCAGGAGAATTCATCTCTCTAAGGAAGTAACTCTACATTTTGAACACTTCAAAGGAAGAAATAATAGCCTGATATTTCATGAGGATTTTAGAAATAAGAGATCAGCTTCAAGATCTGTGTGAAATAATGTCTGACAAAGGAATGACCATTATAGTAATAAATGCACTAGGAGAGGAATGGGGTAACTTCACTTCAGATATTTATGGGAAGGAAGGAGCCACTCCTTTTCAGGATATATGGTCATTATGCAATATTGAAGAGACTAGGATAAAGGAAAAAACTAACATTGGATCAAATGAGAAAAGTCAAGCATATATTGTTATCATAAAGAGAAAAGACAAGTTTTGTAAATTTGGCCCTTAGAAAAAGAAGAACATGGCTAAGATTCAATGTTATGGATGACATGAATATGGGAACTATAGAAGATATTGTACTAAACTTAAGAAGGATGATAATAAGAGAAATAAGGAAAAAGCACATATTACCGAAGAAATGGAAGAACCTGAGATGAAGAAGCTTAAGAACGAGGAAGCAAGAGATCTCTACTATAAATGAGATAATATGCTCCACTAAAGTACTCTTCAGTTGTGTAAATTATCGCTATATAGATAGGAACCATTGGAAATAAGATAGGATAAGTCATATTTGAAGATGACATCATGGTAGAAGCATTAGAAGTAAGAGCTCATCAGATTACCATAGGTAATATGAAGGAGGAACAAAATATATGGTAGTCAACTATGAAGGATATATCTCTTGGAACCATCATTGAAAGCTCAAATGACACTTATTGGATAAAGGAAGAATCCATATAGGACAAGGCTCATCATACACCAATCAAAAGGGTAACATTTGTAGAATAAGATATGAAACATCCTCAAAATCCTCTAAATGGATCTTCATTGAAAGGTTCACCGATCACCAGGGGAAGAATGTGTTTCATCAAGAATTTGAAACTCGTAGAATGCATGAGATGTTGCTATGATGATATAAAAGTGAAGCAGATCAGGGGATTGAAGTTCTTTCAAAAGAAGTTGTTGCTTGGAGTCTCGATGACCCAAAGGAAAAGTGGGGTATGTGTGATTATATTTGATATTGTGCAATTCATGTCATATAGTTGCATATATCATGAACCAATGATATATCTTAATAGCATGATAAAAAGAAAGGATATCCTCACTCAAAGGGATGAAGGAATGCATGGGTCACACATTCAGTAGATGAAATCAACATAATATGTCGTCATGTGAAGTATGAGGTGGCTGACTATAATTTAGGAACTCTTATTAGAAGCTCTTGGGAATGAAATGTGTGAAGAAAGGAAGTACTAGATCATGGAAAATGAAACAATGGTAAAGGAAATCAATATCTGAAAGATCAACAATATTTGACCATGATATATCATTGGAAGATATGAAGACACTGATGGAGACTAAAAAAGAAATATATCCTTGAAAATATAAATCTTTGGTGATGTGTCGATATGTATGTTGGATGTTGATACAAACTAGAAGATATTAGGATGAAATACCATCAAAAAGCTAATGCTTTTAATGTTCATTCCTTTATTTTTGAAGAAATATCTGAATGGGCTTATGCAGGGTTTCCGAGGGAAGAACTATGAATGTCTTCGAAGAGAACCATGTACAAGGATGTGATATCCTTCCAAAGGAGATAGTATGAAGAAAGCATCATGACATGAAGCAAGGCCAGATGTGGACTGATGGATTACTTCCTCATGAAAGGAATAATAAAATGACTGACCCATGGATGAGAGTGATGGATGGTTTCCTCCCTACGAATAAATACCAAAAGATGAAGAATCCATAACAAAGAAGAAATCCATGACATCGAAGGAAGGATCTCTTTAAGAAGTTGGTTATCTTTTCTTCTCCATCTGAGGAGCTATTGCAGGTCCTTAATTAAGAGGGAGCCTGGAAACAAGTTTCTTACTTGGAAGAAACTTGGAAAATTCCTAAGCAAGAGGGAGTTTATGTACAGTTCTTTTGTAGGAATGAGTAACTTCCTTTATTGGAATATATATGTCCTCCCTAATTAAGAGGGATAGCTAGACACATCATTCTGGTCTTCACTTGGGAAGACAGAATGGAGGATTTTGTAATCATTTGGCATTTTATGCTCTTTGAGGATGAGGTAGGGAATCCAAGATAATAGTAGTCATTCTTGGAGGATTTGGGATCCAAGGTAATAATTGGGAGTTGGGAATCAAAGATAAGAGTAGTCCTGATGGAACACAACCTGAGAACACAGGTGGGGTATGTTCCCAAGGAGACAATGGTAAGGGTGTTTATAAAACATTTATCTCCCCAACATTGAGCTCAAATCTTGTGGAGAGATAGATTTGTTAGTAAAGCCTTGATATGTGACAATGTTGGTTGATATGATGATATAGAGATGGGTTACCAATCCAACTCTTCTTATGAGAAATTATTTAGATTAAGAATGACCAAGTACCATTATGAATACCTCCCTAGTTAAGAGGGAGTGATAAAAATTGTAACTAGGTTCAGTCTTCATAATGACATGTAATTATTATTTTCTGTAAAGTATGGAAAGAAGAAAAATAAAATTATTATAATACTTGACTCATGGGTTTCATGAGCAAGATATTTTATTTTTAGTTAAGGCTCCCATTGAGAGCCTTTAGGGATTTCGTCATCTAGTAATAAAAGTCTAAAGAGTTGTTGTCATGTATTGAAGGCATGTTACACATTGTAGAAGTCAACTTCTTTTTTGTCATTCACCCTCCAAGACCTTGGCACTATTCCTCACTCAAGTCTTCCTACAATGAAAGGGAAAGTTATAGAAAGATAAAGTTGGGCTACTCCAGTGATCATGTTGGCGTAATATTCATGGAAAAATCGCTATATATAGTAGTGCCCAGGTTCATTTGTAGGACAACAATTTGGTTAAGAAAGTATGAGATAATCAAGTGTGAAATTCATTATAGAAGGATCCTTAGCATCAAAAAAGAAAGAAGAAAGGATAGTGAAGGATGTTACATGATTATGGGATTGTTTTTGGGATAATCCACCCTCACACGTCTGAATATTATGAATTTGAAGATGTTTGAAGGTTATAGTCATATATGGGTGATTTAGATTGGGTGAAGACATCGGTGAAGGAAATCGAGTAGAAGAGAAAGAAGTCTCCCTATATAAGGAGACCATTCAAGCATCAGAAGACTGATCTAGGGTTCTTCTTACGAAGAAAAAATTTTAGACCTACAAGAAGAGGTCAAAATTCTAAAGGAAGTCGAGAAGAAGAAGAAGAAGAAGGAGAAGAAGAGAAGCATTGATCTAAGGATAAATATGAGGCTAGTGCCTTGGGCTTGGAAGGGATCTAGTGTGAAGGTTCTTTGTCATGATCTTGGTATTCATCAATTAAAGGTTTGAGAAGAAGAAAACGTTTGGTTTTTCCTCTCAAAGAGTGAGAGGTTTTGGCCCTCGTCGATAGCCTATATACTATGTATCTTGTCTCTTTATTGCTCATGAATTGGTAATTGTCTTGATGAGAAAAACACAATAAGAAGGTCATAATCAAGAAGTGAAAAGACACTCACAAGAAATTATGAAAGTAGAGATATCATTTAATTATCGATGCCCTAGTTTCCTCAACATAGAGAAAGGGTTGTTACACTTGGAATCAATAGTAAAAGTGTTGATATCAGTTTGTACATGACAATTTTTTCATTTGGGAACATGGCCTACCTACTCTTAACACCTTTCTCTCCTATCCTAATAGGATTTCTCTCCACATTCAATTTGGCATCAAAATTGAATTGGATAAATCCATACCTTTCTTACATGTCCTTATCACTTTTTCTCTTGATGGATTTCTAATCCATCAAGTTTACAGAGACAAGGCCACACAAACCATTACCTCCATGCCCATTCCCACCACCACTTATCTTGAAAATTACTTGTCTTGAAAACTTTTAGCCCAAGAGCTCGCACAATCTCTACTCCCTAATTCCTTTTTAAAGAAAATGCCCAAATAATCCAAGATTCCAAAGTCAATGGTTACTGTCAGGGCCATGGAGGAAAATTTTGATAATTTTAAAAATTTTCTAAGTAGGAGGAATATCACATGTAGCAAACAAAGGACCAGAATTGCAATGGTGAGATGAATAAGTGAAAATAATTACAATGGTGAGATGAGGTTGAAATAAATTTATTGAAGAGGGAAAGTTGATAAGTGGAGAAGGAATTGTTAGGGGATATTTCAAGTATGCATTACTTATCGAGCAAGGTGAATGGGTGTTATAGACATTTTTGTGCCTTACAACATAGAGCATGAAATGTCAATAATCTAAGGGATCCAAAGTCCCTAAACATGTTGTTCTTACCCTTAGAGGAACAAGGTCAGCAAACCACAGCACTACAGTTCAGTTCTCCACTGAAAAAACTCAAAAACAGGTCAATTTTGGATCAAAGCAGCTGCTCCACTAGGCATCTGCGCTGCATAGCAGGTACAACAAAGGCTACCTGCTATGCATAGCAGGTAGAACAAAGGCTACCTGCGCTGGGCGTACTTGGACATGTGGAGGAATCTTTTTCTCAAAGTGCCAGTGCCCAGGAAGCTTCTAAAAAGACACTTGATCATAAGATTTGCCTAATGATGAGTTAAGAGCTTCTAAAACTCCAAGTGGAAGGCAGAAACTCTGAGTGAAGGACTGAAGAACAACTGGAGTTGAAGAGGACAACAAGTCACACATCAAGATGACTTACCTTCACTCCAAAACTCTATATAAGGATCTCGTCCCATGGGATCTGCAGGCCGGAATTTAGCGCGAAGAATTGCTGTTGGTTTGCAGTTGTGGGCATTGGGTGATTGCTTGAGGGAGGTGAAGAAGAGATTTCTCTCCGTCGGGAAGGTGATGCTGGATTGGACCTCTCATGGTTGTATCACCGCCTGAACCTTACTTCCATATATTAATAAAGCATTTGAGGTTCTTCTATTCGCATGTGTTTCAATAGTGTATTGTCTTACTTGCGTCTTTGATTTATGCTAATCCTTATCGATTATGAATGCATGCTTCCTGTAGTTTCCTTTTCTTGTTTTATTTGCAGGATCTCATATAGCTGGGCCCGTGAAAAGACTTGGAGCTGGGAGCAAGCGGCAATCAAAGGAGATTGGATCGACCATTTGCGCAAGACATCAGTAAGTGGATCTATCCTTTTTATCTCTTGCATGTCATAAAGAAGAAACTTTAGATAGCTTTGCTTTCAGCTGTTGCTAAGTAACTGTCACCCTTAGAGTGGGTTAGGGTCATTCCGAGTTGGATACTTTCCCCCACAACAGACTGGCGACTCCGCTGGGGATCGTGTCTTGTTGGTAGCTTGTGTTTCTTGCTATTCATTTCTTAAACAAAAGAGTACCGAATCGAAAACTGCATTCGAGTTCTTCGAATGCAAAGTAGAGGGTAGCTACTCTAGCCCAGTGCTGGGCATGTTTATGATTTGAAGAGCTGATCCACAAGGACTCTTTTTAGCTCTTTTTGATAGTGTTCATCTTCCTTTAATCATCCTCTAGAGTATACTTGACTGATAGCAACTGATTTGGCCAAAAACCGTTGATTTTTGAGCAAACTGTGACCCGGAATCTGAGAGAGACGAGAGTTGTCTCAATCAGTGCAGCTGCAACAAAGGCTACCTGCACTGCATCGCAGGTCCCGAAGGGGCTACCTGCGCTGCATCGCAAGTTGACAGTGCAGTACCTGCGCTGATCCAGTTTTTCCTTGTGCAACTGGGATTCCCCACTGTCTGTTGCCCAGTTTTCAATATTGTTTTTGCAGCCTGTTGTCAACCTGTATACCCAGCTGAAACCACTCCTCTTTGCCTTCATTCCGCCTCAGTTGTATGAAGAAACCGTGATTGTTCTTATTGTATTTCTTGTTGTCATTCACAGTTTCCCATAGCAAAAGTGAACTAGTCTTGCTATGACCTCTTGGATCTAGACCTGTGAGAAAGTGTCGTTACGATTCTAAGAGCTAGTTTATTACTGTTCATAGCTGCTTGAGCCTTTACTTTCGTTATATGGTTCTAATTTCAGTATTTCTTGTGTTGAAACGAGTGAATCTTAAGGTGTTCTTTTGATTATTGGACAAACACTTGTTTCTTTCGCTTGAAATAGAATTCGAAATTATACAACAGCTTTCTTTTTGTAATTCACCAACATTAAGAAAGAAGAAAAGAAATACTTGCATTGTGCATGTGCATTTTGACAGTTTGCATGTCGATTTAGGAAAAGTGCATCAGTGTGTGCTCTATGATCTGTTTGAAAAGATGATGTCTTTCTTTTCCTTCAGTAGTTAAGGTTTTCATAAGTTGAAAGAATTGAAAAAGCTTGCTTATCATTCTTAGACTGCATTTAGGAGTTGTATCATACATCACGTGGTGATCCATAAAGGCAAACTGCTAAACAAGATCAACCTAAAAAGAACTGAATTTATCTAACAACGCTTTGAAACATAACGAAACACAGTAGAGGTCTAGGTAGAGACGTGAACCGGCGTCGTTAAACATAGTGACTGTCGATCTCTACGAAGGTGGGTGATTCCTCCTGAGGGACGATAGCACTAATATGGACTTGTGCCCCCGCATACCGTCGCGTATATTGGGGGACCCCTATAGGAACAAAGCCTTTATCCATAGGAAGCCGTGTCGGCCGCCCTACTGATCGCGATGCAGTGAACACAGCATTCACGAAGATCGACCACTCGTACCGTAAAACGTATTCTGTGGTTTCGCGAAAGGTTTGGCACACCCTTGCCTAGAACTCCAGAGTAGTTTCTTTTGGCCTTTTTCAAACTCTATAACTGAAAAAGTCCATCCGAGCATTTGTCACTTCGGGTTCGTTAATACATCGAAGGAGACTAAAGTCATCTTTAGCTTTTTCTCGACTCTTAAAAAGTGAAAAAGCAAGTTGTGTCTTAAAAAGTGTCGTCATATAAAATTCATTCTAAGAGGAACATAATCACCCCTGATTCCTACGTTGATCTTAAAGTTGAGAACATGGAACACACCAACAAAGAGATTCCACATGATGGGACCCCTAGCCCTTTCTCCTCTTGGGGAGAAGTTGGTGCGCCCCACATGGCCACATTGTCGCTTCCAGGACTGACAATTGGCCTGCCAGTTTGGCTATTATCAACTGCTGTAGTTCATACCACCACGGTTCCTGAACAGTCGAGTCAACAGTTAGACCAGTCTAGAGCTACCCTCCAACCTTCCACTTCTTATGAGCCTTCCTCCGATCCTTCTTCTTCGAGAGGTCAAGCCGCCAAAAGTGCAGCTCCCATAGAAAAGAAGAAGGAAAAGAAGAAGAAAGAAAAGAAGCCGAAGGAGCCAAAGGCGCCTAGGGGCAAGCAAAAGGTATCTAACGAAAACCCACACACAGCACGGACTGGGCCCAAATCGCCATGTGTCATATGTAGAGGAGACCACCTCCACCGTGATTGTCCCAGTATTCCCCGGATACTAAGGGACTGGTCCCCTCGTTTGCACGATTCGGAAGCGTCAACCTATGACAACCAGGTTGAATGCTTACCATCGACCAACGAAAGTGAAGGTCCCAGACGACGAAGGGGAATGAGAATCCCCTGCGAACTATGTGAAGGCAATCACGCCCTTCACCGTTGTCCCTTTTTAGACGAAGCAAAGAGAGTTTTGGAAGATCAACCGGTGGCACCGGTGCTACTTCCTCCTGGATATCAAAAACTCGCGCGAAGTCCTTCGTTGGTCGAAAATACAGCTGTCCCGTTCATAGGGCCAGCTGAAGTGTCAGTCACTGAAAGTGAACCTACTGAATCCAGACCGGACGAAAGTCCAAAGGTCGAAACGGCAGTTGACTCGGTTCTCCCTTCAAAAGTTTCATCTTCAAATACCACAGTCACTAAAGATTCATCTTCAGTTGACACCCCTATCGAAGAGAATAAGGATGACACCGTCCCTATTCTTTTCATCAACACCGATTCTGATGAGCATCTGGGCAATGCGCCCACTCCTTTATCATAGAAAGGAGCATCGTTAGAATCATATCTGGCCGTATATTCGGTCCCACCACCAAGCAACCTGGTTGTGTCCTTTGATTGGAACCAACTAGGCAGACCCCGGTTACCAGCCAGTATACCATTTAGAATTATAGTCCAAATATACAAAATGGTGATGGCTGGAACTATCATTGATGAAGGGGCGTCTGTGAGTATCCTGTCCTCTATTGCTTGGAAAGCACTAGGTTGCCCGACGCTTTTGCCCGAGACAAGAAAGCTCTCGGGTTTTGACAGAGGAACCAGTCGACCATTAGGGATTCTACCTAATGTGCCTATTACCTTGAAAGGGAAGGCCATCCAGATGAATTTGATGGTCATCCAAGGACCCTTGGATTATAACCTACTCCTTGGACGAGACTACATATATTGCATAAAAGCAATAGTCTGCTCACTCTTTCGAATAATGTGTTTTCCATACGAAGGAAGAATGGTCAAGCTCGTAGACCAACTTTCATTTCCAGGATCACGCATCGCAAATAGTCACATACCTATCCTGAATGGTCTATTTGATCAAGAAAGGTCTCTACCTCCTGTTCTTCTTCCTGATGAAGGCGAGTGATTCGGGAAAGGAAGGCTGGAACCCAGGGGGCATGCATCCTGGTCTGCTCTGGAGGCAGAAGAAACCTTGGGTGTAAAGTAGAATTTCCACAGGAGAATATGACTAGTCCGTACCCCGTCCCCTCCTTCATCTTTGTGAATCTTCCTCTGAGCCATCTTCGTGGAGAATAAGGACAAGAAGACAAAGAGAGACGGGGAATCTCAGAAGGGGCTGTTAGGAGTGGGGTTGTTCTAGAATAGGATTCTTTTGTCAAGGTTACTTGTTTGACAAAGGTCATTCACCTTTGTCTAGATATGTAGGCTCTACCGAAGAAGGGGATCCGTTTGCGGCAGCAAGTAGTAACCATCTTTGGATAAAAGGAAAGCCTCACCCATTAAAGCAAATGTTTTAGAGGATAAGTAGGGGCAGCCTCCAAAGAAAGGGATTCAATTGCTGCAACAAATTGTAACCATCTCTGTGTAACCTAATGATAGACATCGCCGAAGAAAGTTTCTGTTTAAAAGAATTAACAGAACAATCTTTGGGTAACCAGAAAGAGGTAGGCCTCTCCCGGTAAAACAAATGTTTTACCTGCAAATTGAGGGGTAACCTTGAAATTAGACTTACACCTGGGGGCATGCAAACCTCTTGGAAGGCAAGCATAGGCGACTTTTTAGTTTTAGGTAGGACTAACCCCGCTAACCCGTAGACAAGTCGATACCCAGCTTGCACAAAGAGAGGATATGGAGCATAGCGTAGGGAGATGAAGCTCCTTAAAAAATAGAAATCTTCCATGAGACCTTACTACTTTATGACTGGTAAAAACGAGCAGTTTTGGCAAAGTTCATGCTCGTTAAAAAATAAACGCAAGATCCGAGCAGTTTTAATGCAGAAATTCATGCTCGTTAAAAAATAAACGTAAGCTTGTGAGCAGGCTTTCCCCCAGAGTTCAAGCTCATTCAGAAAAAATGAACCGGTAAATAACCATTTGAGACCGTAAATCCATCAGCCATAAAAGCCTTGGTCGTGTTTGTGCACCGTCACCTCCACTTGTCATTTGGCCGATCATTCACATCCACTTGATTGTTTACCTATTTTGAGGAACATCTGCGAAGAGTGATTTCACCTAGCCATCCTTGTAATACTGCCGTGATTGGAAAATTCCAACCTGTACCTGGAATCTGCTGCTATCCCTGTTTATCACTCGTTCCTCAAAAGACGAGTCTTCTTTGAGCTCTTTTCACTGACTCGTAAAATATGAAAAGTTTGCCGAGTTTTGGCCTTCCAGCTCGTTAAAAGGACCGGAGGAGCTATCCCTCCTCTAGATTTTAATCTTTTTGGACCTGAGGGATTATTGCACAAAAAGATCGAGCGCTTGTCTAGTTCGGCTCGATAAAGATATCGAACATTCATCCCTTCTGTATTGTTTTATACTTTTTCGGACTTAAGGGATTAGATGACGAAAAAGGACCCCTGGAGTCCACTTTATGTACCCTTTTCAGACTCTCTAAAAATGAAAAGGACCGAGTTGTCTTTGTCGCTGGGCTCGTTAAAAATATTAGATAGTGACAAACTTGTCTTTAGACGAGAACGAGTTTCCCTATCGCTAAGCTCATTAAAAACATAGCGATGGGCTTGCCCGAAGGGCAGGTTATAGATCAAGCATATGTTATCCTCCTCAAGCTTGACAAAAATAAAGAGGTACTGGTCAGAAATGATTGGGGAAAAATTGGGAAGAACCTCAAAGCTTAATGGTAGCAAGTCGCTCTTGAACATGACACTTTTGCCTCCGTAAATATCGGGTTGGGTTATTATCATTCACCGGTCCCTTCACCATGGTCTCGCCATACCATCCATACATGGGGTAATGCTACCGATCCATCACATCAGTGTCATTATATGTTCAAGAGATGTCATTCAGAAAGTGTCAACCGGGTCCCATCCACTACCGTACATCATCTTTCATCCTTCCATGACCGCCACCCTGAATCATATTTCACAGATCGTTTTCACCATCATCACTAGCTCCGTTCCGTGTCACTGATGTGGGATTCATTAAGGCCCTCCTTTGATGGATCACTTCTTGTCGACATTAGCTCACTATCCAAGAAGTTGATCTAGGAACACCCCCTCAGTACTTTGAAGCTTGCATGCCTCAATGGCAAGTTTCTCACTCCCGGCGATAGGTATACATTAATGACCTTCGACCAGGAGACTTTGTGTGGTGTTCAACGTCAAATCCTATATTCACACCACGTGAATTGTGCTGCAGTACCTTGAGGGTCATCATCATTATCGGTGATTCCTCTCGCGCTTGTTAACGGTTTGCATTATTGACTGGTAATCAAGCGATGTCTTTCCATGTTCGACTTTAAGAAATTCTCACATGGATCGACTTGTACTAAAGTGAAGATCGAACAAGTTTGAAGACCCCGGATCTAGTTTCATCCATCCGGGCTGCGATATATATTCAGGAGATAAAAACATAGACATGTGCAGCAGATGATCATCCTACTAAAAGGATGATGATTAAAAGCAGATAATTATCCGTCTATTATCAGACGATCGTCTGTTTATGTACAACAAATGAATTTATAAAGTTGAGCATGGGAAATGCCCGCCTCAGCTAGATCATGAAAAGAAAGTATGAAAAGATAATGTATTGTATTGTATTTTGTTACAGGTCACCTCCCGACGATTGAATGAACTTCGGATCCTCCTAATAAAGCATTTCACCCGATAAACGACCTCATACTTTAGGGGGCAACTGTTATAGACATTTTTGTGCCTTACATCATAGAGCATGAAATGTCAATAATCTAAGGGATCCAAAGTCCCTAAACATGTTGTTCTTACCCTTAGACGAACAAGGTCAGCAAACCACAGCACTACAGTTCAGTTCTCCACTGAAAAACACTCAAAAACAGGTCAATTTTGGATCAAAGCAGCTGCTCCACTAGGCATCTGCGCTGCATAGCAGGTACAACAAAGGCTACCTGCTATGCATAGCAGGTAGAACAAAGGCTACCTGCGCTGGGCGTACTTGGACATGTGGAGGAATCTTTTTCTCAAAGTGCCAGTGCCCAGGAAGCTTCTAAAAAGACACTTGATCATAAGATTCGCCTAATGATGAGTTAAGATCTTCTAAAACTCCAAGTGGAAGGCAGAAACTCTGAGTGAAGGACTGAAGAACAACTGGAGTTGAAGAGGACAACAAGTCACACATCAAGATGACTTACCTTCACTCCAAAGCTCTATATAAGGATCTCATCCCATGGGATCTGCAGGCCGGAATTTAGCGCGAAGAATTGATGTTGGTTTGCAGTTGTGGGCATTGGGTGATTGCTTGAGGGAGGTGAAGAAGAGATTTCTCTCCGTCGGGAAGGTGATGCTGGATTGGACCTCTCATGGTTGTATCACCGCCTGAACCTTACTTCCATATATTAATAAAGCATTTGAGGTTCTTCTATTCGCATGTGTTTCAATAGTGTATTGTCTTACTTGCGTCTTTGATTTATGCTAATCCTTAGATCGATTATGAATGCATGCTTCTTGTAGTTTCCTTTTCTTGTCTTATTTGCAGGATCTCGTATAGCTGGGCCCGTGAAAAGACTTGGAGCTGGGAGCAAGCGGCAATCAAAGGAGATTGGATCGACCATTTGCGCAAGACATCGGTAAGTGGATCTATCCTTTTTATCTCTTACATGTCATAAAGAAGAAACTTTAGATAGCTTTGCTTTCAGCTGTTGCTAAGGAACTGTCACCCTTAGAGTGGGTTAGGGTCATTCCGAGTTGGATACTTTCCCCCACAACAATGGGACAACTAGACGATGTTGTCAAAATATTTTAGGCAGTTAGACCAACATGGGAGACTCGACAAGTTGGGCGGAATCTGAGTGAATGATGATAAGAAAGACGTTTTTAAATATATAAAGGGATAATATTTCTTTAGCTTAGGGGGTTTGAGAGGAAGGGGGTTGAGTTTAGTGGAGTTAAATTTAGCCATCCACTCTATCGTTGAGTTCAAGTGGGGACGATTTTAGTTAGCTTGGTATCTATTGTTCCATTTTTGTTTTCATTGGATTGAGATGGTTATGTGTCTAAACTTTTAATGCTTGAGTCTCTATGTCAGTCTCATGTCTGAATGTTTAACACACATAGAGATAGTTAATACTTTATTGCACTAATGTCTATACCTTTCTTTGCTTATCAAGAATATTAGGCTTGTGGCTCACATTTTGGAGTACAATTTTGTAGTGCATCATGAATATTTTTTAAAAGGTAATGGAAATTATGGCTAGGGTGCTTTGTATGTTTTATTTGGTGTTATTTGATCATGATATATGAGTCATGAATTGGATTTGTTTCTTTGTCTTTTGAGAAAGAATATTGTTAGATTTATGTTTTCATAAAGTATTTTCTAGCATATGAATTAATCACACCTTTTAGAAACCTATAATGAACATGTTGTGAGTATATTAAAACAATTTATAAACCTAAGAATGTATATAAAACTCTCCCATCTAACTGTAAAATCTTGGTTCTATTTCTCCCCCATAGGCAACTTGAGTGAGACTTCATCCACTTCATTCGTGATTCCAAAAGGGTGAGTGTTGGACAAGGCTTTATTGGTCGAGACTACATGTCAATACAATTCTGACTAATCCCGTGCCAATAACGGGTTCCTTTGCAAGGCCCAGGATCATTTTATGAGGGATTATTAGGTAAGAAGGATGTGGGAGCCATGGAATCTAAAAAAGGTAGAAAGTACTAGTTTGTTTGAGCATAAGCAACATGATTTTGTGGTGAGTTAGAACAAGGACTGAAGAATTAGCATTGAATATTGTTTGCAAAAATACGTGCTCAGTGTTTTCCAGAATATATTCTTTACAGAATTCCTGATCATCTTAACAAACTAGATTCAACAACTAGTGGATGATAATATAACCTATCAACAAGTTTGGCTGAGACAGTGGACTCCAAAAAGGGAGAGCCATTTGAAATAAGTAAGAAACAATATTTTTCATGTTGAAAATTCTAGTTTGAAAGTGTGCTAGAAAACATATATTGTCATGTTTGCAATAGAGCCCATAGTATCACATAGTGTAATGTAATGAATTTTTTTGGAGGTTCCACAACGGAGATTTATTTGGTCGATATTTATGTCAATTAAAATGTTTCTATGTGATTGCAAAACCTTTCATATGGAATATTATGCTATGGATGGCTAATCCATTCATGCACTATGGGTAAATTTGGGAAGAACTAGGGGTGGTCTAAGGTGAAGAGAACAAGGATGCAAAAGGAGGGAAGGGGATGGATTAGGATGTAGTTGGAATATTGCATTAGAAGCAATAGGTTGTTGGAGGAGTTGCATATGTGAAGGCATCATAATGACATAATGGAGGTAGAAATAATGTAAGGTGGAATGTTGAGAAGTGGACATATTTTTTAGTCAAATTATGTAGAAGGAAATCGATCAACATCAATTCTTGCCACTATGAGAAACCTGGGGAGAGGGGCAAGAGAAGGCCAATGGAGCATGAGAAGAAATGCAAGTGGCAAAAGTATCTAAGAAATGTATTTCATCACGCCACTCATTGAAGCATAGGAGGAAGAATACCAACATCTTAGCCCAAGGAGGACACAGTTTATGTATCTTGGTTCACCTGTTAAGACCATGGATGGTGTTGAGCCCACCACCTCGTTCATTTCGAAGAATATTGAGGTAAGAACTCAACATACCATGATGAATATGGTAGTAGGTAATTACAGTCATAATATGTTGATTACTTATAGGCATTTGTCAAACATCAAGAGAGGTTGTGACAAAGTGTTTTAGTTCACTTTGTTGTGTAGAGTAGCAGACATTTGTCAGGTACTAAATTGAGCACACTAGGAAGCCCTTTGTTAGGAGGCACTACCCAGAGCACAATGGTGGGAGTAGAGATGAGGATTCTTATGTTTCGTCTTGTTGTTAATTTTTATTGCGAATAAAATTCTCTTTTTTGTGAGGTCATATAAATAGTGAACTAGGTCCACAATAAGGAAACTAGAGGTTACCTTCATAGATTATGCTTTAACTTGGTATATCAAGTATAAAAGCACAACTGAATATGGATAGATCTAGCAATTGGTGGGAATCAAGTAGTCTTTGATTAAGAAATTTTAGAAGTCGAAGTCAAAACATCAATGTATTATGGATTGAAAGACACTAAGTAGTTTCAAAACAAGTTTGTTAGGGAGTTTGACAAGAGATTCAAAATATTAAAGGGAAAATTATCCTTTGAAACCCAATATGCATAAAAAATGGAGTGGTTCATTATCGGAGTAATACCACACATTTGAATTCCCCTAACACAATAACAAATTAATTGACAACAAGAGTCATTGGATATCATGCCAAATCTATAGGTCTCTCGCGTAGGAACTGAGGTAAGTAGTGGAATGTTGCATGTTCAAATGTAACTTGCTACTTTAACTCTTCAGCTGCAAAATTTGACTAAGTAGAAGGAGAAGTAGGAGAATGTTTGGTGTGCAATTTACAGAACATAGCGACACCATGAAAATGAGTGTAAGCTACTGATAAATTACATGGAAATAAGTGTATCTAACTGATTTGCACAAGGAAAAGGTTTTTGGTGTGACGTATGTCGATTTTGGGGTTTCACCTCACAAAATTATCCTGTGATGCAGAACTATGAGACTTCTATGTGTATTTTCTCTTATTAATTTTTAAAATTAGTTGGGCACGATATCCACCATTACCATGCACTACATCTAATGTGAAAATTCTCTTTTGATTTCTTTTGGGTGCATGGGCCAGAGGGAATTGAAGAAACAACAATAGGCTTCAACTAGTAATGATAAAATTCAACTTGTTAGTATAAATAGCCAAGTCGGGGACATGGGATGTTCGCTAGAGATCTTGGAGGGCCAACAAGAGGACAACGAAGATTTGAGAAGGTTTGATGACCCATGGTCTATTATAATTATTTACAACATGGGAATCTTGCATAATATTTTCATAAACCCTGTTGGAGATATACCTATAATAGGGCACTAAACCATGGGACGAACTATTTCTCCCAATTGATTGCAAAGTGGCAGGAAAATAATGGTTTTATTTTTTATATGATTGTGGCTAAACGACATGTTATAAAATTATATATTACAGAGCAATGGAACACACAAAATATTGCAGAAATATAAACACATGAAACACATGAAACAAAAGAGACACAAATATACGTGGTTCACCCAATTTGGGCTACATCCATAGAGAAACAACTAGTCCTTCCTTTTATATTATCAAGCTAAACGAAGAGATACAACCTACAGAAGGTCTATCGTAATTCCCTCTTTGCTCTTACACAATCTCCTCTCTATTTGTCACTCAGAATACACACCTCCATATCCGCAATAAAATTCCATCATATATAGTGAGGGGTCGCCTTCTAACTCCAAAAACCATAAATTAAACATTAATTCTACTGTTAGAATTTCACCTAATTAACAACCTAGATTAACTTCACCCCCTGGACCCCCTTTCAACAGAAAATAATGACAGTGTTGCCACCCCATTAGGAACTGGGGTCCAATGCTGCAATACCTTTGAATAATGAACATAATTAGGCTCCACACCTAACATGACATAGAAATTAGCCACATGTTGAATTAGTAACGCAAGGAAGCACCATGATAGGGGTTTTTGCTGCAAAGAAAGGGGTCCAACAACTATAATTAGTAAGGAAGGTTGTTTAAACCCATCCAAAGTATGATCGGATCAAGGAGAAGTAGGCCTACGAAGAAGAATAGATAAAAAATTCACCATGGAAAGGGATAGACAGGAGGGTATTCATGAACATGCAACTCCTTTTGTTTATGAGAACACTTCTCATAGAGAGTTGGAGGCAAAGATAGGTAAAATCTAGAACCTATTGAAAAGTTATATTGAATTTAATGGAGGATGAAAAACTATTGGAAAAGTTCAAGGGAATGGTCAAACAATGTGTTAAGGAGACAAAAGTGGCTTTTGTGTGGACTTCACCATACGTTGTAAACCAGGTTACACAATCAAACGGGATGAGTAAGGAATTTAGATTCAATGCATAGGTAGGAGATTATGAAATTCAGAATATCATATTTGATCTAGGATCTGATGTGAATATTCTACCTAAAAGTACTTGGGAAATGATCGCGAAGAAAAAACTAACTTGGTCCCCTATCCAATTGAGCTTAGAAAATTAGCACCAATTTTTTCTCATTAGTAGGTTGAAAAATGTACCATTGGATATCGATGGAGTCAACAGTAGTGTATATTTTGATATCAAATAAATTGCGGACGATATTGTACCATAAATTTCCCTATTGGGAATTGATCGACCATTTAACAGCTAGGTAATTATCAACTTAAAGAAGTAATTGATGATCTTCCAAGAAGGAGAATTTTTAGTGATCACGTTTGTAGAAGAAAGTGAGGGAGAGTGGTAGTTTGAGTTGGTTATAGGGGATTTAAGTGGGGATGAATTGAACAATATTTACTACATTACAGGTCATAGGGAGCATTATGTGAATGCATACTACGAAATGGGTACTTAGTTGGCTTTGTATGAGATCTCGTGCTTTAAACTCTAAAGCTACAATGAAAAATTGGAAAAATAGGTTACATGAAGTAAAGCTTGAAATATGTGCACACCTTAGTAGGGAAGTGCATTGGATAGGGACTAAGGTGCATAACCCACCTTGTTTTGATGGATAATCAAAAGTAACTACTTTTTTGGAGGAATTCAAGGATTCGGTTCTAGAGGAATTAAGGATTGCAATGTTGGATGTTTCATTGCACAATATTAGGGGTTACTAGGGAAAAATACATAGGGATGGATTTCCCTATATACTACTGCAAATTTATAAGAGGAGATGCACTCATCGATGCACAACTTAGAAAAAGGTACATGATTCATCCTACCTCATTTTCCATAAAGTAGTCATCCATAACAAAGAAAAATGATACCACAATAGAGGATCAAGGACTGACAATGATGTATGCACTCTAGAAGGTTAGGAATTCCTTACTAGGGAACAAGTTCAGGCTACACACAAACCATGTTTTGTTGAAATACCTCATCATCAAGCTTATGTTAGGGGAGATGATCTCCAAGGGTTTTTTGTGTTCCCAAGAATATGACTTTCAAGTAGGGTTCCCATCAAGAAAATTGAACATAGGACTTAAGCATCTATCGCACATGACCAAAGGAAGAGATGGAGGAAGCTTAAAAGTTAATCTGTGAAATGCATAGAAGGTTCATGTTAATATGGGAGATGATTATTCTATGAAGGTTTTTCATTGGTTGAGGATGGGTATAGCACGAGAGGGGTATGCCATCACATGAAGGAAGCAGCTGGTGGTGAGAATGATAGATTATTAGCTCATTGTAGTTTTTTTGTATAAGTTGCATGCAGGCAATAGATTACACACATAAATATTGGAGCATGAGCGACCTATGATACATATTGAGGTTCATGCAAGTGCATATGGACACCATTATCCAGAAAGGGAAATGGTGCAAATGATCTTGCACACATGATTATGGGGGCCCACACTTTGCAATGATGCAAACGTGTCCTACAAAATCTATAAGGTATGTCAATGAGTAGGGAGGTCGTCTAGAAGGTACAACATGCCCTTGATACCCAAAATGTAGTTGGAGAACATAGATGGGTCATTAAAGGAAGTTGTTATTAATAGAGGAGGAACTAATTAACTATCTATGCTTTAGAGATGTCATTAAAGGTGAATATGTCGGACATGATATATATTTCTCCATGAAAATGAAAAGAGAAGATAAAAATAATTCAAATGTAGTATCAAGCATTCAAATCCAAATTTTTGTGATACACTCTAGAAAAGCTTACCTCTAAAGGTGTCTAGATGAAAATGTATACCATTATTAAGACAATAAGAAAGTACTTGGATAATATATCATATTGGAATAAATTAATAAATCAATAGCATTAGGAGAATCATTATGTTGCGATAGAATTTGAGATCAAATGTGTAACACCCTCCTCCCACATCTACCCAAGTAATTGACCAACCGGGGTAAACATGTGATGAGAAGTTACTATGATATGATTCAACACACTATGAGTCACTTATGAAAGTGGAATTGACAGAAACACGTCATACATTTTTCTTCTTATGCATTTGTCTTAACCCTAATCCATGGTCTCACATGCCTTCCATGATGACCTCAATGACCTTGTCTTATTTCGGGATGAGCATCCTAAAGGGTAGATGAGAACCATCGAACTTTTGGGAAAATTTTAACCCTCAATTTACTCGAACGTATAAGATTCAAATGGAGGGGATGAGGAAATAAAATGTATTTGATAAAAAAAATGATAGGGGAAGTACATGCAAGGGAAAATATTACCTCTTGCAAACAAAAATTAGAGCATCCAAAAGTAAAAATACATAAAAAAAATACAAGAAATAACCAATGTAAACAATATACGTAGATTAGAGAAGTCATGGGCTAGTGAGGTGAGGTGCTTAGCCAAAATGTGCATCCATATCCATGTATATTATGGTCGAGCAAGGTAGCAAGGGTTGCTTTCCGCAATGAGTAGAATTAAGAGGAAATAACATCCGCAGAGGAACTACTAATAGTGTTCTTATGAATTTTCTCCATCTATCCTCTTGGACAAAATTTCTCTCCATCTGGTTTTTTTATTAATATTTAAATTGTTCTTATGCATTTTTCTTAACCCTAATCCACTACAAACTAGATATCCAAAGAACACATAAATTCTACCTCCTACCATGAAGGTCATTAAACCTCAATCATAGGGTTGGCGGTCATTAATGGATAGCTTTGACTTGTCAAATTTCCATGCAGCTCCTCCTCAAAGCACTAAATCCATGTCGAATCTGCTTAGTGATTCATTGTGTTTAATTTCCACAATTCATTACATGAATTACAATTCATAACAAAAATTACGAAAGGGTTTATAGTGTTGAAAAGTGTAACTAGGTTCATTCTTCATAATCACATCTAATAATTATTTTATGTAAAATATGTAAGGAATGAAGATAAAATTATTGTGATACTTGACTAATGGGTTTCATGAGCAAGAGATTCCATTTTTAGTTAAGGATGCCATTGAGAGATTTTAGGGATTTTTCCATCTAGTCATAAAAGTATATAGAGTCATTCTGATGTATTCAAGGCATGTTACAAATTGTAAAAGTCAATTTTGTTTTTGTATGTGACCCTCCAAGAAATCATAACTATTCCTCACTCAAGTCAGCCTATAATGAAAGGAAAAACTCTAGAAGGATAAAGTCAGCCTACTCGAGTGATCATGTCAGCCTAATAGTCATGGACAAACCACTATATATAGCAGTGGTCAACCTCATCTGGAGGAAAACAATTCAGTAAATAAATTAAGGGATAATCAAGTGTGACATTATTGTGGGACTTCTTGTGGGCTAATCTACCCTCACCCATGTGAATATGCCATATCTGAATCAGGCTAAAGGTTGCAATCATATAAGGCTAATCTAGATTGGGTGAAGACTTCAGTCAAGGAAGCTGAGTAGATGAGAAATAAATCTCCCTCCACAAGGAGACCACTCAAGGATCAAACAGTGGATCTAGGGT
Organism: Pinus tabuliformis; assembly: GCA_031772625.1. Lineage (NCBI taxonomy): Eukaryota > Viridiplantae > Streptophyta > Pinopsida > Pinales > Pinaceae > Pinus > Pinus tabuliformis. The sequence continues at coordinate 201,504,908 of CM062810.1, read as the reverse complement.
TTCTGTTATGAAGCAAAAGGTTGAAGACCTACAAGAAGGGGCCAAAATTCTGAAGGAATCAAAGAAGAAGAAGAAGAAGTAGAGCATTTATCTAAGGTTAAAGAGGAGGCGTGTGAATTGGCCTTGGAAGGAATCTAGTGTCAAGGGTCTTTTTCATGGTCTTGGTATTCGTACACTGAAGGTTCTACAAGAAGAATTTATTTCGTTTTTCCTAGCAAAGATTGAGAGGTTTTGGCCATGGCTGACAACCTATATACTGTGTCTCTTGTCTCCTTATTGTTCATGAATTGCTAATTGTCTTGATGAAAAGAACATAATAGTAACATAAGAAATAGAATATCATAATCAAGAAGTGGAAAGACTCCCTGAGGAAACCATCAAAGTAGAGAAAGCATCTAACTATCGATGCCGTGCATTTCTCAACACGGTATCAGAGCTAAGGTGACAAAGTCTAGAAGGGGAATTTAACCAAATAGAGACATCAAGGTTAGTGGAAGGATATCAAAGAGAAATTTCAAGATATACATCATACCAGAACCCTAGATCAAAGAAATCTACTTCATAAAATGTCTTGGGATCATCATCAAGGAGGAAGCAGAAAAAAGACCAAAAACCCTAGAAGAATTTCCGAGATCATCTCTCAACCATCATCTAAGGAGTGGAAGCTTTTTCAAAAGACCAAATAATTCTAGATCAAATAAAATTGTCATCTGCTTCGAATGGATTTTTTAAGAAAGTTGTCTTTCATTAAAGAATAACGTTAACCTTTTAAGAACTCCATAAAAGTGATCTCTTTCGAAAATGGATCAAGGATTACTCTTGTAGAAATAATCTATCAGGAAGTAGCCTTATACTATCTATACCACTATCAAGTTAAAGGAGTAAGCAACTAGAGAAAGAAACATCTACTCAAGTAAGTATATTTATGACTTCATCTGAATCTATCAAAATTTATTTTGACAAGGGGATAAAGAAACTAGTTGGGGCTTCAAATTTTCCTACATGGAAAAAAAAAAAACATCTAAATCTTAATGAGAATGAAGTCATAAAACACATTAAAGGGTCAATAACCCAACCTCCTAAATAATATTCTCAATCATCTACTGAATACATGAAAAGGGTAGTGGGGGCCTAGAGGATTTGGATAGAATTTATTAAGGACTCTCCCATCCCATGTGTATCAAAATTAAGCACTTCTAAAGATATATATAACAAATTGGTAGAGTTGTTGTTGTTGTTGTTGTTGTTTTTTTTTTTTTTTTTTTTTTTTTTTTTTTTTTTTCCCTAAGTACAGCAGGAGAAGTCATCTCGCTAAGACAATAACTCTACAAATTGAACATTTGAAAGGGATAAAGAATAGCCTCATCTTTCATGAGGATTTCAAAAATAGGAGATCAACTTCAAGATCTGGGTGAAATAATGTCTGACAAAGAACTGGCCATTATAGTGTTAAATGTAGTACAAGAGAAATGGGGCAACTTCACTTCAAGTATTTATGGGAAGAATGGAGCCACTCCTTTCCAAGAACTATGGTAATTATGAGAGATTGAATAAACTAGAATAAAGGAAAAAAATAATATAGGATGAAATGAGAAAAATCAAGCATATGTTGTTATCACAAAGATAAAAGGAAAGTTTGGTAAATTTGGTCCTTAGAAAAAGAAGAACATGGCTAAGGTTCAATGTTATGGATGTCACAAATATGGGTACTATGGAAGAGATTGTGCTAAACTTAAGAAGGACAATAACAAGAGAAATAAGGAAGAAACCCATATTACCGAAGAAATGGAAGAACCTGAGATGAAGAAGCTTAAGAAGGAGGAAGCGAGAGATCTCTCTAATGAATAAGATAATATCTTGCACTAAATTACTCTTCAGTTGTGTAAATTACTGCTATGCAGATAGGAATCATTGGAAATAATATAGGATAATTCATATTAGAAAATGACACCATGGTAGAAGAACTACAAGTAATAGCACATCACATCACCATAGGTAATATCAAGGAGGGACAAAATTTATGGTAGTCAACTATGAAGGATATAGCACTTGGAAACCTCATTGAAAGCTCAAATGACACTTATGGGATAAAGGAACAAATCATCTAGGACAAGGCTCATCATACTTCCATCAAAAGGGTAACAATTGTAGAATATGATATGAAATATCCTCAAGATCCTCTAATGGGATCTGCATTGAAAGTGTTAGTGTCAGTATTTTCATACTTCCATCAGGAATCAAAATTTTCTCTTTGCATTTTCATTTTAGGAGTCCCATACTGAAATTTTTCATCATTTAATTAGGTCATGTCAAACTGATCCACTGATGGTTGTATTCTCTTCAGAAAATCTAAATTTCTCCCTCATAGAGTATACTTGCTGACCCTTCTTCAGGTTGTCTTCAGTTATGGTTTCATGGTCAGTTTGTAATCATGCTTTCATTAGGTCATAGGCCATGTTTTCATCAGGTCTTAGGGTTTCTACTACATTTATGGAAACAATTCAAAAGCTATGCTGAAACCCAAAAATTATTGTAAGTGATAGAGATCCTATTTTGACTGGAAATTTTTGGACAAAAATATTTTCTTTTATGGGTACTTTGTTAGCTCATAGCTCATCTTAGCATCCTGAATTAGATGGGCAAATTGAGATAGTGAAATTTTTTTTGGATGGATATTTATGTTGCTTTGTATCTGATAAATAGACACAATGGGTCATGTTATCACAAAATCATGCCCCTGATAGGCTGCTGATCAGGAAGACCTTATGTAACTCTTTCAAACCAACTTTTGGCTGAGGCTTAGCCTCCTCAACCTGAGAGGGCTCTCTCAAAGGTTAATGATTTTGATAAAGATTAGATGGCTAACTCTATGAAACAAGTGAAAAATATGAATGGTTGAACATGATCAGTAAACATCCATTGGGCTTATGGAGTCAACAACACCTCAATATAACAATGAACTCAACCTTACATGGAAGTCAGGGCATTCAACATTTAAACATTCAGAACATAAACTCATATGGGACCACACAGTTCATAAATGTATACAGGAAGTGAGAGCACATTCAGTGAATTCTGAGTGATTATGCATCCATACCACTGTAAGAATTAAGAAAAGGACAACATCAAATATTCTGAACATAAAAAACCTTCATGAATCCTGAGAAGTAAAGTCAAGCATGCATTACTGAAAATGAGTCTTACATAGGCCAAATACAAGCTTTTCCATAAAATTTCCAACCCTGATTACATTAGATCTTGTTTTATATATAGAGCTCTTTACATAACTGAGATTCCTCCTCCAACATGAGGTAAATTCGAATTCATCCTACTATGACACCTATTGATACATAAAACTAATTATTAAATGCAAATGACACCTAACTAGCAGTCCTAGAGACCTAATACAACTAGGAGTGTAACTCCTTATCATGATTCAACAACCTTATCTAAGCATTTAAAGCATTATTTGACAAATTGCAACCTCAAGAAGTCGAATTTGATGAAGCCTCCCACGTGGTCACCCAACTGCTGATGACAAACCCTAGAAATTAGGGAACATGTTTTCCTGTTTTTAGGTTTAGATCCTTGAAAAATGGCACGTGGGACAGAGCCTTTATCTCTTCATCCATGACACATTTTACGAAACTGAAGGAGGTTGTTGTAGCCCATGTTGTCCAGAACAAAAACCTCTCCTGTTTTTTTAAAACATTTCTCCAGCTGTCTAGAAACTGTCCTTGAAAAACACATGGCAAACAGGAAAAATCCGTTTTCTGAAAGTAGGGTCTCAATGAAAGCTCAGTATCTCCCAACTGAAAACACTTATGAAGAAATTGAGATAGGTTATTGTAGTAGGAGAGTTGATGAAGATAAAACGCCTTCATAATTCCAAAATACCCTTTCATGTGACCATAAACTGATTTTGAAAAAACAGGTGTAAAACAGAGAAATATGCCTGTGGAAAACTTGCACCTACAGCAGTTTCGTAGCGCAAGTTTGATCATAAATTCCTCCCACCTCAGAATGGATTTGAAGGAAATGAAAGAGGCTTTTTTAGTTTGGTATGTTAGGAATAAAAGCCTCTTTCAGGTTTCAAAATTAAGTTTTCAGCTGCTCAAAACCCCTTCTGGAAATTTACTAGTAAACGTAGAAAGCAGAGTTTTTTCTACTGAAACAGGCTACTACAGGGGTTTCGTAGCGCGCTACGAAAACTCCTAGTTCAGTGATTTCGTAGCTACTTTCAAAATTTCTCCAAAAAGATGTGAGATATGACTTATAAACACCTGGTAAGACTTCTAAAACATAGGATGATGCTGTAAAACATTATTTGGAAAAGAGATATGATCTTAAAAGACTTCTAACCTTATGACCTAACCCTTAAAGCATGAAATGACCTAGAGACCCTTTAACACCATGACTTGACCATGACTGATACGAGAATTGAGAAACCATGTAAGTTGTCCAAATTTGTTTAAGGAAGTTTTACAGTGATAACAGTGGCTCCACTAGGGATAGTGTGCCCTTGTGGTACATTAAGAACCTGTAGCTCCAGTGCCGCTATCCATCCTCTAGAAGAAAACTTTGAACTTCTGCCCAATCTGCTCCTCAAGCCTTGAATAATTTTTTGTAAGAAGAATTCAAACTGCACCTACTGAAATAGATGCTCAGTCAACCTACCCTGAGCTTATTTTTATTTTCCTACCTACCTACTAGCTCCAATTTCCACTTTAGGTCAAGCAACATGATATTTCCAATAAAGCCAATCAATTGTTCTTTCTGATATTGGAGGCTCTTGACTGCATTCAACCTCAAAATAACCATGATAGTGAGATGACCAAATCAACTTATAATGTACCTGATCTTCATAATGCAAATGAAAATGAAATACTGGTGTGCAAAGCTTTGCCATGTATTCACTTATAGGGTCAAAGAAGACATGATTATTTTGATGACCATCATAACACTCTAAATCCTCAGACAACTGATTCTCAACCACACAAGACCCCTTTGATGTGCTATACAACTGCCTTTCTGCATGATGCCCACAAAAAATGTAATTTTCTTCATTATAAAGATCATTCTTTGATGCAAGCTGCTGCAAGGAATTACAAAAATGAACAACCTTTTCCTCTGCCTGAGGCTTATAAAAGCTATCTTCCGGTACTTCTTCTTGGTGTTTGCAATCACTTTCATACTCATTGTGATCAAAATCTTGGCAAGTTTGCTGCATCTTCTCATTTATATCAAAGGATGTAACATGGTTTTCATAAGTAAACCCCTGCTGATCTTCACGCTGCGTCTCATGAGATGTTATACTTTCTTCTTGGTGTTGAAATGCATTGTTATGAAGAGCCTCTAAAATTTCTTCATCCATAAATTCATCATCATCATAACAATCCTCCAAGTACTGAATAAGACTTAAAGAATGCCTACAGCAATCTTTAACCATCAATAAGGAAGGATAACATTCTTTATACATCTCATAGAATTCATCATGAAAACTAGCAAGCGAATATATTGAACCCTTTTCCAAACTTTTATACGAAGACCATGCTTTTCCTTCTAAAGTGGTCATAAACATCTTCATGAGACAATCTTCAGGGAAATGAACCTTAAGACTGCACACATGCGTATGAAACCTACCAAATGAAGAGCAGCATCGTCTTTCTTTTCATCTTTGAATATTGGAAGATCCTCTAACCAATCAACCTTTGGCATAGGATTTGGAAAACCAGGGATATGAGACAAATTCATAGGAGCATACCTCGCATTCATTCTTGTAGTGGAATTCATCTTGTAACTTCATCAATCTACTGATCTTCTAGCAGTGGAGTCACCTTCCAATTTATTATTTGATGTGTGGAGTCACCAAGGTAGTTTTGCAGCCTCAAAAAGATGTCTGAGCTCCTGCTACCTTCAAAAGTTCAGCCTCTAAATTTCGGGAATGAATAGACTTCAGGCTCCCGGCAGACACACCAAAATGTTATCACAAAATCATGCCCCTGATAGGCTGCTGATCAGGAAGACCTGATGTAACTCTTTCAAACCAACTTTTGGCTGAGGCTTAGCCTCCTCAACCTGAGAGGGCTCTCTCAAAGGTTAATGATTTTGATAAAGATTAGATGGCTAACTCTATGAAACAAGTGAAAAATATGAATGGTTGAACATGATCAGTAAATATCCATTGGGCTTATGGAGTCAACAACACCTCAATATAACAATGAACTCAACCTTACATGGAAGTCAGGGCATTCAACATTTAAACATTCAGAACATAAACTCATATGGGACCACACAGTTCATAAATGTATACAGGAAGTCAGAGCACATTCAGTGAATTCTGAGTGATTATACATCCATACCACTGTAAGAATTAAGAAAAGGACAACATCACATATTCTGAGCATAAAAAATCCTTCATGAATCCTGTTTAGTCAATTTAGTGTTGTCTAAATTGCTATCATAAATTGTCAACCAGGAGCTTGTAAGCTGATGAAGTGAAGGTGTACTATATGTACTTAAGCAACCTCTTAGATCTTTTTGTCGTTTGGGGTGTTGTTTGTGGTCAATTTAACTTCCTAAGATGGAGTGATGATTTTATAAACAGATGAGTGATAGTGTGTGTAAGGTGATTTCTAAATGAGTGAGTGTGTGTTACTGGTGGTTTCTAACTACCTTCTAAACTTTGCAAAGAAAGAGATTGAAAGAAATAAATAACTTGAAATGAACTGAAAGCAAAGAACCACTTTCTAATGGCACTAGTCACTACTCATGTTGCTGCAAATAAAAAGTTAAGAAAATCACTTTAAAAACCAATGATAATGTTCATCTCTTCCTAACTCTCTGCTTCCAACATATGGTACTATGTAAAACACGATTAGGAAGTAGTTAGAGATAAGTTTAAAAAGTGATAAAGCTCTAAATGACAAATTATAACACCACTGTGCCTTTCTCCAGCATTCTGCTTCCAACATACATTGTTATATGTAACAAGTGCAGAAAGAGTTAGTGATATAAGCCAAAAGCTACTCAAAGCAAGCTGTAATTTATTAGTATTCTGATCTCTTAAAGATAAACAACTTATGATAAGGAGGCCATCAATGTGTTAGCATACAGCTTGAGAAACTAAACTAGAATTTAAGCTAGAAAATCAAAGTAAAGGCAGCAACTATGAATATGACAACTGAAAATACCATCAGATATAAAGCAAATACACAAAACACACAATCCCGGGCTAAGAACCTGCAGAAAACAATACTGATCAGTTTAAAATAAAAGCTGGAAATGAAATGACATGAAATCAAATGGTACACTATTATACATGATGAAAGAAATAAAAATTGCTGAAGGCAGGAAAATGAAATCAAACACTATGTACACGGGCTGTCATAGATGGGGGCCCTCCATCTACGCAACCGGCTAAAAGATCAGCTACGAAAAGGTGAACAGAAACAGTCTTCTTTTTATAAAACCAGCATGTCAAAATACAGTGAAAAGTGCTGTAGAAACAGCCTTCTAAAACAGAGTTTTGATAACAAAATCAGCGCAGCAATTACAATATTCAAAAGCTAATCTATAAGCGTTGGCACACGCTTTATTTATAAGCACAGAGGCAAACTACCCTCTGCGTGAACTAAGCAACTACAGCCTAACTTATTAACTACGCAGCAACACACAGTCTTAACTAATTCACTTATGCAGCAACACGCAGGCAACTCCGTGCACTTTTGAGGGAAACGGTCATCATGGGAGATAAATCTATGTTTGGATCCTGTCTTTAGCTATCTTCGTGGCATGGAGGAGGTGCCAGCTATAGTTCCGTGTCCCAGCTGCTCACGGCTCCCATGCCACCGTTTAGAACTTGACCGTTTGACCGAGGGAACACCTGCGTTGACCAAGGGCATACGTGACTGGTTTGGCTCAACCAATAGCATACAATCCATGTGTACATCCAACCCAACATGCCCATGTGGCCCATTCCTTGAGAAGACACGTGCAGTATATCAAACAACAAAAAGGCTGCGGAATCTCTGAACAGCTGCGGAATTGCTGAACAGCTGCGGAATTGCTGAACAGCTGCGGAATTGTTGTATATGTTCCAAAATTCTAATCAAACAGTCACACATTAGCATAGTTAACAAACCATGATGAAAAGACATGTAATGCAATAATTTGAACAAGTTAATGGAGGAAAATATGGAAAAAGGAAGAAGTGAATGGGAAAAAGCTGTTGGGAAGATAGCTAAGTGAGTGCAAGGTTGAGGCTCAACAAATCCTGAGAAGTAAAGTCAAGCATGCATTACTGAAAATGAGTCTTACATAGGCCAAATACAAGCCTTTCCATAAAATTTCCAACCCTGATTACATTAGATCTTATTCTATATATAGAGCTCTTTACATAACTTAGATTCCTCCTCTAGCATGAGGGAAATTCGAATTCATCCTACTATGACACCTATTGATACATAAAACTAATTATTAAATGCAAATGACACCTAACTAGCAGTCCTAGAGACCTAATACAACTAGGAGTGTAACTCCTTATCATGATTCAACAACCTTATCTAAGCCTTTAAAGCATTATTTGACAACTTGCAACCTCAAGAAGTCGAATTTGATGAAGCCTCCCACGTGGTCACCCAACTGCTGATGACAAACCCTAGAAATTAGGGAACATGTTTTCCTATTTTTAGGTTTAGATCCTTGACAATTGGCACGTGGGACAGAGCCTTTATCTCTTCATCCATGACACATTTTACGAAACTGAAGGAGGTTTTTGTAGCCCATGTTGTCCAAAACAAAACCCTCTCCTGGGTTTTTAAAAAATTTCTCCAGATGTCTAGAAATTGTCCTTTAAAAACATGTGGCAAACAGGAAAAATCCGTTTTCTTAAAGTAGGGTCTCAATGAAAGCTTAGTATCTCCCAACTGAAAACACTTATGAAGAAATTGACATAGGTTATTGTAGTAGGAGAGTTGATGAAGATAAAACTCCTTCAGAATTCCAAAATACCCTTTCATGTGACCATAAACGGATTTTGAAAAAACAGGTGTAAAATAGAGAAATATGCCTGTGGAAAACTTGCACCTACAGCAGTTTCGTAGCGCAAGTTTGATCATAAATTCCTCCCACCTTAGAATGTATTTGAAGAAAATGAAAGAGGTTTTTGTATTTTGGTATGTTAGGAATAAAAGCCTCTTTCAGTTTTCAAAATTAAGTTTTCAGCTGCTCAGAACCCCTTCTGGAAATTTACTAGTAAACGTAGAAAGCAGAGTTTTTTCTGCTGAAACAGGCTGCTACAGGGGTTTCGTAGCGCGCTACGAAAACTCCTAGTTCAGTGATTTCGTAGCTACTTTCAAAATTTCTCCAAAAATATGTGAGATATGACTTATAAACACTTGGTAAGACTTCTAAAACATGGAATGAGGCTGTCAAACATTATTTGGAAAAGAGATATGATCTTAAACGACTTCTAACCTTATGACCTAACCCTTAAAGCATGAAATGACCTAGATACCCTTTAAAACCATGACTTGACCATGACTGATAACAGAATTGAGAAACCATGTAAGTTGTCCAAATTTTTTTAAGGAAGTTCTACAGTGATAACAGGTCAAATGGTTGCCTCTCGCTGAATGGTGGTATAACACTTCCTTCAACACTAGAACAAAAATGACCCCATTTATAGAGCTTTATGGATATCATCCATTTTCCATCAGATCATATTTTAGAGATAATCCTAAGGTTCAAGTAGTGGAAGATTACATCGAGAATCAACAAAAAATTCTCCAACTCTTAAAGGACAACCTCACTTTAGTGTGGAATAGAATTAAACAACAGGCATATCAACATCACAGCGAAAGAAGTTTTGATGTAGGTGACTGGGTATTTCTATAGCTACAAGCATACAAACAAATGTTCCTCAAGGAAGCTAAGAACGATAATAAATTATTAGCAAAGTATTATGGTCTATATAAGGTGTTGCAAAATATTGGTACTATGGCATACAAATTTGAACTTCCTGCATCTTCCCGAGTGCACCCAGTTTTCCATGTTTCATGCTTAAAAAATGTTATAGGTGAGAAGCTCTATGTTCAAGCAATATTACCAAAGCTTGAAGAGGAAGGAAAAATCATATTGGAACCTGAAGCAGTCACAGAAAGAAGAACTTGAAAATTGCGAAATCGATCAATTTTAGAGTTTCTCATCAAGTGGAAGAACTTTCCCACTGAAGATTCTACATGGTAGGATGAGAATATTATACAAAATCATTCGAAACTACTCAAGCATTGAGGAGACCACTTTTTGAAGGAGAGGGGCATGTTAGGTCCCTATAATACTAGTGTATTTCCTTATTATTATTGTTATTGTACCCCTTATTGTTATTGTTGTGCCAATGTTGTTCCCATATTTTTATTATTATGCCCCATAGAAGCCCATTATTGTTATTGTTGTTCCCTTACATTATTATTGTTATGTTGGCTTTGATTATATTGTGACCAGTTAGACTCCTGCGTATAGAAAGGAAGTCTTGTCATTTGTATCATCCAATAATTTTTCATTTGTCTAATGTAAAGGAGGATTCCCCCTTGAAGAGGCTATGTTTTAAGTTGTTCATATATCTCTTTATTCTATTTTGTGAGCTGGTTGTATAACAATTGAGTTAATTTGATTTCGTTTATATTTCTTATGTTTTCTCAAAATGAGATTAGTGCTAGTTTTCTTGATTCATAAGTGTTCTTCATCATTTTGTACTTAACGATCATTATCAAGGAAAATTATATACTTTGAAATTCATCTTGAGCCAAAAATGTAGTGCAACTCATGCTTATGAGTCCTGGATGACAATTAAATATTAGGAGGTTTAATCACTAATTAAAGCTCCCAACATTTTGGTGTTGTTGTTGGGGAGTTCATTTTGGTTCAGGTAAGATTGTTATTACATATTTTCAAGGGTATTGCAAGTAGTCAGAGGGTGTAGAGTGTATAGTAAGATATGAGTGAAGAGCCACGCATCCACTATTGTGGGGTTCCTCCAAATTCTGATCATTTTTGCTCATATTTGAACTTGTATTTCCTTTTCTTTATCCATAGAAGTAGAAGTATGCCTAGGGATAGTCAAGGCATATTTATTGCTAGTTCAAAGTTTCCTACAACTTTCGTTCCAACAACCACACCAATCACTAATCCTACAAATCGGTATCCAGGAATAAAGAAACAAGAAGGAGGTGTTGACAACAAAGTGGATTTGGAGGGGGAGATCCTAAATCAAGAGAAGGAAATAGTTGAACACATTATTTTTGGGAGTACAAAAGGAATTGTATTAGAAGAACCAGTCACAGATCTAGAATCAACTGATGTTGAGGAACATCCTTCACTACCTTTTGTTGACTAGGTAATGATGAGAAGACCTGTTCAAGAACCTATAGTAGACATGCCCAACCAGGAAGGAGAGAACATAAATAATGAGGAACATCGAGGGGAAGGAGAAGGTCAACGTTGTAACATATTTGGAAGAAATAATGAAGAATGTCAGGGGGGGAGGAGAAGGCGCACATCACAACCTATTAGGAGGGAACCATGAAGGACTGAGGGGAGGATTGGAAGAAGAAGAAGGAGAAGAAAAAACCACTTTTTGGTTTCCTATTCTCGATGTAACCATTAATATCACTATTAAAAAAAAATACCAAAGGCATCTCTTCTGCTCTTCTACAGTATGTCCTTCGAAGAGCTAGGTGCCTTCTTATTTGAATTTTAAATTTTATGTAGGATCTATAATTATTATGAGGATGCACATAAGCTCAAGCTATTACCATCCACCATTAAAGATGCAACCCTTAGATGGTTTATGAGCCTAGGTGAACACACCATCTACTCTTGGGATGATATGAAGTAGGAAAGAAGCTCCACGACAATTACCAATATTATGTGCCAAGAAATAAAAAATATGTACACAATGATGTCGCTTGAGTGGAATTAGGAAACTTATTGGAAAACTTCAAAACAGCTATCCTAAACATTATTTGTAACCAACTTGACACAATAAAACTTAGAAAGAAACAATAAGATGAGAGGGTTTCCATGGTAATGTTTTCTCCTAAATGCATAAATAAGCATGCTGAGAGGGATTGTCCCATTAATGTTATTGAGTTTTGTCGGATTTTTTCTTTAGAACATGCAACCATGAAGTATCCACCTCTTGGAGGAACCCAAATCAAAACATGTTTCAAGATTCCAATTTTCAAGCTTATGGTCAGAATCAACCTTGGAGCTTCCCACCATCTTCTCCTCCTTGGTTCAATCCTTAATCATAAAACACTCCTTGGAATCAATATTGGAGGGGAAATCCTTATGAAAACACTTTTCAGACCCAAAAACAATCTTATCCTCCATAATCAAACATGCTTAGTATGTCCTAGAATATGAACATTCAACCTTATAAGTAGGGGTACAACACAAATCATTACCAACAACACTCACTGCCTCTTCCTCCTCTCCGCCATATTTTACCTGCACTATCAAACCAATCATCCTCGCAGGCACCACCACCATTGAACCTAACTCATCCTAATTTGTTTCCTACATAACCCATAGCTAATCCCAACCATAATAGACATCCTCAGCGTGTACAAAATATGGAAGTACAACCTTTTCCTACCTATATGATCATTGTTGTCCCAATAAATGAGATTCAACTATGATCTAGGAAAACAATAAATAAGGAAAAGTTAGTTATCATTATTCAAGAAGAGGCCCCTCAAGAAAAAACTGAAAATCACATTCAACAAGAAAAAAAAAAAAACATAAATTAGAACCAAATGAACCTCCTTACCTGGAAAGAATACTTGCTAAGAAGGAATAGGTCCCAATCAAATATGAGTTAGAATAATAATTAAGGAATGTTTTTATTAAAATTCCTCTATTACAAGCCATCAGGGACATTCCATTCTTAAATAAAATCATTAAATACCTTTGTATTAAGAGGCCAAGAAGGAAAGGACACCAGAACCAAAATGTAAAAGTCGTGAGTGAAATGTCCATAATGATCTCAGATTTACCATTAAAATATATTGACCCAGGAAATCACATAGTGACCATCAAAGTCAATGGAGTACTTCTGCCAGACACCCTTGTAGACTTAGGAGCAACAATTAACACTATTACTTTTGAAACCATGACATATTTACAATTTCAAGGGATGAAACCTATACCTATTATTTTAGAATTAGCACACAAATCCATTATTAAACCCATGGGAACTCTAGAAGACATAGTAGTCACCATTGCTTCTTGGAAATATCCCATCAATTTCATTTTCATTTCTCCTAAACAACCACGACACCATGTAGTCCTAGGATGCCTTTAGTTAGCTACTATGGATGTTGTGATAGGGTCCCGAAATGGAGAAATGATCATTTCCATTGGTTCATATAATCAAATCTTGTTAGTCTTCTCCCGTGCTCAAACTGTTTTTGAAGTAGTCTTATGGATAGAGAGTCCTTATGGAGATGAGGATTGTATGTTTCCTTTATTATCATTAGAACAATCTAGAGGACTCCGGGAACAATCAGAAGATCATATTTTGCAGTAATTTTTTTCTAATCGTTCTTATATTGTTTATCTAATTTCTTTTATTGGTTATCAACATGTTTTCAGTAATGAGTTTCAGGAAGCTTATCATCTAGCTATATTTTCCTCATTCACGACAATAGAGGACAACAATGAGCTCACGACGGAGCCAATTGAAATCAGTGAAGGAAAATTTTTGTATATTGGCAATGAACTAAATGAAGAAGAGAAAGAAACCTGTTGAGCATGGTTCAAGAAATATCCAGATCTTTCGCCTAGGACTATTTGGACATGAATGGCATACACCCAAATACATGAAATAATCAAATCTACACCAATGAAGAGATGAGACCAATCCAGCAGCCACAGAGATGCATGAGCTTAGACTTGAAATAAATTGTAAAAGATGATTTTCAATTTTTACCTATCCTATTTCAGATAGCAAATGGGCGTCACCTTTGGTGGTAGTTCCAAAGAAGAACGTTAAGTGGCACATATGTCTTGATTACAGGGAGTTAAACAAAGCCATCGTACAAGATTATTTTCTGTTGCCATTTATTGATTAAGAAATTTCCACACTTTCTGGTAAAAAGTATTTCTCTTTTCTAGACGAGTACAGAGGGTATAACTAGATTCAAATACCTAAGGAATACCAAGAGAATATCACTTTTCACTTGCCCTTGGGGTACCTATGCTTATCCAGTTCTTCATTTTCACCTTTTCAATGTCCCAAACACCTTTCATTGAATTGTCCTAGCCATCTTTTCCGACTTGATCCATGACTTTGTAGAAGTCTATATGGATGACCTCACGGTATATGGAGATGACTTTTCCCAAGCTCTTGCAAATCCAGAAAAAGTGTTGATTAGATGTCAAGAAGCCAACCTAGCCCTTAGCAGTAGTAGATGTAAAATAATGGAAACTAAGGTGATAGTCTTGGGCCATCATGTTTCATTTGAAGGAATAAATGTTGATCCAACCAATATTGAGGTGATCTCGCAATATTTCAATTCCTAGTACACAAAAAGAGGTAAGTATCTTTTTGGGACATGTGGGTTACTATCCTTGATTTGTTAAAAATTTTACAAGAATTACAATACCTTTATTTAAACTATTAACTAAGGACATTGATTTTTTTTGGAATGATGATTGTCAACATGATTTTTCAGGAATGAAGGGATAGGTTATCCACCGCTCGAGTATTGAAGGGACCAAATTGGTCCTTACCATTCCACATTTGCAAGGATTATTCTGATACCACACTTGGAGTAGTTTTAGGACAAAGGGAAGATCATTCTCCTTATGCTATTTACTTTGTTAGCAAGAATCTTTCCTTTGCTAAACTAAACTATTACTGAAAAGGAATTGTTAGTAGTTGTTCATGCCATTAGCAAATTTAGACATTACATAACCACTTATGAGACTTTTGTCGATACCAATGATTATGCCATTAGATTTTTTATGAACAAACCTATCACTAATGGGAGGATTACTAGATGGTTGCTGCTTTTGTAAGAATTTAATATAATTGTGATTCATAGGTCTAAGCGAGATAATTTTGTAGTTGACTTCTTGTCTTGAATGAACTTCATGCCGAAAAATGTACCAAACATAGTACCATTCTCGGATGAAGAATTTTTTTATATATCTACCATTACTCCCTAGTTTAAATATGTTGACAACTACCTGGTGTCAGGGAAGTTTCCTCAGAATCTGTCTACGAGGGTGAAACATAACATTATACAATGTAGTGCCAACTACTCCTGGATTGATGGATACTTGTTCTACACTAGGCCCGACTTGATAATCATGAGATGTGTGTGAGAAAATGAGATATTTGATGTGTTGAAGGCTTGCTATAGTGAGCCATGTGGGGGAACTTTCAAGAGAAAAGGAGTTCATACAAAGTCCTTCGTACCAAGTATTATTGGCCCTCGCTTTTCAAAGATGCCAAAAAGTTTGTATCCAATTGTGATGCTTGTTAGAGGATTGCAACGTGAGTTCCTTTGGATTAGATGCCCCTTTAGACACATATATCAATAAAACCTTTCGAGAAGTGGGCATTAGATTTCATGGGACATATCTCCCCTATGTCAAAGAAGAAAAGGTATATTTTATTTTGCATTAAATATATTACGAAATGGGTGGAAGCGAAAGCTTTGTATGGGGCAACCAAAAAGGCAGTAGTGGAATTCCTTTTTGAAGACATTTTCACTAGATTTGGATTACCCTGAGAGATTTTTACTAACTAAGCTACACAGTTCACATCGAAATTGGTCAAGGCTCTCACTGAAAAATATCGAATGAAATATAAAAATTATACTCCTTACCACCCCCAAGCCAATGGGTAGGTGAAATGCACAAACAAAGTGTTAGAATCCATCCTAACCAAGGCCATTCAATTACATCACAAGGATTGGGTTGACAAGTTGTTGGAGTCATTATGGGCTTACTGCATAACTTGGAGGAATGTGACAGGGCACACCCCATATGAGATAGTTTATGGTAAGAATGTGTTGCTACTTATTAAGTTCCAAGTGAAAACATATCGAACTGACACTCAACTCGGGATGAATATTAATGAAGCCAAAGCACAAAGGTTAATGTAGTTGAACAAGCTTAACGAGATTAGAGAGGATGCATTCCATCGAACCATGTTGGTGCAATATCAAAGAGCTAATTTGCATGATAAGTTTATTAAAAAGAAGATTTTCCATCCAGGAGATTGGGCCTTACTTTATGACAGTAATTTCAAACAATTCAAAGGTGACTTTTCCACTAGGTGGTTAGGTCCCTATGAGGTGGATGAGGTTTATGAAAATAGCTCATTCTACATTAAAACTATTCATGGAAATCACACCTCTTTTGTAGTAAATGGCCGTCGACTCAAGATTTATCACCAACCGTTCTCCCGACAACAATTTCTGCAGGAGGTAAGAGGAGATCCAGAGAAGGAGTTGGTCTAAGAAAATGAACAACATCTTTCTAGTTCATCGGGTTGATTTCTTATCTATATATATATATATATATATATATATATATATATATATATATATATATATATATATATATATATAATAATGAGTGGGATGTCATTTTTTTATATCTTTAGGTGTTTCTCCCCATAACTCATGTAGAATAAAGGACAATTTTGTCTTCGGTAAGTTTATTACTCTAGCCAGACTTGACATATTATTTATGGGAAAGGAGCCTGTGAGAGTCTTCTTTGGATGATTTCAGACTCAAAAATCAAAACTCCTAAGAAGTGATTGATCCAGGATCGTAAAAATTACATGGAACAATGGTAGCGTAGGGATTCCTTGAGTACAAATTTATTATTTTCTGAACTTAAGGAAATACTTACGGAAAAGAAGCCCCTTGGATTCTCCTTTGGGTGGTTTAGAATCTCTAAATATAACAACCTCGAGTAGTGGCTACTTTAGGCTCATTAAAATTATAGAGTAGCAGTAGTTAGGGATTTGTTGGGTATAGAATTATTCTTTTCTAGGCTCAGAATAATAATTATTGAAAAGGAACCCACCTAGAGCTTTCCTTTTGGTCATTTCAAGCTCTCTAAATATGAAATTCCTCAGGTAGATATCATCCCTTGCCTAGTTAAAATCTATGGGATGGTGAGGAGGCTTACCATTTTTTGAAGGCAACTTTCAATAGATTTGATGACATTCAATCAAGGAGAAACTTGTAGATTTTGTACTCCAAGTTTTGTTGTACTTAACTACTTTATGTGCTCTAATATGTAAAAAATAAAGTCTATTATTGTGAATGTATTTTGGGAACAACATTTTTAAAGAAAATTTGGTGTTTATGCTTCATTTTCATAAGCATCACTCATCATCGGTGTCCTCTTCTACTATGAACCAACGATGGTCGATCACTATAGCTCAGTATGCTAAATCATTTTGAGTTAGTAAGGTATGTTCTCATCATTTATTTAGATTTAATTTATAATAGTTAAAATGTTGTCGAGTGATATGCAACCACTGGTTCCCTAAACACTTCTACCCTTTATTTCATAGCAAAGCCCTTACACTCTCTGTCTTATAATCATTACCTTATCCTTGTCATCATTCCTAAAACACCCCTGTCAACCATTTCATCTCATGTTAAATCCTCCCTGTCATCCTAATCATTATCAAACTTATCCACTTAAACCACATATGAACCATGGCTATTATCACACCTTCAGCCTTATACTCCTTGTCACCGTGATAATCATTCCCATGGAGGAATGATGAAGGTGAAATCATTAGAACTGTGAGGGTGGAGTCATCGACACAATGGGGACAATTATCATCAACATCAAGGCAACCAATTTGTTTTTCAATCATAAGGGAATTGTATTCCTATCTCAGTATTACGAGTAGAGAGTTAAAATTTTCAATTGGATTTGGAAATTGTGGTTTTACACAAGCATGGGGGTCGATCTTCATGAGGCAATCTTTGGCCAATTTTCCTACAACTCTGAGTATCAACAATGCAATGAAGTTCTTGAGTAGCGGGGATGGTTTCCATTTTTAAGAGAATTTCAAGGAGATAATGATAAAGTAGCCCTTAAATTTTCTCAGAACTTTGATGGAGAGCATGTTAAAGTTGTTAATTTGGATTTTAAGGTTATCGAGGAGTCTCTTAGCCACAGTGTAGGGTTACCCTCTGTGGGTGAACCATTCTTAAAGGGTTTCCAATTACATATTCCAAATTGTTCTTCATTCCTAGAGCCATTCTATCATTGAGTCAGCTCGACGAAAGGTATACTACCGAGTTGTATCGAAGAGAAATGGCACCCTTTAATCACCATGTTACATCGTTTTGTTACCTTTGAGGGAAATTATGCTATATTGTTTTTATATCATATTCGACTATTATCACATTTTGTAAAATATATCAAGATCAATATTGCACATTTCTTGAAGTTAAGCTTGCATAAAATGTATCTAGGGGTACAATTAGCGAGCAGGAACCTTGAGAAAACCTTATATCACCACAGCCTTATTAAAATGGTAGTTGTTGCTAAGCTTACAAAGCAGCGGAGGTCTTCAGAAGAATTCCTAATTGAAATTTTCCTGGGGAAGAGACATAGTTCAAAGGTTGAGAATGGTTGGTGTGACAGTCACTTAAGCATAGAGGAGAGACCTTGTCATAACATTCCCAAATGACGCCTACCCTATAGGTAACCTTGTCTCTCCTATTTTCAAAAACCCTCATGAATCGACACCCTATTCTAATACTATGAAAGAGAGGTCATCCTCAAAATGAAAAAGGGTAAATAAGTGAAGGAACAAGTGAAGTAGGAGTAGTTAAGACCGACCTAATCCAACTGATATTGTATGGTTGAAAGGTAAAATATATGCATCGAAAACTCTTGAAGATCATGCAAGGGCCGAACCAAAGCCTAAGTGGAGGAATGCTCTTTTTCTAGCCCAAGTTCTAGCAATTTCCAAGGGAGAGACTTAGATCCAAGGTCGTTGAAGAACTAGAAGCATGAACAAATTTAAGACACCTAAAGTTATAAATTCTGAGTCCAATGATGTTATTTCCTCTCTTGACTTAGATGGAAAGGAATTTCATTATTCCCCTAAAGAAATTCTTGTCTTAGCATCTACAACACACATCCCCTTCAGCATTGCACAAGATTTGGAAACACAGTCCCCTATTTAGTCCTTGCCCAACAAGAATCTTAGTCAAAAGGTCAACAGATAAGTTCAACAAGCTTCCGTATGAGGGAAAAGTCATATAAAAACACTAGGAGGTAGCGCCTCTCAATAATCAACAACACCCATGAAAAATATGACTCCTATAGCAGAAGAAAACACAAGTATTCATTTAGTGAAGTTGCAGAGAAACATTATTAAACTTCGTACGAAAGAAAACAAGTATCGAGCCTTATTTTAGTATGTCGGAGAAGTTAACCATCAAATCAAAGAAACTAATCTTTGGCTTTATTCCTGGAATGATGAGATGAAGCAAAAAAAGAAGAAATTACTTCTTAGGAAAATCTCCAAGACGAAGCCCACCAAAAAGCTAAGTGCTCAAGAGTTTTTTTTGTAGTTTCAGAAGTGTTTTGTTCCAATTAAACATGGGTTGGAGGTCTTGGTTAAGGCCGCTAGTCTTTGACCAAAGTTTCGTTTGCTACCACGTCAGTACTATTTTTGGCATACTATGGAAACATCCATAAGGACATGCATTCGAATCAACATGGGGGGATGTTAGTACTCATTTTTGTCCCCATGTTTCTACCTCTTATCCCTACTTTCACCATCTTTTTCCTATGAAAGTACTCCTACTACCTACCCTATTACCTACATCACTCCCTAAACCCTACTCATACATGACTAAGAGTTAAATGCACTTAACTCACATCATTTTTCTATTTTTGATTGGATTTAAGTGAATTTTTGAGTCATGTCCCTATATGCTAACTATTTATTCATGGGTTTAGCTGGAAGCTTGGAGATAGGGTTGAAAGATCCACATGAATAGAAGGATGCCTCATCATCAACCAACCGATCCTTGACCGAGTTCAAGATATTGTGGCCACGTGGGATCTTTCCTCTTGTTTTGACTGTCAAAAATTACACAACGATCTCTAAGGAGAAGCACGATGCTTGTGGGATCAATTTGTTATGTTAAGTGTGATAATTCCAAGGCCGAAGATTTTCCAGATCAGAATCAAATGACAAGTTCCCATCTCTAAAAGTCATATTGAATGTCATGGATTAATTTTCTAATCTTAAGGAGACCATTTGTAAGGACCTGCGATCCTTGAGTGCTCCCGGCTTGAAGTGCGACGAAGGAAGATTGAAGTGCGAGCTCGACCTTAGCATGCGAAGGTATAATGAAGTGCGTAGGAGGGAAGAGTGACGATTTTATATGCGTGGAGGCATGGATTTGAATGCATGGAGGCCGACCTACGAACATGGGCAAGATCACATGTATCTTGGGCGAGATTACGATGGAGTAGGGGTGTTGGGCAAGTCGGCTGCGCATCCAAGACTTCGCCCTATCTTTGGTATATATTGGAGTTGCGTTGGACTCATTTCGACCATCCCTTAACACACAACATCTTTGCTCATGTGAAGAGAAGGTGTAGAACTAGAGGGTGGATGCACAAGAGGTGAAGGCACAGATTTGGATGATGCTCCCATTCTTGGGCAAGGCCGCACGGAGTTAAGTGTCATTCTCGGTTTTGGGTAAAGGGCGCGAATAGAGTCACCCGCCGGTTGAAGAAAGGCGTGCACAAAGTGTGGGCACCCGGTTTGTGCCACGACTTGGCACGGGTTCCTGGGTGACTTGGGTGAGCACCTGCCCATCGTGCAAGTGTACATGGTGACTTGGTGAAGTGTTGAGATTGTGGACAAAGGTGTGTCTCGGGTGGAGGCACCCATGTGTGGTGACTTGGAGGCGCGCCCAAGTTGGGAAACCAACACGATCATGCGACAAGTTGAATGAAGGGTTGGTGAGTCATGCAGAAATCGTGCAGAGGTGCCGACGTGCTAGGAAATCGAGTTTGCCGAAGATTGTAAATTTGGCTAAGTATGAAACTTGGAGTTTCCATGTATACTTGTAAAGCTTGTAACTTGTAAAAGATGGTATAATATATTGTCAGGTAGAATCATTGTTCAGGGAGTTTCCCCTCCGTTTATACTATGCAATTGTGTTCTTCATTTATAATTGCTGATGTTAATGAATGTGTATGTGTGTTCATTGGTATAAAGGAAACATTAGTAATACTTGGTTGCGAAACACAAACTAAGTAGGAATAAGTGGTTAGGCATAGTCCACGAACATAAGTATTGGTGAAAAGAAAGTGTTCAGTGGTGCCGCACCTCGCCTAGAATGGTTGAAAGACTACCGTAGGCTTGGGTGCGTGACAGTTGGTATTAGAGATCGGTTGCAGCTGGTGTTGAAGATTGAAGTTGATTCAGGGTTGAAGAAGCTTGACAGGTGAAGACAGTGTAGTAGGTACTTGCTGGTGAAGGAAGTTGTTTCACATACAAGTGAGACAAGTGCTAGCTTAGGTTGCAGGCATCTTGGTGAAGCTATTGGATGGTTGAAACTAGATCGCAAAGAAGAAGGAATCTGTTAGCAATGGCAGCTGAATCTGAGGCTAGGAAAAGTTGTTGAGAAGATGGAGGACTCGGAAGCTTTTTGGACTAAGAAGATGGACTTGATCGAGAGAGATCAAGAGGCCAATTCGAAAATGAGGGAAGAGCTTGAGGAACTCCAGACCCAACACGAGTACACTGATCTTTTGTGTACACAACTTGAAGTAAGGGTCAAGGAGGTTGAAGAGGCAAGAGACCAAGGTCTTGCAGAGATCGTGGGCTTGCGAAAATATATTGACGAAGCCAGAGATGAGATCGCGGTGTTGAAGAAGGTCGTGAGGCATAACTCAGGTGGAGGAGTTCCTCATGTGAAATTCGAGGAACTGAAATCTTACGATGGTACAAGAAGTGCAAAGACTCTTGGTAACTTTCTATGGGACATGGAGCAATACTTGGAATGATTGGGTCTATCTGATGATGAGACGAAGGTCAAGGTAGCTGCTCAGATCTTGACAAAAGATGCTAAGATGTGGTGGCGAAGGAGGATGGATCAGATTGCCAATGGCAGTGCTGGTGACATTACTTCATGGGATGAGATGAAGAAAGCTTTGCAGACCCATTTCAGTCCTCAAGATGAAACATGGGAAGCAAGGATGAAAATTAAGTTCATAAAGTAGACCGGGAACTTTCAGACATATCAATGGGAGTTTGCAAGTGTGGTTTTTTATCTTCCTGACATGGAGGAGAGGGACAAGGTGTTAAATTTCATTATTGGATTGAAGCCTTGGGCGCATAATGAAGTGAAGAGGCAGAGGATTAGAACACTTGAGGAAGCTTCTGTTGTTGTGGATAGGTTGGTGGAGCATTATGATGAGACTTCTGATGATAGGAAGAAGAAGTCCGATAAGCCAAAAGATAAGAAGAAGGGTGATGCTTCGAAATTGGATGATAATTCGAAGACAAAGAAAGCCTTGAACTGTTGGATATGTGCTAGACCGCATATGGTGAAGAATTGCCCTTCTAGACTGAAAGTGGCTGCAATTACACAATCTAATGCGAAGAATGAAGAAGCTTCTATGGGGATGATGCAAATATTTGGTGGTGCTACTGCTACAGAGGTGATCTCTCAGAGGGATCCTGAGAGGAGCAAGTTGGAGTATGTTCGGATGAAGGTTGGGAGTGCTGATATACTCACTATGGTGGATAGTGGGGTTTCTCACAACTTCATGGGTGAAGATACTGCGAGAAGAATTGGACTGAAATTTGTACCGGTGAAGGCACATATGAAGACAGTCAATTCTCCTCCTGATAGTGTTCTTAGTGTCGCTGAAAAAGTGGACACAACACTAGGTGAGTAGACAGGGAAGGTCGACTTCACTATAGTGTGGATTCATGACTATGAGGCTATGCTAGGAATGGAATTCTTGAAGCAATTCGATTCTATGATTGTTCCACATTTGAAGAGGCTATACATTTACGATGGAAGGGAGGATGTACCCATTGGTGTTCCAACCATTGGAGTGACAAGGCCTAATTGTAAGTTGGAAGTGATGTAGATGGAGGACAAGAAGCGGATGGAAGATATGAGTAAGTAGTTGTCTATGGTTGAGACAAAGCTTACCAAGCAGTCATTGGTCATCAAGACTCTTTCTGATAGTATCTTAGACTTTTCAAGAAGGCTAGAAGTGGTTGAGGATGATGATGATGATGATGAGGCATATGTGAGGCCGAATGTCCGAGAGGAGGATCAGGTCACTTATCTACAGAGGATGGAGATAGAAGATCCTGACAGATGGATTGAGATGATTAGTGAGGGTGAGCCTCCAGGCTCTACTCCATCCACATCTTCTTATATGACAAAAAGAAGGGGCTCATTGTTAGCTACTCATGGCAGTGAGTCCTTTAAAACAGGTTGAGCAGGTATGGCAGATGGTGCAGGGATGGCTTGGAATCAAGAATCATGGCATGTTACAGATGGGATGGAGTTTCCATGGACCTAAGCATGGGAGAGATTCTTGGTGAGTCTGAGATGTGGCAGAATCTGAGATAGAATGGTGAAGGCATAAGGATGGATATTCTTATGATTTGAGCATTACAGTTGGATTGATCACTCGACTAGTTCAAGTCATGGTGGCTAGCAGTGTACTAGAGAGATGTTGACATCAGGCAGACGAGGAGGACAATTCACAGGAGGAGGATGAAACATGATGAAGATGGGAGTTCTACATATGTTGTAGGGATGTTTGCAGTATGTGGAGGAGTTGACATCATGGGCCGAGGATGAGACAGAGATTGATGTTGATCTTGGTGGATGGCTACCAGGATCGTATGTTGTTGAGGATGACAATGACTTCAGGTGGATGAGGATGTAAGGACCTGCGATTCTTGAGCACTCTCGGCTTGAAGTGCGACGAAGGAAAATTGAAATGCAAGCTTGACCTTGGCACGCGAAGTTATAATGAAGTGCGTAGGAGGGAAGAGCGATGAGTTTATATGTGTGGAGGCATGGGTTTGAATGTATGGAGGCCGACCTACGAACATGGGTAAGCTGACATGTATCTTGGGCGAGATTGCGATGGAGTAGGGGCGTTGGACAAGTCGGCTGGGCAGCTAAGACTTCACCCTGCCTTCGGTATATATTGGAGATGTGTTGGACTCATTTCGGCCATCTCTCAACACACAACATCTTCGCTCATTTCAAGAGAAGGCGCAGAACTAGAAGGTGGACACACAAGAGGTGAAGGCGCAAATTTGGATGATGCGCTCGTTCTTGGGCAAGGCCGCATGAAGTTAAGTTTTGTTCTTGGTTTTGGGTGAAGGGAGCAGGCAGGGTTGCCCACCGGTTGGAGAAAGGAGTGCAAGTGTGGGCGCCTGGTTTGCGCGACGACTTGACACGGGTTCTTGGGTGACTCGGGTGAGCACCCGCCTGTCGTGCAAGTCTGCATGGTGACTTGGTGAAGTGTTGAGATTGTGGACAAAGGTGTGTCTCGGGTGGAGGCACCCGTGTGTGGTGACTTGGAGGTGCACCCATGTTGGGCAAACAACATGATTCTGCGACAAGGTGAACGAAGGGTTGGTGAGTCGTGCGGCGACCGTGCGGAGGCGCCGACGAGCTAGGCAACCGAGTTTGCCGAAGATTGTAAATTTGGCTAAGTATGAAACTTGAAGTTTCCAAGTATACTTGTAAAGCTTGTAACTTGTAAAATATTGTATAATATATTATTGGGAAGACTCATTGTTCAGGAAATTGCCCCTCACTTTATACTGTGCAATTGTGTTCTTCATTTATAATTGTTGATGTTAATGAATGTGTATGGGTGTTCATTGGTATAAAGGAACCATTAATAATACTTGGTTCTAAAACACAAACTAAGTAGGAATAAGTGGTTAGGCGTAGTCCACGAACATAAGTATTGGTGAAAAGAAAGTGTTCGGTGGTGCCGCACCTCGCCTAGAGCGGTTGAAAGATTACCACAGGCTTGGGGGTGTGACACCATGTCTCTTGATGCCTTTTTTCTCCATGAACACAAACTAGTGGATATTAACAAAGTTATGTTCCATAATCCATACCTAGTACAAATATTCTATATATATGGTTACCAGAAAAAAATAAATATAAAATATTATATTATAATAGTTATAGTAAATATAAAACATAATATTATAATAATTAATAATTGGAAAAATATATCCTCATTGTAATAATATAATTCAAAAGACCATGAAAGTTAATTAGATTTCAGAAATTCTTATACAAAATATTACTATAAAACTCGTGAAAATGCCCTTTAATTATTTCTAGGCATATATTAAACTCGAAATACAGGATTTTCAAAATGATGTCCCATAGTAATCTTATGTAATTGGGAATATTGTGAAATGTATTTAGTTTGGAATCTAGATCTCCTAAATGAAGCCCGCATTTTACTTGATAGGGTCATTAGACTTCATGTTAAAGGAATCTCAGATGGATAATTTTGGAGGAAAGTGTAGATTAAATATGATTTGTTAAGAAAAAAATAAAATAATATGTTATTCGAAAACAATGTAGTTTTTATAGGTGGTTATATTGCGATGGTTCTAATATGAAGTTATTCGAAGTTCTTGTAAAATTTGGAATTTAAAGTTCAAATGCGTATAAAGTGGAATTAACATAGTGTATGGGTGATGGGCCATGTTACACGATAAATGGGTGATGGGCCATGTTATCTCATTAAGGAAATTATATATATTTGTTATAAAGAAAAATAATGATTTTTTTTAATACTAATAAAGATTTATATCATAATCATATATTTGAATTATTTCAATCATATTAATAGAATTTACATTTTGAAAAATTGCATTTTTATATAATTACAATTTCAAAAATATAAATAATGATTAAAGATCGAAATAAAGAACATACAATTAAAAACAATATTTTATAGTATTTCTTAAACTCTCAAATGCATACGTGATATATTGATTTTAAAGTAATGATAATCTATTCACAAAGAAAGAAGACAACATATCCATATGAAATTTTAAGATTCAATCCATAGGAAAATTTTAAGATTTCCTCCATTACATGAGATCATAAGGATTTGTGTTTTTATGTGTAAAAATAGATCATATATATTATTTCATTTAGCTATTTATTTATTTCAAAATATTATTGTGATTTTTTCATATTACAATTCATTTAGTCTAGTTAGCTAGAAAACTTCCTAAGTCTATATTCATAATATAATATTCAAATTATAAACTTATTAGTCTTTGTTTTAGATTAAAAAAAAAAGTTTTGGACAACTACATAATTACATTAAAAAGTCATTGTTTCTATTAAAGAAATGGAATAAGATATGTTTTTTCTTATATATTCTCTTTTATTTATTATTATGTTACTAGGAGCTTAACTTTCAACTCATTTTAATTGTTTTTTAAAAATTCATTAGATTTCCAAATGTTTTTAAATTAAACAAATATTAAAATATTATATATATGGGAGCTGAATCATCAGCTGATTCCCCTAGCATGCCATACAACTCCAAAATCCAAGGGATGTGGCAGTAAATTCTCTCCATCCTGATATTTTGTTTGTGTAGCTAGAAGAGAATTTTCTCCATGTCCTTGTAATTCGACATTCCTTGAAATGTCACCTCCATACCCATGGATATCTGCTCCATCGCCTTACCTAGTAGACTCTTCATTAGCCAGTACAAGTACAATGTTTGCTTGAATTGCGTGATTCTCCCACAGGTGTTCCCTGGATGCGAAACATTAGTCCTTCAATTATCCATCTCTTCCTCAGTCCCCTTATCTATCTAGGGAGTCATGCCTCTCCTGCGGCACCCACGTCCTCTCGCAACACAGGCCATGACTTGTGTGCCAGAACACTATTGACACCCAGAAAACGTTAGACCCAAATTTAGAATTTTCATAATACACCACCTTTCTTGTTCTTGTTTCTTCTCTCCTCCATTTCTCATTGCATACGTGCAGGGTGGACCAAAGCCCGCAGATCCCAGAGGGGAGGTCTTTGACCCTTACCCCATGGCCCACCATTGTTCCCTTCCCCCTTACTATGGATTTTATGGTCGTCTCACCCTGTCTCAAGCCAAGCCTAGTGGCCCTCCTTGATTCTTTGTTCTAGATCCTTGCTCCGTGGGCCCAAAGATAAATGGCTTTGCCTCTGAGGTCCCCCACTAGTTTTCCACTCACGATTCTTGGCCTTGCCATCAATGGTCTCATCCTTAAAACTAACACTACAAACATCTTTATATATGGAAACTCACAAAGCCTTATAAAGGGAATTGATCATACACTCTTAATCTATCAACAAAGACATTGCACCTAATTCAAATAATTAGGTGATATTATTTAATAATTTAGTTTTTGTTCTTTATGTTGGTTCTCTGTGTAATATAAGCAACAATTTCATATTAACTAATAAAATAGGTACATTCTTGTGGCTATTGGCCAACCATTAGGAAAACAACAACAATAGCATACCACAAGCATAGAGATCTTGTCGATATTACTATATTGATATGATAATGCAATAATAGAACAAAAACATTCTAATGTAAAGTTACTATATAATCTATACCTATAATTAACATGAGAAGCATATTTTTTTTAGTCAAGATAAACAAAAATTATCAACCTAAACATATATGAAGGAGAGTCCCTAGGTATTTCTTACGGATTCTCATTCTCCTCTACTAAATTTGTGAAGACCACATCAACAATATTATCAACTAGAGAGGCACTTTGTTATTTAATTTCTTTATCTGTATCTAGATGGCATCAACACATATGAATATTTATTACTCAAATTCACTTCTCTCCAAAAGCACCTTACCCACATTGACTTCATATGCTAGTAGAGGATGACAATTTGAAGATATATCATGTGATTGACATAGATATTTCTTGTATCTCAAACCCAATCTCTCACATCCTCCTGAATCTCTTCATCTTTGAGAAAATTTCTCTGCATCGAGTTTGTTTGCGTAATATTTATTTTGTTCTTATGCATTTTTCTTAACCATAATGCATGGTTTCGCATGCCTTCCATGATGACTTCAATGACCTTGGGTTCTTCTGGGATGAGCATCCTAAAGGGTAGATTAGAACCATCGAAGTTTTGGGAAAAATTTAACTCTCAATTTACTCGAACGTATAAGATTCAAATGGAGGGGACAAGGAAAGAAAAATTATTTGATAAAAAAATTGATGGGGGAAGTACATGCAAGCAAAAATATTACCTCTTGCAAACAAAAATTAGAACATCCAAAATTAAAACTACATCAAAAGATATAAGAAATGAACAATGTAACCAATATACCTAAATTAGAGAAAGCATGTGCTGGTGAGGTGAGGTGATTAGTCGAAATGTGCATCCATATCCATGTATATTATAGTTTAGTCAGGTAGTGAGGGTTTCTTTCCACAATGAGTAGAAATAGGAGGAAATAGCATCCAGAGAGGAACTACCAATAGTGTTCTTATGCATTTTCTCCATCTATCGTCTTCGAGAAAATTTCTCTCCATCTAGTTTGCTTTAGTAATATTTATGTTGTTCTTATGCATTTTCTTAAGCCTAATCCACTGCAAACTAGGGATCCAAATAACACATAAATTTTACTTCCTCAACCCAATATGGCTCCCAAATACTCTACGTATCTATCTATTCCTTCATTTCATTATGCTACACCTTGTGCCTCCACTCTAGCATCAACCTCGTCCAATGGTTCTCCTTCACTCTCGAAGATTTAATCGTAAGCCCTTCTATGTGTATACCAACATACAAGAACCCAAAACCCACAACTATGTTTCTGATTTCCTACTCCAAGCAACCCACAATTATTTCATAGTGTGTTGTTTCTCTTTTCCATAGTTTGTAGTGCACTATCTCTATGTTGTTTTGTGAAAATCACCCTAATCATTATCCATTATTCTGTCTCAGTTGAATCTTTT
Source organism: Pinus tabuliformis (assembly GCA_031772625.1). Classification (NCBI taxonomy): domain Eukaryota; kingdom Viridiplantae; phylum Streptophyta; class Pinopsida; order Pinales; family Pinaceae; genus Pinus; species Pinus tabuliformis. Next base: position 201,475,812 of record CM062810.1, on the reverse strand, counting down.
CTCCCACCGACCCCTTTTCAGGGCCCTCATTTTTTATCTACACAATGCAACCAATGATGTATGATAAGGGGGTGATGGGCTTGTCATCCATTTAGGTATCCTGTACTCAATCTCCCTTCCTACCATGCAGGTCACTAAAACTCAATCACAGGGTTGGTGGCAATTAATGCATAGCCTTGACTTGTCAACTTTCCATGCAACTCCTCCTCAAAACACTAAATCCATGTCCACTCTACTTAGTGATTCATTGTATTTAAATTTCCGCAATTCATTACATGAATTACAATTCATAATAAATATTACAAAAGGGATTACAGCATTGAAAAGTGTAACTAGGTTCAATCTTCATAATCACATTTAATAATTATTTTATGTAAAATATGTAAGGAATAAAAATAAAATTATTGTGATGCCTGACTAATGGGTTTCATGAGTGTTATGAAACCAACTCAAGAAAAGATAGAAAAGATAGATCAACGCCTTAGAATTCAGCCTCTTCGAGGGGGCAACCTCCTTTACATTACATAAATGAACAATTCTTGGATGATACAAATGACAAAACCTCCTTTCTATATATAGGAGTCTAAGGAGTCACAATATAATCCAGCCGACCTAACAATAATAATATAAAGCCACACAAATAACAATAAGGGGCTTCTATGGGGCACAAAAATAAAAATATGGGGGGTAATAGGGGCACAACGATATAAATAAGGGGTATAACTACAATATTAATGGGGTAATCACTAGTATTATAGGGACCCAACATGCCCCTTGTTAACACCCAGGTTGTTCCCTATGACTCCCAAGGGAATACGGCCGGGGTAACCACTAACCAATCTTTGGATCACAGTTTCTAGCCAAACTGTAATCAGAGAGGGCTCTCTCTTTATGATTTGTCTCTGTTATGATGGTGTTTAGGCTAGCTATTATGCTCAGGTTTTGGTTTATGTTTTGGTTGAAGGATTTCTTTCAAGTCTTATGATATAGTGTTTAGATAGTGAAATACCATTGGGCAATGGAGTCTGGAGTTGTGAAGTGACTTGATATGCAGGATTGGTGGTGTTCAAAGTGCAGGGCCTATTGTGTATTTTAGACAAACAAAATTAGCTTAAATGGTGATGTATGTCAACCAATAGAAAGCATTTAAGAATTTTCTATTAAGTTGGTGAGGTGAAGGTGAGCACACTGCACAGGAGCATAACTTGAATTCCTGTGACAAAGGCCACTGTGAAAGGTGTACTCTGAAAGTGCAGCAATTAAGAATTACACTTATCTAGATTACAGCTGAAGAAAACATTCATAAACAACACAGATAGAACTCAGGGTACTCAGTGAATAAATCCTGAAAGTTATTCTTTTTCCTTGTTGCTTAGTATTGAAAATCAGATAACATATATGGATTTTAACAAAACAACTAAATGACAGAGAGAGTTACAGAGACTTATTGTATGGTGAAATATACGGGAATCCAGCAGTTATCAACAGACACCAGAACGCATTCAACACTTCACAAATCCGAGAAATTCCATCACTTTCTTTATTAGACTTCTGAAAGGATTACAACATAAGCATTTCTTTAGGAGAAATCAACAACAACCCTTGCAAGCTCATGCGAAGGGGACTTTATAGCAATGCTTATACAAAATATCTCAGGTATTGAGTCATCTGAGAGAGAAAATATCTTCATAAATGCGTACAGAAAGTAGGAAAAGAAGTTATTTCACTTTGAATGCAGCATAAATGCTTTTTATGTCTGTCAGAGGGTAATTTTGACCTTTGGAGGTCATTGAGTCGGTTGAGCCGTTTTGCTTTAACGCTGAATGATGCGTCTTTATTTCTTGCTGCGTTGTATTTTCTCGGCCCTGCCACCTGTAGTCTTCTATTTCTGCTCTGTTGGCCGATCCATCTGCTGAGTTGGCTCAGCTTTAATTTATAATGCATGCTGATTTTGTTGAACTGTGCTCTGCATGACAACTGATACTCTTTTAAGAAACAAAATTGTTAAGTGGCTCCCTTTTTAAAAAATCTTCTGTATTGCATTTGTCCACCATTCTTGCGTAGGGAGTTGATGCCTGAGAATAGCATCCATTGTTTCCTCTGCCTCTGTGTATTTGAAGAAATTGGGAGCCACCCCAAACAGGTGATTGATCTCATTCATTATGAAAAACAGATTCTCAACTCTGTTGTAAAGAGACTGTCCTGTGGCTGGCCCTGTTTCTTCTACAGTGCTGGGCTTATCATTGATCTGGCTAGTGGCAAATGTATTGACCCTTTTAGCATATTGGTCATGTGTGAATAATCTCCCTGCGCTGTTCAGTAAGCCAGGGAGTCCTCTGCTTTCCAACACTTGAAATTTTTCCAGAAACTTGTTCACCTCAGTTTGCATATCCTGGGTTCTTCTTTCCAATGTCTGCACTAAATTTCTCAGTGTGAGAACCCTTTTGACCATTTGGATAGTCTCAGTTCTGTTTGCAATTCCCATGGCAGCTAACTGAGAACTTGTTCTATGGTTAAGTACATTGATCATTCTAGTGGCCACTTCAGGCATATTGCTCAATTGAGCTCTTGATCTGTGAATCTCCCTTTGTGCCTTTGGGATGAGCTCTAGTTGCTCATGGATAGTTTCAATGTATGGCCATTGCTCATTGATAGATTGACCAATGTTAACCCATAGCACTATTTTCAATTCAGCCACCACTTTATCCAACTTGAGCTCATTCTCTAGCTCTTTTATTTTGTTTTTGAGGGCTTTCACCTCCCTGTCTTTCTCTGCCACAGTTTGTTTGGATTTATCATATCTATCATTGATTTTAGCCAAAGATTCTTTGGCTGAATTGAGCTCCAACATTTGAGCTTCCAGGACTTGGATTTCGTTCTTCAGCTTTTGCATATCTAGGCTTTGGGCCTGCTCTGTAGTTGTTGGCGCTGCTGAAGTAGATGTTGCTGTTTGTTCGGTCTGTTGAGGAGGTGGGGCAGTGATAGGAGCAGTTTCCTCCAGATTGATGATCTAAGGAGGAGGCTGAGAAGTCTGCCCTTCTTCTCTTTGTTTCAGGGATGCTTGTAATGTTGCCTTTGCAGCCTCTGATTCTCCCAACTTCTCCTGTGCTTGAACCAGCTGTTTATAAATGGAGATCAACAAATCTGTTGTGTCCTTCTCATGTCTTTGTTGGGCTACCTCATCTGTCTGAGGATGAATGGTAGCTGGGATCTTGATTTTCTTTCTCATGGCAGCCATGTCAGCATCCCTCAACTTCAAGATTTCCTGTATCCCTGAAATATATTTGGGATCATGCCCAATTTCAATGATTATGTCTTCAAGGGACCTTATTCTGTTGTCCTTCGCCTGGGATGATGCCTTCTCCAATTCCAGTTGAGAGGTTGTGGCATTGAGGCTGCTCTTTAGCTTATAGTTTTCCAATGTTTCATCTGCTAAGGAGGCACACACCATCTCACCAGTCTGTTTATGTAGTTCAATTTTGTCCATTGGGTGTATGTCTTTGGCCATGACCTCCAGGTTGGTGCTGAGGTAATCTGAGGCAGATTGGGGCTGCAGTGCTGTGGGCAAAAAATGGCTCATAATCATTTTGCCTTCACCTACATCAAAGGCAGACATAAGTCTCTGCTGATTAGTAGGAGCCATGTTTAGCAGATGATTGTACAGCTGTATTTTGATAGGCTCATTCCTCCTTTTGATGTCTATAAATTGTTGTTTGATGCTCACTTGTCCTTCTCTTTGCTGGCTGGAGGAGCTGACCTCCCCTCCCATAGTCCTGTCCTGTTCCTGCTGGAAGGAACTTGCTGAAGCTTCTCTGCTGGGTGGGCCCATGCCCAATGCCAGTCTTATTGCTATGTCCTCCTCTGAAAAATCATTTAATCTTTGTCTCTTTTCTCCCTGGTTGATAGATGAAGTGAGGGGAGTTTCTCTATCCCTTTTTCTGCTTAAGTCCTCCTTTTGAGGATTTTGGAGGACCGAGGCATCGGTGGTGACTTCTGGCCTAGGAGGCACAATGTTCTGAGCCTGTTGCTCAGTGGAAGTTGGAGTATTAATTACTCTCTCCTCCTGTAAGGGCTGCTGTCTATCATGTTGCCCTTCTTCTTGCTGCAAATCTTGCTGTTGTTGTTGCTCTGCCTGCTGCTGCCCTCCTTTATCTGTTTGCTCTTGAGTCACTGGAGGTGACTACTCCTTCTCTTGATGTGTCTGTTCTGTCTCCATTTGCTTTTCTTTGCCTCTGCTGGATATATTCTCAGTGGCCTTGGTAGTTTGCTGCTTGGCAGTTGAGGAGGATTCAGCTGCTTCCGTTTGTGAGCTTGGAAGTGTGAATGCCTGTGAACAAAGCTCAAGGTCAGCCATCTTCTTTAGATTCCTTAGTGCCCTTTGGTTCAGCTCTTCTTGTGACAAGGGCTCTTCTAAGGTCCCTCTCCTCCATTTGTCTTGGTTTGCATACTTTTCAATGTGAGGGATATTATGGTGATCATAGGCAGATAACTTATATTTGAGCCTCCTCGTAGATATGAAATGATTAGGGTCATAGGGAACCCATAGGAAACTGGTTTGCAGGCCAAGGGCCTCAAGCATTCTTTCTGCTTCCCTCCATCCTTGCTCCCTCTCGTTATAGATAAAATGGCCAAGTTGGCTTTTGACCTTCAACTGTGCTTTTTTACCATTTCCTGAAAAGTGAAGCACATCAACTCTGCCAAATTGCCTAAAGTACTCTAGGGCAAATAGCCTCATAGGCACATACTTGGGAAGTTTGAAAGGAGGTAGATCACACCCATACATCCTGATGACAGTGTGGTTTTGGTAGAAGTACCAATCCCCAATGCTATAAGCTTTGGACAGCTGAAGAATCCTTTGCATATCATCAGTGAGTCTTGGAGGAGGTGAGCTCATCAGCATTGCCATAGCTGGATGGATGAATAGATCCATGAATTCACAGTAAGTGTATGGAGACTCAGGTCTAATGTGGAAGACAAAAGACCAATAGACCACTGATCTGGGATTGCCTTGGGCATCCATTCTTTTGATTGAAAAGTGAAACTTCTCATGTTGATGGTACAAGATTAAATGGTAAATGTAGGAGGTGTATCTGAACATACTATCTCTCCTTAAATTCATCAATTGCTCATGAATCTTGTCTGATATGTAGGTGGCATAGTCATAGCAGATTGGTGACTTGCCAGGAGCAAACATAAGCATCATTACCAGCACAGTTGCATCAATATGCTCAATTGAACTATATCCCAAGATGGGAGAAATCATATCTGCAAGCTCTCTGCCCAGCTCATTTAGATATACATGAAGAATTGGAGGGCCCATCACAATCTTAGTTTTGATGTATAATTGATTAAATTTGACAATTTGAGCATCTGTGAGTTTATTCCCTTGTTTTATCAGGTTTACCAGTGATAAAGGAACCAACTTCTTCTGAGGGTTGAAGCAAAGCATGTCTCTGATAGCTTGAGGGGTAACATAGAAAAGTACAGAACCAGATGGGTCAACAACAGCTCTCTAAGAAACATCATATTGTTCAGCACAGAGGTGGATTAGCTCAGGGAACTGGTTGACCTGAGGGAGTTTGAAAGTAGGGAGGGAAGAATCCCACAAGCTCAATATATCTGTCCCATTTTCATGCTTGGTTTTCAACTCATTCAACAGATGAAGGTGGAATTTGCTGCTCATAAGCTTCTCTTCTGTAATTTGGTAATCCATATCTGCCAAGGTTTTCCATTTCAAGTTCTTTTGAGGGGCATTCAGAGGTTGAACATTTAGTACAACAGGTGTCTCCATTGTCTTCTTTAAGCTTGTAAACTGTAAGTGAACTGTTTGAAGGGAGCAGCACGGCACATAAGTGATTTTTATAATGACAGTTTGAGTTTCAGGTACCAGAGGGAGACTTTGATGCAACAGCAATTGAAATACTGTTTAAATTAGGAATAGGACTACTGTCTGGTCTCACTCTGTCTTCCTCAGCAGGTGAATTCAGTGTAAATGAGTCTTTCGCGACTGCGCGAACAAAATATTGTTTATTTGTGACAATGCGGGCAAACAAGGCTCAGCTAGTGTTTTTGGAATTCACAATTGTAAATGGGGTGTTTGCAGAGGGAAATTGCCGGTGAAATTGTGAGTTTCGTCGTTCCTTAAGCCCTCTGAGTAATTTTATAGACAACTGCAGGCGTACGGAGGATAGAAGATGAAAAATACCTGGTAAACAGCGAGCAGAGGTCGCGTATGCGGGCAGGATTGGTACTCTGGAGGTCTCCTTGGTCGTTGTAGCAGGTTGGCGGTAATTTGGACGTGAATATCATGCAGCAGAGAGAATAGAAAATAAACGAAAAGAACGTAAAAACCGAGATTTTGGCCAAAATATGGACCTTTTTGGCAATTTGGCGCCTTTTGTGATGACGTCAGCATGACGTCATTGGTGGGGTCAAGGTCGGATGACGTCAGCTGATGTCATCGGGTGACATGGCGAGATGATATTGGTCCATGGGGGACGGTGCGGTGGAAGCCACGTCGGCGGAGGGGCAGACAAAAGACTGATGCGATGGCAGGGTGGAGGTGACGAGGAGCTGACGTAATATAGGTGGGATGAGGGAAACCGGAAACCGTCGGCGGTTTCATATCGCACCGCTTACGGTACGGGGGAGGTATGTGTCAGGCGTACCTCCGATGAATGGTGGTGGAGACGCGTGGCTACCGTATGACGTACCCAAAATACGGCCATCGGAAGATAACTTTCGGATGGGAGATCCGCTCCGACGCAACGATGGTCGTTAGATCTGGGGGGTCTGATCGGATGGCTATCGGGGAACTGATGTGACCGGGGAATAAGGCGGGTAAACAACGGACGTTGGAACAACTCCGCTGCGAATAGAGCCGTTGGATCTTCAATCTTTTAATCAGACGGCTGTCGGGAGGACGAAATAGTCAACGGATATGGTGGGGGGCGGGGATTATTTAATGATTATTTTCGGCATATGTGCATGAGCGGAGAACATTGGACTTATGGGTTTTCATGAAATTTTTGTGACTATGCGCCCGATCTTTGAACTTTGCATAAGGGGGAACAAGTGGGTTTTGATGTATTTTTAGCAATTTTGAGCGGGTAAAGGTAGAAACAAGGTTTTATAGGTTTTATGTGTAAATGGGGGCCAAAAGTGAGAAAATGGATTTAAAAAGGGGAAAGAGGGTTTGGCTTAGGCTTGTCAAAATGACCAGATGTCATTTGATCCCTAACATAGGACTTATTGGCTATAATGCCAAGGGGGTGGGTATTTATACAGAATTTGGGGTTTATACACCATGGTGTTTAATACTAGTAGGGGAAAGGTGATATAGGGATTTACATAGTAAAGTTAGAGTTAATATGGATGGGGGGTGATCAAAGGGAGAAAGCACTGAATTTGTTTGCAAAACACTTGGTTTAAAGAGTAGATCAAAATGAAAAGATTTTTACACAAGAAATGTGGCTTTTGAATGAACAAGAACCACCATGAAACCATGATCTTCCTCCATGAATCTCAGCTCATAAGGGGATGTTAGCAATGGAATGAAGGGGGAGAGGGAGGTTAGTCATGCTCCTTGCTGTAACTTGATGAAGGTGAACACCTTGTCAATTGATAAACTTTGCCTTGGAAAACACAGTTCACACATCTGTAATGATAAAGATAACCTTTCTGCAACCCCCAACTACTTACCCCAGTATTTGCCTAACATTTTTTATTTCTTCTTGGAGGGTTCACTTGGACTTGCAGACCCTTACTTGCCTTTTCTTTTCTTTGGCTTTTTCTTTGTTATTTCTATCTACCTCTACCCTTATTTCTTCCAAGGTCCCAGATTAAGCTGTTGGGAGCCTTTTCTTCTCTACCTGAACTACTTGTCTGCCAAGATTAAACAATTTGGACAGACTGGCTTCTCTATTCTACAACTGCAAATTTAAACCATGGAATGATCCAGATTACACTGTTGGACCATCCATCAAAATGTGAAGTTCATACCAAGCTATAAGCATAGATTGAGTTCTCTTGGAAATATGTGATTTTTGAGTTATCAAAGAAGAGCATATTTGGTCCTTTCATAGCCAATCATGAAATATGAAACCTATTGGTATAGGCAGCTAACAGTGGCTCCACATGGGGATGGTTTTTCATTTGAAATACCAAGAACAGCAGGTCAGAATGCCTTGGCCTTTTACTGCTTTTATGAACTTGACGTTTTGCTGCTTTGAGGTGCCCAAATTGTGTGCTTTTCTTCTTGGTAAACCTCTGATTCTTTTCTCCTTTTGCTGACCAACTAATAACACTTGAGAGACTGCATTTTACAAATTTTAAACAGAAAGTAATATATACATTTGGGTATGTACAATGGAAGCTCATGCTGTTCTTATGGGTGGTATTCAAAATAGTGCTTCAGCATCCTGCCATTCACAGGACCTTCATCCAAGTCAGTTTCACTAAGACTCTTTAGGAAGTAAGTGTTGTTACCTTGTACTGCTTGGACAGCAAATGGTCCTCTCCATAAGGAATCAAATTTTCCATGTTTTCCTTTCTCTTCTCTTCTTGCATCCCACTTGAGGACTTTATCACCAACATTAAAATCTTCTGCTTTGGTTCTTCTATCAAAGGCTTTCTTTAGTTTTTCTTGTAATACCTGAACTCTGCTGAAAACTTGATCTCTGGTTTGATGCAGACATATGATTTGATTTATCCTTCTTTGCATATTATTTGGTTCAACTTGGCTTTCTTGAAGAAGCTTCATAACAAGCACTCCTAGTGAAGAGGGGAATTTGGCCTCTAATCCATAAACCAATTCATATGGGCTGGTCCCAATTGATCTCTTGGTTGTTAGTCTATCTGCCCATAAGGCATTGACTAGTTTCTTGTGCCAGTTCTTTTTGTTCTCTTCAAGTACCTTCTTTGTAATGTTTACAAGGCTTTTGTTTGATGATTCAGCAAGGCCATTTCCTTGGGGATAGTATGCAGTAGAATGTCCCAAAGTAATATGGAATTTGTGACAGAAATTCACCATTTTCTTGAATCTGAAAGCAGCAGCATTGTCTGTAATGATTTTATCAGGGCAGCCAAATCTAGCCAGTATGTTGTTCTCCAAGAACTGCATGATTACTGAATCATTTGCTTGTCTGCATGGGGCAGCTTCAATCCACTTAGTGAAGTAGTCTGTGGCTGTTAAGATCCATCTGTGTTGGCCTGAAGATGAGGGATGAATCTCCCCAATGAAATCCAATCCCCATTGTTGAAAAGGTCTCTCTGTTGCAATAGGCCTTAAAGGAAGTGGCACCAGTTGTCTCTTCCCCTCAAACACTTGGCATTTATGACATGATGTGATAAATTTCTTGACATCAGAGAACATGGTGGGCCAGTAGTATCCAGCCCTTAGTATTTTATCCACAGTGGACTTCCAGTACAAGTGTCCACCACAGTCTCCTGCATGAAACTCTTGCATGATATTGTTAATTTCATTTTCAATTAAACAGTGCAGCAATATACCTTCATGGTTCTTCCAAAGCAGATTGCCATCCATCACACAAAATCTTGATGTTTTCATTTTTAAGAACCTACACTTAGTTTTGGACAGTCCTGGGGGAGCACACAGGTTTTGTAACACATAACAGATATCAGAGTACCAGGGGGATTGTTCAAAGGCTACATTGATCTTTGGAGTCGCCAGCTCTGTTTCACTGTCCAGCTGATTGATGTCTAAGGCTTGAAAATTTGTTTCTGTCATTAATTTGGCCAAGCCTTGCCCTTTTATTAGTTTTGTAGGTTTTATCTCAATGTCAAATTCTAAGATGCTGGCAATCCATTTTCCTCTTCTGCCTTCTAAATTCTCTTGGGTGAGAATGTCTTTGACAATAGGGCTTGGCACATATGCTTTGACATGGGAATAAAGGATATAAATCCTAAAGTCTTTGATTGCTTTAACTAAAGCATAAGCTTGTTTTTCCATGATTTGATACTTCAAAGGTGCATCCCTAAGAGCTTTGCTAAAGAAAGCAATTGGCTTCTCATTTCCTTGGTCATCTTTTTGTAATAAAACAGCAGCAATAGTATGTTGGGAAGCAAAAGAGAAAATAATAAATTCTCTGTCAAACTGAGGGTTGGTTAAGACTGGGGTTTGGGTGAGGGCCAATTTTATACCTTCAAATGCTTGATTGGCTTCAACAGTCCACTTCACTTTTGAATCCTTTTTCAACATGTTGTTTAATAATCTGGTTAACTCTGCTAGGTTTGGGATAAACCTTCTCAAGAAATTGATTTTTCCCAAGAATCCTTGTAATTCTTTGACATTCCTTGCGTGAGGCATTTGCAGGATAGCTTGTATCCTATCTGGGTCAATTCTAATGCCATCTTTTGAGATGACGTGTCCTAAGAGCTTACCTTCTTCTAAACCAAAGAGGGATTTCTTAGGGTTCAAGGAGATTCCATATTTTCTGCATTTTAGGAAGATTTGTCCTAGATGCCTGAGATGCTCTTGGTCATATTTTGAAAAAGGTGTGAGATCATCTAAGTAGATGACTAAGAAGTCATGAATCTCTTTGGAAAAAGCAATGTCCATTGCTCTTTGAAATGTTGCCCCTGCATTTTTCAAGCCAAAAGGCATCTTTACATATTTGAAAGTTCCCCAAGGGGTTGTAAATGCCGTTTTGTCCTGATCATCAGGGTGAACTAAGATCTGGTTGAAACCGGAAAATCCATCCAGTAATGAGATCCTTGAGGCCCCTACCACCCTTTGAAGAATGTGATCCATCTTGGGTAAGGGGTAGTTGTCTTTAAGGGATACTTGGTTCAAATTCCTTAGGTCCACACACAGCCTAATCTCACCAGTCTTTTTTCTTGTAGGGACTAAGTTGGAGATCCATTCAGAGAATCTGATTGGTGCTATGATGCCTGCTTTGAACATTTTATGTACCTCTTGTTCCATTGCTGGGAGAAGCATAGGATTGATTCTCCTCAGTTTTTGTTTAAAGGGCTTTTGATCAGGTTTGAGAGGGATAGTGTGTTGGATTACAGAGGTGTCATAGGACTTTAGGTCCTCATAGCTCCATGCAAAGACATCTTGGAACTCTTTGAAGAGGTCAATGTATTTTGGCTTTTGGTCAGGAGGTAAGGAAGCAGATAATTTAATTATCTTGGGTTTGTCAATTGTACCTATGTTGCACTCTTCAATGGCTGCGTTCAGGGGCTGCATTTTTGGTTTTCTGGGAATATCATTTGAATCAAAGATGTCCTCTAGTGGGGTTAGGCCTGTTGGTAAAAAATTGTCTTTTAGCTCAATGATTTCAGTTTCAGCATTGGACACTCCCTCTTCCTAGTCAACTTGTTGAATTTGCTGGATGTTTTCTATATTGAAAATAGTTGGATTCAGCATTTTCTTTGCAGTCCTAGGTGATATTGGCTTAGCAGTCTGTTGAAACTGTATTTGTGATGGACTTGCTCCATTAAATATTTGTGATTGACTTGCTGTCTCAAGTATTTGTGATTGACTTGCTGTCTCATTGTCAATATTTAATCCTGCAAATTCTTGCTGCAGAGTTAAAAACTGGTTTATTTGCTTGTCATCCTCAAATACTTGCCAATCATTGATGTTGTTTGGAATAGAGGGTCTGTGTTTTACTTCAGCTGTAAAACAATGGTGGGGCTCAAAGGGCAACTTGCAGGTACTTGCAAAGGTGGCTAAACTATGAGCATGTAGATTTTGGGTTCTGGGAATTTTAGTAATTTGGAATTCAGAGAAAAAGTTTAGTACCTCAGCAACAGAAGACCTATAAGTCCTTAGTCTTTTGTCATTGGTGACAAAGTTTCCTTTCACTTGTTGGATAACTAAATCAGAATCTCCCATGATTGAAACCCTGGCAGCTTGTAAGAATTTTGCCAACTTGAGTCCTAATAAAAGAGCTTCATATTCTGCCATGTTATTAGTACATCTGAAATTCAATCTATAGGCTCTGCCTTCTGCATAACTATTTTCTTTATTGTGTACCCAAACTCCAGCTCCTGCCCCTAATTTGTTGACCGAGCCATCAAATTCAAGGAACCATAGAATATCTTGTTGGGGAGGAGGCTTTATGATCTGCTCATGGGCTGGTAATGTAAGTAGCAATTGTGGTTTTTTCTCTAGCTTGTCTTCTAGGACAGTCTCATCATTTAATTGGATGTTCTTGACAATTAAGGCAGCAGCACTATCAAATGTTTGATTGACTGTCGTTTCATGAGTGATACTATTCTCATTTGCATCTTCCTCCTGTATGAATATCTTGGTTTCAACTTCACCTTTTGAGGGGGTAATTGTATCATTGAAGAGAATGTATGAGTCTATGTCTGAATGGACAGCATATATAGGGAAATTTTGAGGTTTTTCTTCACTGTTGACCATGTACTTCATTAGTGTTTCTCTGTACAGTCTTTTTGGTTGCCCAAACACAGAGATGGTGGCATATGACATGTCTAATTGTAGGGAACCTTGGAGTTTGGCCCCCCATGATCTTGATAACAGCATTCCATACTTAGGTGGGATATCAGCAACTACCACATCCATTAGGATTGTCTTGTTTGGGTATTGAACTAGAGAGACACATAAGTCTTTTATGAGACCTAGACACTTGACTTGGCTGGAGTCAAAGGAAAACAGATCCTTGTATGGTCTTGTTATGTCTAAATTCAATCTCTCCATGACTGCTTTTGGCATAAGATTGTGAGAGGCACCTGAGTCAAACATTGCATTATGTAGTATTTTGTCATGAATATGTAAACTGACATAGAAAGGCAGTACCCCTGTGACTACTGTTTTTCCATCCACTTCTGGACCAAAGAGGAGTTCTGGGGTGTCATCCAGTACATTGACATCATCTTTGTTGCTGGTGAGTTGAAGGGACCTTTTGATTTGCAATTTATAGCTGTCATGCTTGGCTAATTCCAAGAGAGGAATAGCTATTTTTATTTTGCCAATTTCTATTTCGAGATCAAAAGGTTTTTCAGATTGGGTTTTGGGGTTATTGGTGACAGTTCTTTCCTTGTTCATTACATCTTCTTCTTGATTTTTGTTTTGTCTTTGGGATTTATCCTTTTTACTCATCTCTTGAGGAGTAACATTTAAATTCGGATGAGAAGATGAAGAGTCCAGAGACTGCTGTCTTAAAGACAGTGGTTCAGTGATTTCTTCAACAATCACTTCTTTTGTAGGTGAATTTAGTTTGTCACTAGGTTGTGTGACTGTAACTCTTTCAGGCTGCTGATTATCCTTTTTCTTTTCAGGCTGGCTAACATTCACAGTTCTGCTCCTTAGCTTGTATTGTTTATGGACTTCATAAACAACAATGTCATAGCCTTGTTTAAAGTCAAAGGACTCCCCTGATTTAGTTTGGAATAGTTTGATTTCCTCATCCTCATGATCTTCTTGTGTTAGGAAAACTTGACTTTCACCATCCAGCCCTATTAAATTAATCTCAGGATCTTCATTGGGCTCTGCTGAAGTGGAAGTTTCTGCATAATTTTCTTGAAAAGGGGGTCTGATTTCTGGATCAGGGTTGGCCCTGCCAACATTCGGGTTTGGATTTCTCCTAAAATTTGGATTCCTAGGAGGATTGTTTTGTGGTGCTTCCCATGATGCTTTTCTTTCAACTGATTCCACCCTATCACCCAATCTTTTCATGCTGTTGAGTATGGCATCAAGCTTTTGATCAAAGGCTGTGGGTTCTTCTTTGTATATGCTTCTCTTTTCTAACCTTGCCCTATTTCTTTTGGCAATCAGGTTTGCTTCTACTGTGACAGCAACCTTCTGGGTGTCTTCAAGGGTCTCAGGTTCTCTTTCCTTCAACTGATATGCCATGTCAGAATCAAATCCATCAGGGAACTTGTACAAGGCCAAATCAGGAGGAGGTCTTAGGTTTTGTGGTATTGCATTGTACACATTGTTGAATCTAGCACAATACTCCAGAACAGTCTCTTGAGGACCTCTCCTGATTGTTTCATATTCAGCAAGTATGTGCAGGGGATCTTTCTTCTTCTCCCACCTGGTAGTAAAGGCCTGATAAAGCTCATCAGGGGTCGTGATAGTATTTGCAGCAATTGACCTGAACCAGGTTCTAACATCACCTGTCAGGCTTTGGACAAAAATTCTCATCCTCACACTGTCATAATCTATCTCATAGTTTTCAAAATGATCTTGCATCCTCTTAGCATGTTGAATAGCAGAGTAAGGGCCAGTGGAGTCAAAATATGTGATTTTGGTTTGGTAATCCTGGGGTAAAGCTGCAGGATTAGCAGGTAGCCGCAAGGGTGCATATCTATTTGCCATATTTGGAGGGCTGGGTGTATTAATAGATGCTGCTGGGATGATAGGAACAGTGGGTACCACAGGGGCAACAGGCGAACCTGAACCTAAAGTGTGGTTCAAGGGGATATGTGCAGTGGATGAAGATGGGGGAGGAGAACCTTGAGATGTAGATGGTGAATTAGGGGAACTTGGAACAGACCTAAAGAGGACTTTAAGTGGAGTAGAAAGGTTGGGAAAATCTGCAACTGAGGTCAAAACAACAGGCTGATCCTGCTTTTGTTGCTTCCTGGTGTTTCTAGGGATGGTATTTGGATTATCAACAATGATGGGTGGATTTGGGTCAGGATTAGCCCTAGTATGCAGAGGATTTTTCTTAGGAGCCAGCTTCTAGCTATTTTTTAGGATTTTGTAGGAAATTTTTATATCTGAAGGGACTGAATGAAGATTCTTGGAATGGTTATATATTCTCAGAGCTAAGATGAAGATTCCCTAAACAAGCTCCTCCCTAAAACTGTTAATGTAATACAGAAACAGATTCAAGGCCTCTTGACTTATTTCAGGCTTGATAGTAGCTATATGGAAGATATATAGTAGTAAAAAAATCTCAGGCATGTCCCCAGTGGAGTCGCCAATTATGTTAACACCCAGGTTGTTCCCTATGACTCCCAAGGGAATACGGCCGGGGTAACCACTAACCAATCTTTGGATCACAGTTTCTAGCCAAACTGTAATCAGAGAGGGCTCTCTCTTTATGATTTGTCTCTGTTATGATGGTGTTTAGGCTAGCTATTATGCTCAGGTTTTGGTTTATGTTTTGGTTGAAGGATTTCTTTCAAGTCTTATGATATAGTGTTTAGATAGTGAAATACCATTGGGCAATGGAGTCTGGAGTTGTGAAGTGACTTGATATGCAGGATTGGTGGTGTTCAAAGTGCAGGGCCTATTGTGTATTTTAGACAAACAAAATTAGCTTAAATGGTGATGTATGTCAACCAATAGAAAGCATTTAAGAATTTTCTATTAAGTTGGTGAGGTGAAGGTGAGCACACTGCACAGGAGCATAACTTGAATTCCTGTGACAAAGGCCACTGTGAAAGGTGTACTCTGAAAGTGCAGCAATTAAGAATTACACTTATCTAGATTACAGTTGAAGAAAACATTCATAAACAACACAGATTGAACTCAGGGTACTCAGTGAATAAATCCTGAAAGTTATTCTTTTTCCTTGTTGCTTAGTATTGAAAATCAGATAACATATATGGATTTTAACAAAACAACTAAATGACAGAGAGAGTTACAGAGACTTATTGTATGGTGAAATATATGGGAATCCAGCAGTTATCAACAGACACCAGAACGCATTCAACACTTCACAAATCCGAGAAATTCCATCACTTTCTTTATTAGACTTCTGAAAGGATTACAACATAAGAATTTCTTTAGGAGAAATCAACAACAACCCTTGCAAGCTCATGCGAAGGGGACTTTATAGCAATGCTTATACAAAATATCTCAGGTATTGAGTCATCTGAGAGAGAAAATATCTTCATAAATGCGTACAGAAAGTAGGAAAAGAAGTTATTGCACTTTGAATGCAGCATAAATGCTCTTTATGTCTGTCAGAGGGTAATTTTGACCTTTGGAGGTCATTGAGTCGGTTGAGCCGTTTTGCTTTAACGTTGAATGATGCGTCTTTATTTCTTGCTGCGCTGTATTTTCTCGGCCCTGCCACCTGTAGTCTTCTATTTCTGCTCTGTTGGCCGATCCATCTGCTGAGTTGGCTCAGCTTTAATTTATAATGCATGCTGATTTTGTTGAACTGTGCTCTGCATGACAACTGATACTCTTTTAAGAAACAAAATTGTTAAGTGGCTCCCTTTTTACAAAATCTTCTGTATTGCATTTGTCCACCATTCTTGCGTAGGGAGTTGATGCCTGAGAATAGAATCCATTGTTTCCTCTGCCTCTGTGTATTTGAAGAAATTGGGAGCCACCCCAAACAGGTGATTGATCTCATTCATTATGAAAAACAGATTCTCAACTCTGTTGTAAAGAGACTGTCCTGTGGCTGGCCCTGTTTCTTCTACAGTGCTGGCCTTATCATTGATCTGGCTAGTGGCAAATGTATTGACCCTTTTAGCATATTGGTCATGTGTGAATAATCTCCCTGCGTTGTTCAGTAAGCCAGGGAGTCCTCTGCTTTCCAACACTTGAAATTTTTCCAGAAACTTGTTCACCTCAGTTTGCATATCCTGGGTTCTTCTTTCCAATGTCTGCACTAAATTTCTCAGTGTGAGAACCCTTTTGACCATTTGGATAGTCTCAGTTCTGTTTGCAATTCCCATGGCAGCTAACTGAGAACTTGTTCTATGGTTAAGTACATTGATCATTCTAATGGCCACTTCAGGCATATTGCTCAATTGAGCTCTTGATCTGTGAATCTCCCTTTGTGCCTTTGGGATGAGCTCTAGTTGCTCATGGATAGTTTCAATGTATGGCCATTGCTCATTGATAGATTGACCAATGTTAGCCCATAGCACTATTTTCAATTCAGCCACCACTTTATCCAACTTGAGCTCATTCTCTAGCTCTTTTATTTTGTTTTTGAGGGCTTTCACCTCCCTGTCTTTCTCTGCCACAGTTTGTTTTTATTTATCATATCTATCATTGATTTTAGCCAGAGATTCTTTGGCTGAATTGAGCTCCAACATTTGAGCTTCCAGGACTTGGATTTCGTTCTTCAGCTTTTGCATATCTAGGCTTTGGGCCTGCTCTGTAGTTGTTGGCGCTACTGAAGTAGATGTTGTTGTTTGTTCGGTCTGTTGAGGAGGTGGGGCAGTGATAGGAGCAGTTTCCTCCAGATTGATGATCTGAGGAGGAGGCTGAGAAGTTTGCCCTTCTTCTCTTTGTTTCAGAGATGCTTGTAATGCTGCCTTTGCAGCCTCTGATTCTCCCAACTTCTCCTGTGCTTGAACCAGCTGTTTATAAATGGAGATCAACAAATCTGTTGTGTCCTTCTCATGTCTTTGTTGGGCTACCTCATCTGTCTGAGGGTGAATGGTAGCTGGGATCTTGATTTTCTTTCTCATGGCAGCCATGTCAGCATCCCTCAACTTCAAGATTTCATGTATCCCTGAAATATCTTTGGGATCATGCCCAATTTCAATGATTATGTCTTAAAGGGACCTTATTCTGTTGTCCTTCGCCTGGGATGATGCCTTCTCCAATTCCAGTTGAGAGGCTGTGGCATTGAGGCTGCTCTTTAGCTTATAGTTTTCCAATGTTTCATCTGCTAAGGAGGCATACACCATCTCACCAGTCTGTTTATGCAGTTCAATTTTGTCCATTGGGTGTATGTCTTTGGCCATGACCTCCAGGTTGGTCCTGAGGTAATCTGAGGCAGATTGGGGCTGCAGTGCTGTGGGCAAAAAATGGCTCATAATCATTTTGCCTTCACCTACATCAAAGGCAGACATAAGTCTCTGCTGATTAGTAGGAGCCATTGTCTGGATATCTTCGGCAAAATCACATAATCAATCTTTTGTCGACGCGTTTCGAACCAACCAGTGTGGTTCATCGACAGGACAAGTTGAAGAACTGATCAGGCTAAGCTTGATTAAATAGAGTGTGTAGAGACTCCAAC
Source organism: Pinus tabuliformis (assembly GCA_031772625.1). Taxonomy (NCBI): domain Eukaryota; kingdom Viridiplantae; phylum Streptophyta; class Pinopsida; order Pinales; family Pinaceae; genus Pinus; species Pinus tabuliformis. The sequence goes on along the minus strand of CM062810.1, from coordinate 201,457,873 downwards.
GGCTATATTGCAACGGCTAATTTTGACCTGAGGATCAAAGTCAAACCCTTGATTTTTATTAATAGAAGCATATAATTAATTATTATTAGTTAATTGAGTAATAAATATAATGGTCATTATATCATCATATTTATTAAATAACCTATATTTAATATTATCCCCAAATTATTAAATATAATTAAATCGTATTAAATTACTATTATTCCTAGAAATTAGTTACAATCGGTAAGTGTGTATTAATTTAATAATAACTATTTAAACCCAAGGGGTCCAAAGCTAAACTAGAATTATTGGTCATTAATAAATAAGATATCCAGACAATGTTATGGATCACAGAAGTCTGAATTCCTTAGTAGGAGCCATGTTTAGCAGATGATTGTACAACTGTATTTTGATAGGCTCATTCCTCCTTTTGATGTCTATAAATTGTTGTTTGATGCTCACTTGTCCTTCTCTTTGCTGGCTGGAGGAGCTAACCTCCCCTCCCATAGTCCTGTCCTGTTCCTGCTGGAAGGAACTTGCTGAAGCTTCTCTGCTGGGTGGGCCCATGCCCAATGCCTGTCTTATTGCTATGTCCTCCTCTGAAAAATCATTTAATCTTTGTCTCTTTTCTCCCTGGTTGATAGATGAAGTGAGGGGAGTTTCTCTATCCCTTTTTCTGCTTAAGTCCTTCTTTTCAGGAGTTTGGAGGACCGAGGCATCGGTGGTGACTTCTGGCCTAGGAGGCACAATGTTCTGAGCCTGTTTCTCAGTGGAAGTTGGAGTATTAATTACTCTCTCCTGCTGTAAGGGCTGCTGTCTGTCATGTTGCCCTTCTTCTTGCTGCAAATCTTGCTGGTGTTGTTGCTCTGCCTGCTGCTGCCCTCCTTTATCTGTTTGCTCTTGAGTCACTGGAGGTGACTGCTCCTTCTCTTGATGTGTCTGTTCTGTCTCCATTTGCTTTTCTTTGCCTCTGCTGGATATATTCTCAGTGGCCTTGGTAGTTTGCTGCTTGGCAATTGAGGAGGATTCAGCTGCTCCCGTTTGTGAGCTTGGAAGTGTGAATACCTGTGAACAAAGCTCAAGGTCAGCCATCTTCTTTAGATTCCTTAGTGCCCTTTGGTTCAGCTCTTCTTGTGACAAGGGCTCTTCTAAGGTCCCTCTCCTCCATTTGTCTTGGTTTGCATACTTTTCAATGTGAGGGATATTATGGTGATCATAGGCAGATAACTTATATTTGAGCCTCCTCGTAGATATGAAATGATTAGGGTCATAGGGAACCCATAGGAAACTGGTTTGCAGGCCAAGGGCCTCAAGCATTCTTTCTGCTTCCCTCCATCCTTGCTCCCTCTCGTTATAGATAAAATGGCCAAGTTGGCTTTTGACCTTCAACTGTGCTTTTTTACCTTTTCCTGAAAAGTGAAGCACATCAACTCTGCCAAATTGCCTAAAGTACTCTAGGGCAAATAGCCTCATAGGCACATACTTGGGTAGTTTGAAAGGAGGTAGATCACACCCATACATCCTGATGACAGTGTGGTTTTGGTAGAAGTACCAATCCCCAATGCTATAAGCTTTGGACAGCTGAATAATCCTTTGCATATCATCAGTGAGTCTTGGAGGAGGTGAGCTCATCAGCATTGCCATAGCTGGATGGATGAACAGATCCATGAATTCACAGTAAGTGTATGGAGACTCAGGTCTAATGTGGAAGACAGAAGACCAATAGACCACTGATCTGGGATTGCCTTGGGCATCCATTCTTTTGATTGAAAAGTGAAACTTCTCATGTTGATGGTACAAGATTAAATGGTAAATGTAGGAGGTGTATCTGAACATCCTATCTCTCCTTAAATTCATCAATTGCTCATGAATCTTGTCTGATATGTAGGTGGCATAGTCATAGCAGATTGGTGACTTGCTAGGAGCAAACATAAGCATCATTACCAGCACAGTTGCATCAATATGCTCAATTGAACTATATCCCAAGATGGGAGAAATCATATCTGCAAGGTCTCTGCCCAGCTCATTTAGATATACATGAAGAATTGGAGGGCCCATCACAATCTTAGTTTTGATGTATAATTGATTAAATTTGACAATTTGAGCATCTGTGAGTTTATCCCCTTGTTTTATCAGGTTTACCAGTGATAAAGGAATCAACTTCTTCTGAGGGTTGAAGCAAAGCATGTCTCTGATAGCTTGAGGGGTAACATAGAAAAGTACAGAACTAGATGGGTCAACAACAGCTCTCTGATAAACATCATATTGTTCAGCACAGAGGTGGATTAGCTCAGGGAACTGGTTGACCTGAGGGAGTTTGAAAGTAGGGAGGGAAGAATCCCACAAGCTCAATATATCTGTCCCATTTTCATGCTTGGTTTTCAACTCATTCAACAGATGAAGGTGGAATTTGCTGCTCATAAGCTTCTCTTCTGTAATTTGGTAATCCATATCTGCCAAGGTTTGCCATTTCAAGTTCTTTTGAGGGGCATTTATAGGTTGAACATTTGTTACAACAGGTGTCTCCATTGTCTTCTTTAAGCTTGTAAACTGTAAGTGAACTGTTTGAAGGGAGCAGCACAGCACAGAAGTGATTTTTATAATGACAGTTTGAGTTTCAGGTACCAGAGGGAGACTTTGATGCAACAGCAATTGAAATACTGTTTAAATTAGGAATAGGACTACTGTCTGGACTCACTCTGTCTTCCTCAGCAGGTGAATTCAGTGTAAATGAGTCTTTCGCGACTGCGCGAACAGAATATTGTTTATTTGTGACAATGCGGGCAAACAAGGCTCAGCTAGTGTTTTTGGAATTCAAAATTGTAAATGGGGTGTTTGCAGAGGGAAATTGCCGGTGAAATTGTGAGTTTCGTCATTCCTTAAGCCCTCTGAGTAATTTTATAGACAACTGCAGGCGTACGGAGGATAGAAGATGAAAAATACATGGTAAACAGCGAGCAGAGGTCGCGTATGCGGGCAGGATTGGTACTCTGGAGGTCTCCTTGGTCGTTGTAGCAGGTTGGCGGTAATTTGGATGTGAATATCATGCAGCAGAGAGAATAGCAAATAAACGAAAAGAACATAAAAACCGAGATTTTGGCCAAAATATGGACCTTTTTGGCAATTTGGCACCTTTTTGTGATGACGTCAGCATGACGTCATTGGTGGGGTCAAGGTCGGATGACGTCAGCTGACGTCATCGGGTGACGTGGCGAGATGATCTTGGTCCATGGGGGACGGTGCGGTGGCAGCCACGTCGGCGGAGGGGCGGACAAAGGACTGATGCGATGGCAGGGTGGAGGTGACAGGGAGCTGACGTAATATAGGTGGGATGAGGGAAACCAGAAACCGTCAGTGGTTTCATATCGCACCGCTTACGGTACGGGGGAGGTATGTGTCAGGCGTACCTCCGATGAACGGTGGTGGAGACGCGTGGCTACCGTATGACGTACCCAAAATACGGCCATCGGAAGATAACTTTCGGATGGGAGATCCGCTCCGACGCAACGATGGTCGTCAGATCTGGGGGGTCTGATCGGATGGCTATCGGGGAACTGATGTGACCGGGGAATAAGGCGGGTAAACATCGGACGTTGGAACAACTCCGCTGCGAATAGAGCCGTTGGATCTTCAATCTTTTAATCGGACGGCTGTCGGGAGGACGAAATAGTCAACGGATATGGTGGGGGGCGGGGATTATTTAATGATTATTTTCGGCATATGTGCATGAGCGGAGAACATTGGACTTATGGGTTTTCGTGGAATTTTTGTGACTATGCGCCCGATCTTTGAACTTTGGGTAAGGGGGAACAAGTGGGTTTTGATGTATTTTTAGCAATTTTGACCGGGTAAAGGTAGAAACAAGGTTTTATAGGTTTTATGTGTAAATGGGGGCCAAAAGTGAGAAAATGGATTTAAAAAGGGGAAAGAGGGTTTGGCTTAGGCTTGTCAAAATGACCAGATGTCATTTGATCCCTAACATAGGACTTATTTGCTATAATGCCAAGGGGGTGGGTATTTATACAGAATTTGGGGTTTATACACCATGGTGTTTAATACTAGTAGGGGAAAGGTGATATAGGGATTTACATAGTAAAGTTAGAGTTAATATGGATGGGGGGTGATCAAAGGGAGATAGCATTGAATTTGTTTGCAAAACACTTGGTTTAAAGAGTAGATCAAAATGAAAAGATTTTTACACAAGAAATGTGGCTTTTGAATGAACAAGAACCACCATGAAACCATGATCTTCCTCCATGAATCTCAGCTCATAAGGGGATGTTAGCAATGGAATGAAGGGGGAGAGGGAGGTTAGTCATGCTCCTTGCTGTAACTTGATGAAGGTGAACACCTTGTCAATTGATAAACTTTGCCTTGGAAAACACAGTTCACACATCTGTAATGATAAAGATAACCTTTCTGCAACCCCCAACTACTTACCCCAGTATTTGCCTAACATTTTTTATTTCTTCTTGGAGGGTGCACTTGGACTTGCAGACCCTTGCTTGCCTTTTCTTTTCTTTGGCTTTTTCTTTGTTATTTCTATCTACCTCTACCCTTATTTCTTCCAAGGTCCCAGATTAAGCTGTTGGGAGCCTTTTCTTCTCTACCTGAACTACTTGTATGCCAAGATTAAACAATTTGGACAGACTGGCTTCTCTATTCTACAACTGCAAATTTAAACCATGGAATGATCCAGATTAGACTGTTGGACCATCCATCAAAATGTGAAGTTCATACCAAGCTATAAGCATAGATTGAGTTCTCTTGGAAATATGTGATTTTTGAGTTATCAAAGCAGAGCATATTTGGTCCTTTCATAGCCAATCATGAAATATGAAACCTATTGGTATAGGCAGCTAACACCCCTCTCCTTCAAAAAAGTGTTGTCCTCAACGCTTGAGTAGTTTTGGATACTTCTGCATAAAATTCTCATCCTCCCATGTGGAATCTTCGGCGGATAAGTTCTTCCACTTGATAAGATACTCTGAAATTGATCGATTTCGTAGCTGTCGAGTTCTTGTTTCTATGACTGCTTTCGGTTCCAATATAATTTTTCCTTCCTCATCAAGTTCTGGCAATATTGTTTGAATTGGTAGCTTGTCACCTATAACCTTCTTTAAACATGAAACATGGAAGACTGGGCGCAATCGAGAAGCTTCAGGAAGCTCCAATTTGTATGCCATAGTACCAATCTTTTGCAACACCTTGTACGGACCATAATACTTTGGTGATAATTTATTATCCTTCTTAGCTTGCTTTAGGGACATTTGATTATATGGTTGTAGCCGTAGGAATACCCAATCACCTACATCAAAACTTCTTTCACTGCGATGTTGATCTGCCTGTTGTTTCATTCTATTTTGTGCCAACACGAGGTTATCCTTTAAGAGTTGGAGGACTTGTTGTTGATGTTCGATGTGATGTTCCACTGCCTGAACCTTAGAATTTTCTCTTAAATATGATGTGATGGATGGTGGTTGATACCCATAAAGTGCCATAAATGGGGTCATTTTTGTTGTTGTATGGAAGGAAGTGTTATACCACCATTCAGCCAGAGGCAACCATTTGACCCATTGTGTCTACTTATCAGATACAAAGCAACGAAGATATCCTTACAAACATTTTTTTACTATCTCAGTTTTCCCATCAGATTGAAGATGATAAGATGAGCTATGAGCTAACTGAGTACCAAGACAAGAAAATAATTCTGTCCAAAAATTTCCAGTGAAAATGGGATCTCTGTCACTTACAATAATCTTTGGGTTTCCATGTAGCTTTTGAACTGTTTCCATAAATGCAGTAGAAACTGTACTGGCTTTAAATGGATGTGATAATGCACAAAAGTGTGCATACTTGGTAAGTCTGTCAACTACCACCATGATGACACTCTTTCCCTCAGACTTGGGTAAACCTGTGATAAAATCCATTGAAACCTCCTCCCAACGTTGGCTTGGAATGGATAAAGGTTGTAATAGACCCGGCGTCTTAATTGTTTCAACTTTATTTTGCCGGCAAACCAAACATTCCGCCACAAAATTTTGAATATCTGATTTAAGGCCATCCCAAAAAAATTCCTTCTTAACCCTGTGGTAAGTTTTTAAAAATCCTGAGTGCCCTCCTAAGGGAGAGGTGTGCAATTCCATAAGAATCTTTTGTTTTAGCTGGGAATTCTTACAGAGGTATAAGCGATCTTTGTACCATAACGAATCATTTTTCCAGCTAAATGTATCAGAAGTACTGGAATCTTGTTGTAGCTTTCGAATAAGTTCCCACACTTCTTCTTCATTCTTCCATTCCTCCCTTGCTTCGCTAATCCAATCTGGTTGGATAATAGAAATGGCACACAACAATGCTTCCACATCCTCATCCTTTCTTGAGAGTGCATCTGACACCACATTTTGCTTCCCTTTTTTGTAGATGATTTCAAAGTCATAACCCAACATCTTTGTGACCCACTTTTGTTTCTCTTCAGAGGATAATCTTTGCTCTAAAAAGTATTTAAGGCTATCATGATCCGTTTTTACCTTGAAGTGTCTTCCCATTAGGTAGGGTCGCCATTTCTTAAGTGCATGGAGTATTGCCAACATTTCCTTCTCATAAATAGCTTTGCTTAAAAACTTTCCCTTGATTGGACGACTTTCAAAAGCAATGGGTCTTTCATCTTGCATTAGAACAGCACCAATTCCATTTCCTGAAGCATCACATTCCACAATAAAGGTTTTTGTGAAGTCCGGTGTAGCTAAGATCGGTGCTTGGCACATTGCCTCTTTAAGATGTTCAAAGGCCTTTGTTGCTTCCGGAGTCCATGAAAATGAATCTTTCTTCAATAATGTTGTTAGAGGTGCTGCTATTCTCCCATAATTCTTAACAAACTTGCGATAATACCCTGTCAACCCAAGAAATCCTCGCAGATGCTTTATGGATGTGGGAATTTTCCATTCCTTAATGGCTTTAATTTTTCTAGGGTCTACCTTAACTCCTTCATGAAATACAATATGACCCAAATATTCCACCTCCTGGACTCCAAAGAAACATTTGGATCTTTTTGCATATAATTGTTTCTCCTCCAATAGTTGTAGCACCCTGTCAACATGTTCAACATGATCCTTCCAAGACTTGTTGTAGATTAGTATATCATCAAAAAATACTAACACAAATTTTCTAAGGAATGGTTTGAAAATTGAATTCATCAAACCTTGAAATGTTGAAGGTGCATTGGTAAGGCCAATAGGCATGACCAAAAATTCATAATGACCCTCATGAGTTCTAAATGCCATTTTTGGAATGTCTTCAATCTTCATTCTGATTTGATGATATCCCGAACGAAGATCCAACTTGGTGAAGTAAATTGATCCATGCAATTCATCCAGTAATTCATCAATAACAGGAATGGGGAACTTATCTTTAATAGTGAGCTTGTTGAGCTCCCTATAATCTGGACACATGCACCATGATCCATCCTTCTTGTGCACCAATACTAATGGAGCTGAGAAAGAACTTTGACTCGGTTGAATTATACCAGCCTCTAGCATTTCTGCAACCATACGTTCAATTTCACTTTTTTGGACATAGGGATATCTGTACGGCCTGATGTTTGGAGGAACACTTCCTGGAATCATATGAATAGCATGATCATGATCACGCATAGGTGGGAGACCCTTGGGAGTCTCAAATACCTTGGAATGATTGTCCAAGACTTTTTGGAGATCTGGAGAAATAGATGATTCCAATGTGGAAACATCTAGCGAGCATAATTGTGCAATTACACCTCTTTGCTCCTTTCTTAGAAGCTTTGTCATACCATGAGAGCTGATTATCTTTCCTGGTTTCCCTGCAATACCCCTTAATTCAACTTCCTTTCCTTCCGAAGAAAATTTGATGAAAAGTTCTTGAAAATTAAAAGCTATTGTACCCAAGGATTGTAGCCATTGGACTCCAAGTACAACATCCGCACCTCCCATTGGAATGGAAAGCATTGGGCTAGTCAATACATATTCTCCCATGGATAGCTTGATATTATGGCACTTTCCAGAGCAATTTATTGTTCCTCCATTTGCAATCATCACTTGACACTCTGGTGCTGGATATAGGAAGCAATTCAATTCTTTTGCTACCCTACAATGAATAAAATTGTGGGTGCTTCCTGAATCAATCAACACTATTACCTTTTTCTTCTTGATTTGTCCTTCTATCTTAATGGTTTGAGGAGTGGTAATTCCCGCCAATGCATTACAAGATATGGTCGGATTTATTTTTTCTTCATCTAGGCTTTGTTCCTGGAATATATCCTCTCCTTTTGACCTTTCTTGCTCCTTTTCTTCTTCCTTTTCACAATCTATGTAGAATAATTTCTTCTCAGCACAATTATGACCTTTTGTATATTTGCTATCACAATTGTAACAAAGCCCTTTTGCTCTTTTTTCTTCCAATTGTTGTGGTGTCAACCTTGTAGGTTGTGGAAGACTATGGGCAACAACACTTCCATCTTTATAGTTGTGAGTGGTATGCTTCCTAGTTGCCATAATTTTGCTTTCCATTTTTCTTGCTAACCTGAATGCCTTCTCTAATGAATCAGGTTCCCAAAGGCGCACATCATGTCGGATATTATCATTTAAAGACCCTATGAACACATCAATCCTATGCTCCTCTAGAATATCTTTCACCCTTATGTTCAATTTTTGGAACTCCTCAATGTGCTCCATTATTGAACCCTTTTGTTTGAGACTTATCAATTGGCTAAAAAAAGTGTTGCTTTTTGTATCCTCATAATGTGCTATCAATTCTTCCGTAAAAATTGCCCAAGTGATAAATTGTTTACGAGAACAAAGCCATTGATACCATACAAACTGATTTGGTTCCAAATATAAAGTTGCCATACGTACATTTTGTGTGTTTTGCACATTATTGAGATCGAAGAATTGCTCCATCTGTAATATCCATGTGGCGGGATCCTTGCCATCAAACTTCCTCATATCGATTTTTGGAACATGGTGAGTCTTCGATCCAACATTAGAGTCTATGGAATCATGATTAGCATTTCTTTTGTTCTCATCATGAGTTTCCTTTACTACCTTTTCACCATTAGTGACCCTTTCTTGTAGCAAGTTCTTCAATTCTTCCATGTCTGTCTTCAAATCTATCTTCAAATTTACCATCGAATCCTCCACCTTAGTTTCCATGCCCTTTATCTTAGATTCCACACCATTTATCTTAGATTCCACGCCATTTATCTTAGATTCCACACCACTTATCTTAGCTTCTGTTAGCTTTTGTGAGCGTGACATTTGTTGCACTTGTTCTTGTAATTTTGATATATCATGTAGCATTTCTTCCTCTTCTTCATGAGTCATGCTAGAGCTTTCAGGTTCCTTACTAGGTGTTTGCATTTTCTTTCCTCGGGGCATCAGTTACCGATAATAATGCTTTACTATGCCCTTTGAATTCCGTTAAACCAAGCTTACATAAAAATTTAAAAAAAAACTACACACCTTTTTTCACTTTATAGAAGCCTGATATTGAATATGATGTATCTCTGTAATTTCGGATCATCCAGTTCTGAAATTGCTACCTGTAGTAGCCTTTTGCGTCCTCTTTCCAATGCCACAAGTATGAGCCAAATTGGATTCTCCAAGTAAGAGTTATGTGAAATCTCCCACAGTGACTTGCTTTAGACTGGTTCCGTAGAGCGAACTTGTACGACGTGCCACGAGTCACTGTTTCAACCTTTGAATCTGAAACAGACATACAAGAAACTACAATCCGTCCTCTTTTTGTACCTTTTTACGAAATTTCAATCCGATCCTCAGAGAGAGAGAGTTATGACGATTTTCCCCAGGTCACCTGTTTTGAATGTAATTCAGGAGTCTGCAGAAACGCCAAATTCCTCAGATCATATCTCCGAAAATATCACGCGAAAAGCTCTGAAATTCGGACCCAAGGTTCAGCGCCAATTCTTCTCAAATGGGTTTTTTTTGCGACTTCTGAAACGTCACCGAAACAACGTTATAGCAAACATGCCACGATGACTTGTTTGGAGCAGCGAAACCCTAGAATCCAAAGCTCTGATACCAAATGTTATGAAACCAACTCAAGAAAAGATAGAAGAGAGAGATCAACGCCTTATAATTCAGCCTCTTCGAGGGGGAAACCTCCTTTACATTACATAAATGAACAATTCTTGGATGATACAAATGACAAAACCTCCTTTCTATATATATGAGTCTAAGGAGTCACAATATAATCCAGCCGACCTAACAATAATAATATAAAGCCACACAAATAACAATAGGAGGCTTCTATGGGGCACAGAAATAACAATATGGGGGGTAATAGGGGCACAAAAATATAAATAAGGGGTATAACTACAATATTAATGGGGTAATCACTAGTATTATAGGGACCCAACAATGAGCAAGGGATTTTATTTTCATTTAAGGCTCCTATTGAGATATTTTAGGGATTTTCTCATCTAGTCATAAAAGTATATAGAGTCGTTGTCATGTATTGAAGGCACATTACACATTGTAAAAGTCAAATTTGTTTTTATATGTCACCCTCCAAGAACATGTCACTAGTCCTCGCTCAAGTTAGCCTATAATGAAAGGGAAAACTCTAGAAAGATAAAGGCGGCCTACACGAGTGATCATGTCTACCTAATAGTCATGGACAAACCACTATATATAGTAGTGGTCAACCTCATTTGGAGGAAAACAATTCGGGAAAGAAATTAAGGGATAATCAAGTGTGACATTATTGTGGGACCTTTTGTGGGCTAATATATCCTCACACATGTGAATATTACATATTTCAATCAGTTTGAATGTTGCAATAATACAAGGGTGATTTAGATTGGGTGAATACTCCACTTAAGGAAGCCAAGTAGATGAGAAAGAAATCTCCCTCCAAAAGGAGACCATTCAAGGATCAAACAATGGATCTAGGGTTTTAGTTATGAAGCAAAAGGTTACAGACCTACAAGAAGGGGCCAAAATTCTGAAGGAATTGAAGAAGAAGAAGAAGAAGAAGTAGAGAGTTTATCTAAGGTTAAATAGGAGGCATCTGACTTGGCCTTGGAAGGGATCTAGTGTCAACGGTCTTTGTCATGGTCTTGGTATTCATACATTGAAGGTTCTACAAGGAGAATTTATTTGGTTTTTCCTAACAAAGAGCGAGAGGTTTGGCCATGGATGACAACCTATATATTGTGTCTCTTGTCTCTTTGTCGTTCATGAATTAGTAATTGTCTTGATGAAAAGAACACAATAGTAACATAGGAAATAGAATATCATAATCAAGAAGTGGAAAGACTCTTTGAGGAAATTATCAAAGTAGAGAAAGCACCTAACTATCAGTGCCCTGGATTTATCAACATGGTATTGGAGCTAAGGTGATGATTTGGAATTAAATAGGAATGGAACAAATTACATAGATAACCATAAACATAGAGATGCAGTGGAAATATTACTTCATTTCATTAATGTAAAATAATGAAATATGCTTACAAATAGAAATGGAAATAAACCAGCTAGGGGGATGGTAGCTTATCTCTGAGAAGAGATGTGGTGGCTACATGCCTCTGAACTGTGTTACAATGAGGCTCGAAGCCCTATTTATTGTTGAGAAACAATGGAAAACCCTTAACATCCAAAAACCTAACCCTAGAAGATGAAACGCCAAACTGTGAGCCCCGTTTTGGGTAACTTGGTACATCAACTTCCTAGGGTCGTAACTTGGACACCCAATCTCCGTTTAATTTATTCAATAGCTCGTAAGAAATATCTATCAAAGCACTACAACTTTGGGAAGAGAAACATCAGTCCATGGACCCATTTTGCTCCTATATTTCCCAAAAAATGTCATTTAGTGCCTCAAAACGGCTCCAGAAGTTCACAACCCGAAAAACTACTAAAAATAGTAAATTGTGCTACAATTACAGAAACTGAAAAACTAAAAGAGACAGTTGTGAGGGTCCAAGTGGGATAAGTGGGTGGCCACCAACATCCACCTGGATCAGGTGACAAAGTCAAGAAGGGGCATTTAATCAAATAGAGGCACCAATGTTAGTGGAAGGATATCAAAGCACAATTTCAAGATATACATCATACCAAAACACTAGATTGAATAAATCGTGTTCGGAAAATGTCTTGGGATCATAATAAAGGAGGAAGCATAAAAAAATACCAAAAACCCTAGAAGAATTCCTAGGAACTTCTCTCAACCATCATCTAAGGAGTGGAAGATTTTTCAAAATACCAAAGAATGTTAGATCAAATAAAATTGTCATCATCTTCAAATGGGTTTTTTAAACAATTTGTCTCTCATTAAATCAAAGATTTAACCTTCGAAGAACTCCAAAAAAGTGATCTCTCTCCAAAATGGAACAAGGATTACTCTTGTAGAAAGAATCTATCAAGAAGTAGTCTTCTATGATCTATATCACTATCAAGTTAAAGGAAGAAGCAACTACAGAAATAAGCATCTACTCAAGTAAGTATATTTATGACTTCATCTCAATCTATCAAAATGTATTTTTACAAGGGTAGAAACAAATTAGTTGGGCTTCAAATTTTTCTACATGGAAGAAAAAAACACATATAATTCTTATTGAGAATGAAGTCATCAAGCACATTAAGGGGTTAATAACCCAAGCTCCTAAATGATATTCTAAAACAATTTCTAAATACATGAAAGGGGTAGTCAGGGCCTAGAGGATTGAGATATAATCCATTAAGGGCTCTCTCATCCCATGTGTATCAAAATTAGGAAGTTCAAAAGATATAAAAACAAATTGGTAGAGTTGTTTTCCGTAAGTACTGCAGGAGAATTCATCTCTCTAAGGAAGTAACTCTACATTTTGAACACTTCAAAGGAAGAAATAATAGCCTGATATTTCATGAGGATTTCAGAAATAAGAGATCAGCTTCAAGATCTGTGTGAAATAATGTCTGACAAAGGAATGACCATTATAGTAATAAATGCACTAGGAGAGGAATGGGGTAACTTCACTTCAGATATTTATGGGAAGGAAGGAGCCACTCCTTTTCAGGATATATGGTCATTATGCAATATTGAAGAGACTAGGATAAAGGAAAAAACTAACATTGGATCAAATGAGAAAAGTCAAGCATATCTTGTTATCATAAAGAGAAAAGACAAGTTTTGTAAATTTGGCCCTTAGAAAAAGAAGAACATGGCTAAGATTGAATGTTATGGATGACATGAATATGGGAACTATAGAAGATATTGTACTAAAATTGAGAAGGAAGATAACAAGAGAAATAAGGACAAAGCACATATTACCGAAGAAATGGAAGAACCTGAGATGAAGAAGCTTAAGAACGAGGAAGCAAGAGATCTCTACTATGAATGAGATAATATGCTCCACTAAAGTGCTCTTCAGTTGTGTAAATTATCGCTATATAGATAGGAAGCATTGGAAATAAGATAGGATAAGTCATATTTAAAAATGACATCATGGTAGAAGCATTAGAAGTAAGAGCTCATCAGATTACCACAGGTAATATGAAGGAGGAACCAAATATATGGTAGTCAACTATGAAGGATATATCTCTTGGAACCATCATTGAAAGCTCAAATGACACTTATTGGATAAAGGAAGAAGTCATCTAGGACAAGGCTCATCATACACCAATCAAAAGGGTAACATCTGCAGAATAAGATATGAAACATCCTCAAGATCCTCTAAATGGATCTTCATTGAAAGGTTCACCGATCACCAGGGGAAGAATGTGTTTCATCAAGAATTTGAAACTCGTAGAATGCATGAGATGCTGCTATGATGATATTGTTGGCATTATGATTCAGGTGTTGTCCTTGATGGCAACCCATTCAGGTGATAGATCACTATTCTTGATGATCAGCTCTCTATTTTTAAGAAGGACGCAGGCAATCTGTTCAGAAAGTGCGTCCCCGCAGGTATACCATGCAGAACCCGCGTCCAGGGACGCAGGCCAGCCGTTCAGGGGGTGCGTCCACCCAGTGCACACATTTCAAGACAGAGAAAAGCACGTGGGGGTTTCTTGTGTGGTTTCTAGCCGACGGTTTTGTGTTTCTATGGTGTCGGCTCGTGGTATTGTTCCATGTTTTGGGGAGGAGCTTGCCTATATAAAGCAAAGGAGTTCATTTGGATTAATGATGTTTTTGGTTGAACATCTTATGAGGGTAAGATCTGGTCTAGATCTAAACAAGGCGAATCTGATGGACCGAGATCTCTTCGGCTCTTGCTCGGATCTGTAGATCTGATTGTCTGGGTTACTTCTAAAGTCTTGAAATCATCTTTGCCCAGAGGGACGCAGGTGCAGTAAGGGTTCAGGTGCGTCCGGGACGCAGGAGCGAAGCGTTTCAGGTGCGCCGGACGCAGGTGCAGGAAGGGTTCTGGTGCGCCGGGACGCAGGCAGTTCAATAGACTCAGTGCGAGGGACGCAGGCTAGCAGTTGAGTAGGGTGCGTCCGGGACGCAGGCTAGCAGTTGAGCAGGGTGCGTCCAGGGACACAGGTCGGCAGTTGAGCAGGGTGCTTCCTTCTCTTAAAATCCTTGTTTATCATTGTTGTGTTCTGGGTTTTGGTCCTATTATTGTTGATCTGGTTACTACAGTTGATTGGGTGATTCTCTTACACTTGATGATCAATTAATGCTTATGGATCCAGTTTGAAAATTTATGAAAAGTGGTCCTTGTATGAAAAGAAGTAGGGGGTTGTAGCTCCCTTCCAGGAGAGACTGGAAAACGAGAGAGAGTTGTAGCTCTCTGCAGGTTGCAGCCTGCGTACTGGTAAAGGACTGCACCAGTACAAAATCATTGTAAAAGAATTTCTAAATTGAAAGAAGATAGAGACATATTGCAGCAGGTGGTTTTCTCCCACATTGGGTTTCCACCTTACATCTTGTGTTCTTTGGTGTGACTGTCTATTTTCTTTGTTCATGCTCATTATTTTATGGTACTGATATGCAAGAATAATTCAAAAGATCAAATAAGGAAGATTTGTTAAATTGCTAGATAATACTGATTCACCCCCCCTCTCAGTATTATTTCCAACAATTGGTATCAGAGCAGGTCCTTCAAAAAAGCTTGATCGCTTGAAGGTAGATCGTTCATCATGAGCAACTACGAGAGAGAAGCATCAATCAGGCCACCGGTTTTTGATGGGACAAACTTCAATTATTGGAAGGTAAGAGTTACTGCATATCTTCAATCTCTTGGTACAGAAGTTTGGGACATTGTAGAAACAGGCTATGCTTTTCCTTCAGCTACTCCTACAGATCCAGCTGAGAAAAAGAAGTATGAAACAAATGCAAAAGCAGTCAGTACTCTATTAGGAAGTATATCCCAAACAGAATTCATGAAGGTAATGCACTTCAAATCAGCAAAAGAAATATGGGACAAAATGATCACGAGCTATGAAGGAGATGAACAGGTAAAACAAGCTAAACTTCAAACTCTCAGGATTCAATATGAGACTCTCAAGATGTATAATGATGAAAGTGTGGCTAATTATTTTCTTCGGGTAGATGAGATTGTTAATTGTATGAAAAATTTGGGTGAAGAAATAAAAGAGTCTATAGTAGTTCAAAAGATTCTAAGATCATTATCCCCCAAGTTTGAATCTAAAGTATCTGCAATAGAAGAAAAAGAAAATCTCCGTGTTCTCACTATGTCTCAGCTACATGGAATTCTAACTGCTTATGAAATGAGAAAGGGAGGTCCATCAGACAGAAGGGAGGCTGCTTTTAAGGCATCAGGCAAAGAAGATCACTATGAAGCAAGCCATGTTCCAGAAGAAGAGGAAGAAGAATCAAATTTTGTCAGAAATCTTCAAAGGGGTTCTGGAAGGTTCAGAGGTAAGCTACCTTTCAAATGCTTTGCTTGTGGAAGAGTAGGTCATTATGCTGCAAAATGTCCTTATAAGGATAAAGGAAAGGAACCAGCTAGATGGAACAAGAAACAAAGTGCAAATAAGAAAAGCTACTACACCCATGAAGATAGTGATGGCTTATCAAACAGTGATGAAGATGAACAAGGTAATAAATATAGGTTGTTAATGGCATTTGAAGATGATGATTATGAGGATGCTGTAGATGTGGATAACCTTTATGATGAAATTACTAGACTCAAGAGATGTATAGAAGAAAAGAACATGATCATTGATACTCTACAATTTCAAATTGATGAAAAGGAAAAACATCTTGAAAAATTAGAAGGTGAAATTGTTGGTCTTAGAAAAGAAATTGAGAAAACAAAAGCTATTAATCTCAAGTTTGTCAAAGGATCTGAAACTTTGGATGAGATTATCAGTGTGCAGCGGTCTCCACTAAATAAGACAGGTCTGGGCTATAATGGAGAAAATTCTCAAGCATCCACTTCAAAAAGTTATCTTGATGCAGCAAGAAGAAATGAGCAAAAGCACAATGAAGATCATCAGGTAAAGCAGGGACAAACTTCAAACAGAAACTATCAGGGGCAATCCAGCTTAAGGGTGAACAAAAGCCACAACCAGCCACAGGTAAAATCTTCCCAGTTTGGTTCAAAAATAGATGAAAATAGAAATTACAATCAGTTGGCTGGTAGATTCAATAACCACAGAAGCTTCTTCAATGGACAATGCTTTTCTTGTCATAACTTTGGTCACAAAGCAGCTCAATGCGTTGCGTATAAAACAATCATGACTAGGGAAGCTCAAAAACAAAGAAGTATGACAGGGATTACAAAAAAGACCTATAACAGCTTTTTGGCTCTTGAAAATGAAGTTGAATGTTCTATTTGCAATAATTTTGGTCATGAAGACTTTGAATGCAGAAGCAGGTTTCAGGAAAGAAAGGAACAAGAACGGAAAAAGGAACAAGCCTCAGGAACCAAAACATGGAGAATAAAGGAACCTCAAACAGAAAGATGTGGGATAGCATTTTATGCAGAAGGACAGGAAAATCTATGGTACATTGACAGTGGATGTTCGAAGCATATTGCAGGTGATAAAGAAAAACTTGAGTCTTATTCTATTTTAGAAAAGGGAAAGAAAGTCTCTTTTGGAAATGATACTCCTGCAACTATAAAAGGAAAAGGTATTGCTCCCTTAAAAGAAGATGTTAAGGCTGGAAATGTTTTGTTTGTTGATGGATTGAAGCATAATCTACTAAGTGTCAGCCAGATGTGTGATCAAAGAACCGAGGTTATATTCAGATCAAATGGATGTCTTGTTCGTGATCTTGATACAGGTAAAACAGTTCTCAAAGGGAAAAGAACTCCAAATAATCTATACATATTTGAAGAAGGACAACAACAATGCTATCTAAGCAAGGATGAAGAGCACTGGTTATGGCATCGAAGGTTGGGACATCTAAGCTTCTCTCAAATAAGGAAAGCATGCAAATATCAGGCAGTTCGCGATCTTCCAGATATCAAAATTCCTGACAACACCATATGCAGATCATGTCAGTTTGGAAAACAAACCAGGACTAACTTTCCAGAGAAAGAAGGATCAGCTAGCATGCCTCTTGAGCTAGTACATACAGATGTATGTGGACCATTCAGGAAAAGAACACCTAGAGGAGAGGAATACTTGATATTATTTATTGACGATTTCTCCAGGTTTGTTTGGTTAGGACTTATGAAGCACAAAGATGAAGCATTCGAAAAATTCAAATCCTTCAAAGCCTTGGTTGAAAATGAATCAGGTCACAAAATTAAGTGCCTCAGATCCGACAGAGGTGGGGAATTTACTTCAAATGAATTTTTCGATTTCTGTGATGAACATGGGATAAGGAGAGAATTCTCTACAGCTAGAACTCCTCAGCAAAATGGAGTTGTTGAAAGAATGAACAGAACAATCCAACAAATGGCTCGTGCTATGCTTGATGAATCAGGAACTCCCGCAACTTTCTGGGGTGAAGCTGCACATGCTGCGGTTATTATTCTCAACAAGACAAATGTTCGGGTGAACAGCACTCAAACTCCTCATGAGCTCTGGAGTGGTAAAACTCCTTCAGTAAAGCATTTCAAAATCTTTGGGAGCAAATGCTATATCAAGAATACTGAGGAGCAGCTTGGCAAACTTGATCCTAGAGCAGATGAAGGCATTCTTCTTGGCTATTCTCCACATAGCAAAGCATACAAATGCTACAATAAAAGACTTGGCAGAATTGTTGACAGCATTGATGTAGTGGTTGATGAGAAGGGATACATTCCTAGGCAAATACATCGTGAAGACATCGAAGAAGATGAAAGCTACCCTCAAAGACAGAATGATGAAGAAGAAGAACCTCAAGAAGAATCTCAAGAAGAACCTCACGAAGACGCAGAAGAACGAACAAGAATAGAAGAAAAGACTCCATCCAGATATGTTCAGAAGAACCATCCAGAATCTCAGATCATGGGACAGAAAGAAGCAGGTATACAAACTAGAAGAACAGTTGCAGAAGCTTCAAGCTATTTGGCATTACTCTCCTCTACTGAACCACAAAATGTGAAAGAGGCATGCAAAGATGAATGTTGGGTGAAAGCAATGGATGAAGAACTTGAGCAAATCGAAAAGAACAACACTTGGGAGCTGGTTCCTAGACCAAAGGATAAGAATGTTATCGGAACAAAATGGGTCTTCAAAAATAAATTGAATGAAAATGGAGAAGTAATTAGAAACAAAGCCAGACTTGTTTGTAAAGGGTATGCACAGCAAGAAGGAATAGACTTTGAAGAAACTTTTGCTCCTGTTGCAAGACTTGAGGCCATCCGAATGTTCCTTGCTCTCTCAAGTTTTCAGAACTTCAAAGTATTTCAAATGGACGTAAAATCAGCCTTTCTGAATGGAGACTTGGAAGAGGAAGTGTACATTGAACAGCCAGATGGGTTCATTCTTGGAAATGATCCAAATCTTGTATGCCGATTGAAAAAGGCTCTCTATGGTCTCAAACAAGCCCCAAGGGCTTGGTACTACCGGTTGGACAAATATCTTCATCAACAAGGTTTTTCAAAAGGTTCAGCAGATAGCAATCTATATATAAAAGTTGAAAATGACAAATTGCTAATACTTGTTGTGTATGTAGATGACATTATTTTTGGCAGCAATGAAGAAGCTATGAGTCAAAGCTTTGCCTCAGTCATGCAGAAAGAATTTGAAATGTCCTTGCTAGGAGAACTGACATACTTCCTTGGTTTGCAAATCCAACAAAAGGAAGGAGGAATCCTTTTATCTCAAACCAAGTATCTCAAGCAGATTTTGAAGAAATATGGCATGGAAGATGCAAAACCAGTATGTACACCCATGGTCACAGGATGTAGTCTCAGTGCAAATGATGAATCTGCAGCAGTACATCAACCAACCTACAGATCTATGATTGGAAGTTTACTATATTTGACAGGTACCCGACCAGACATCATGCATGCAGTTGGAATAGTTGGAAGATTTCAGGCAAATCCGAAGGAAACTCATCTTCAGGCAGTGAAGAGAATTTTCAAATATCTTCAAGGGACTCAAAATTATGGCTTATGGTATCCTAGAGATACAGATCTCACTCTTCATGCTTATACAGATGCAGATTGGGCCGGAAGCGTGGATGACAGGAAAAGCACAAGTGGTGGTGCGTTCTTTATGGGTTCCAGACTGGTATCTTGGTTCAGCAAGAAACAGAGTTCAATTGCCTTATCTACAGCTGAAGCAGAATATGTTGCTGCTGCATCTTGTTGCACCCAACTCCTTTGGATGATGCAGACTTTGCAGGATTATCAAATCACTTGTACACCTCCAATCCCTATCTTATGTGACAACACAAGTGCAATCAGCATCTCAAAGAATCCGGTTATGCATTCAAAAACCAAGCACATACCAATCAAGTACCATTTTCTCCGGGAACAAGTACTTGAACAGAAGGTCAAGTTGGAGTATGTTCCTTCTAAGGAACAAGTTGCTGATATTTTCACCAAACCGTTGCCCAGGGACACTTTTGAATACCTCAGGCAAAAGCTGGGGGTTGTTGATGCATCATCTTATTGTTGAACATCTTCTTATTGGTGGTATAGGCTCAGGGGGAGCACATAATGCATTGTTGGCATTATGGAGAAGGAGATCTTGGAAATAGCTGCAATATGTCTCTATCTCTTTCATGGTGGTACGTTGCTGCAGATCAGGTTCATAGGGGGAGCATGAGCGTAGGGGGAGCATACCCTTTGCCCTTGATGTCAAAGGGGGAGAATGAAGCTGAAGATCATGAGGTTGCCATCAAGTCCAAAGGGGGAGATTGTTGGCATTATGATTCAGGTGTTGTCCTTGATGGCAACCCATTCAGGTGATAGATCACTATTCTTGATGATCAGCTCTCTATTTTTAAGAAGGATGCAGGCAATCTGTTCAGAAAGTGCGTCCCCGCAGGTATACCATGCAGAACCCGCGTCTAGGGACGCAGGCCAGCCGTTCAGGGGGTGCGTCCACCCAGTGCACACATTTCAAGACAGAGAAAAGCACGTGGGGGTTTCTTGTGTGGTTTCTAGCCGACGGTTTTGTGTTTCTATGGTGTCGGCTCGTGGTATTGTTCCATGTTTTGGGGAGGAGCTTGCCTATATAAAGCAAAGGAGTTCATTTGGATTAATGATGTTTTTGGTTGAACATCTTATGAGGGTAAGATCTGGTCTAGATCTAAACAAGGCGAATCTGATGGACCGAGATCTCTTCGGCTCTTGCTCGGATCTGTAGATCTGATTGTCTGGGTTACTTCTAAAGTCTTGAAATCATCTTTGCCCAGAGGGACGCAGGTGCAGTAAGGGTTCAGGTGCGTCCGGGACGCAGGAGCGAAGCGTTTCAGGTGCGCCGGACGCAGGTGCAGGAAGGGTTCTGGTGCGCCGGGACGCAGGCAGTTCAATAGACTCAGTGCGAGGGACGCAGGCTAGCAGTTGAGCAGGGTGCGTCCGGGACGCAGGCTAGCAGTTGAGCAGGGTGCGTCCAGGGACTCAGGTCGGCAGTTGAGCAGGGTGCTTCCTTCTCTTAAAATCCTTGTTTATCATTGTTGTGTTCTGGGTTTTGGTCCTATTATTGTTGATCTGGTTACTACAGTTGATTGGGTGATTCTCTTACACTTGATGATCAATTAATGCTTATGGATCCAGTTTGAAAATTTATGAAAAGTGGTCCTTGTATGAAAAGAAGTAGGGGGTTGTAGCTCCCTTCCAGGAGAGACTGGAAAACGAGAGAGAGTTGTAGCTCTCTGCAGGTTGCAGCCTGCGTACTGGTAAAGGACTGCACCAGTACAAAATCATTGTAAAAGAATTTCTAAATTGAAAGAAGATAGAGACATATTGCAGCAGGTGGTTTTCTCCCACATTGGGTTTCCACCTTACATCTTGTGTTCTTTGGTGTGACTGTCTATTTTCTTTGTTCATGCTCATTATTTTATGGTACTGATATGCAAGAATAATTCAAAAGATCAAATAAGGAAGATTTGTTAAATTGCTAGATAATACTGATTCACCCCCCCTCTCAGTATTATTTCCAACAGATATAAAAGTGAAGTAGATCAGGGGATTGAAGCTCTTTCAGAAGAAGTTGTTGCTTGGAGTCTCGATGACCCAAAGGAAAAATGGGGTATGTGTGCTTATATTTGATTTTGTGCAAGTCATGTCATATAGTTGCATATATGATGAACCAATGATATATCTTAAGAGCATGATAAAAAGAAAGGATATCCTCACTCAAAGGGATGAAGGAATGCATGGGTCACACATTCAGTAGATGAAATCAACATAATATGTCATCATGTGAAGTATGAGGTGGCTGACTATAATTTACGAACTCTTATTAGAAGCTCTTGGGAATGAAATGTGTGAAGAAAGGGAGTACTAGATCATGGAAAATGCAACAATGGTAAATGAAATCAATATCTGAAAGATCAACAAGATTTGACTATGATATATCATTTGAAGGTATGAAGACACTGATGGAGAATAAAAAAGAAAGATATCCTTGAAAATATAAATCTTTGGAGATGTGTCGATATGTATGTTGGATGTTGATACAAACTAGAAGATATTAGGATGAAATACCATCACAAAGCTAATGCTTTTAATGTTCATTTCTTTATTTTTGAAGAAATATCTGGACGAGCTTATGTAGGGTTTCCAAGGGAAGAACTATGAATGTATTCGAAGAGAACCATGTACAAGGATGTAATATCCTTCCAAAGGAGATAGTATGAAGAAAGCATCATGACATGAAGCAAGGCTAGATGTGGACTGATGGATCACTTCCTCATGAAAGGAATAATAAAATGACTGACCCATGGATGAGAGTGATGGATGGTTTCTTCCCTATGAATAAATACCAAAAGATGAAGAATCCATAACAAAGAAGAAATCCATGACATCGAAGGAAGGATCTCTTCAAGAAGTTGGTTATATTTTCTTCTCCATCTGAGGAGCTATTGTAGGTCCTTAATTAAGAGGGAGCCTAGAAACAAGTTTCT
The DNA here is from genome assembly GCA_031772625.1 of Pinus tabuliformis. Lineage (NCBI taxonomy): Eukaryota > Viridiplantae > Streptophyta > Pinopsida > Pinales > Pinaceae > Pinus > Pinus tabuliformis. The sequence goes on along the minus strand of CM062810.1, from coordinate 201,435,433 downwards.
TACTTGGAAGAAACTTGGAAAATTCCTAAGCAAGAGGGAGTTTATGTACATTTCTTCTGTAGGAATGAGTAACTTCATTTATTGGAATATATATGTTCTCCCTAATTAAGAGGGATAGATAGACACATCATTCTGGTCTTCACTTGGGAAGATAGAATGGAGGATTTTGTAATTATCTGGAATTTTATGCTCTTTGAGGATGAGGTAGGGAATCCAAGATAATAGTAGTCATTCTTGGAGGATTTGGGATCCAAGGTAATAATTGGGAGTTGGGAATCAAAGATAAGAGTAGTCCTGATGCAACACAACCTGAGAACCCAGGTGGGTGATGTTCCCAAGGAGACAATGGTAAGGGTGTTTATAAATCATTTATCTCCCCAACATTGAGCTCAAATCTTGTGGAGAGATAGATTTGTTAGTGAAGCCTTGATATGTGACAATGTTGGTTGATATGATGATATAGAGATGGGTTACCAATCCAACTCTTCTTATGAGAAATTATTTAGATTAAGAATGACCAAGTACCATTATGAATACCTCCCTAGTTAAGAGGGAGTGATAAAAATTGTAACTAGGTTCAGTCTTCATAATGACATGTAATTATTATTTTATGTAAAATATGGAAAGAAGAAAAATAAAATTATTATAATACTTGAATCATGGGTTTCATGAGCAAGAGATTTTATTTTTAGTTAAGGCTCCCATTGAGAGCCTTTAGGGATTTCGTCATCTAGTAATAAAAGTCTAAAGAGTTGTTGTCATGTATTGAAGGCATGTTACACATTGTAGAAGTCAACTTCTTTTTTGTCATTCACCCTCCAAGACCTTGGCACTATTCCTCACTCAAGTCTTCCTACAATGAAAGGGAAAATTATAGAAAGATAAAGTTGGCCTACTCCAGTGATCATGTTGGCATAATATTCATGGAAAAATCGCTATATATAGTAGTTCCCAGGCTCATTTGTAGGACAACAGTTTGGTCAAGAAAGTATGAGATAATCAAGTGTGAAATTCATTCTAGAAGGAGCCTTAACATCAAAAAAGAAAGAAGAAATGATAGTGAAGGATGTTACAAGATTATGGGACTGTTTTTGGGCTAATCCACCCTCACATGTCTGAAGATTATGAATTTGAAGGTGTCCGAAGGTTATAGTCATATATGGGTGATTTAGATTGGGTGAAGACATCGGTGAAGGAAATCGAGTAGAAGAGAAAGAAGTCTCCCTATATAAGGAAACCATTCAAGCATCAGAAGATTGATCTAGGCTTTCTATTACGAAGAAAAAATTTGTAGACCTACAAGAAGAGGTCAAAATTCTAAAGGAAGTCGAGAAGAAGAAGAAGAAGAAGAAGAAGAAGAGAAGCAGTGATCTAAGGATAAATATGAGGCTTGTGACTTGGGCTTGGAAGGGATCTAGTGTCAAGGGTCTTTGTCATGATCTTGGTATTCATCAATTAAAGGTTTGAGAATAAGAAAATGTTTGGTTTTTCCTCTCAAAGAGTGAGAGGTTTTGGCCCTCGCTAATAGCCTATATACTATGTAGCTTGTCTCTTTATTGCTCATGAATTGGTAATTGTCTTGATGAGAAAAACACAATAAGAAGATCATAATCAAGAAGTGAAAAGACACTCACAAGAAATTATGAAAGTAGAGATATCATTTAATTATCGATGCCCTAGTTTCCTCAACATAGAGAAAGGGTTGTTACACTTGGCATCAATAGTCAAAGTGTTGATATCAATTTGTACATGACAATATTTTCATCGGGGAACATGGCCTACCTACTCTTAACACCTTTCTCTCCTATGCTAATAGGATTTCTCTCACATTCAATTTGGCAAAAAAATTGAATTGGATAAATCCATACCTTTCTTACATGTCCTTATCAATTTTTCTCTTGATGGATTTCTAATCCATCAAGTTTACAGAGACAAGGCCACACAAACCATTACCTCCATGCCCATTCCCACCACCACTTATCTTGAAAATTACTTGTCTTGAAAACTTTTAGCCCAAGAGCTCGCACAATCTCTACTCCTTAATTCCTTTTTAAAGAAAATGCCCAAATAATCCAAGATTCCAAAGTCAATGGTTACTATCAGGGCCATGGAGGAAAATTTTGATAATTTTTAAAATTTTCTAAGTAGCAGGAATATCACATGTAGCAAACACAGGACCAGAATTGCAATGGTGATATGAATAAGTGAAAAGAATTACAATGGTGAGATGAGGTTGAAATAAATTTATTGAAGAGGGAAAGTTGATAAGTGGAGAAGGAATTGTTAAGGGATATTTCAAGTATGCATTACTTATCGAGCAAGGTGAATGGGACAACTAGATGATGTTGTCAAAATATTTTAGGCAGTTAGACCAACATGGGAGACTCGACAAGTTGGACGGAATCTGAGTGAATGATGATAAGAAAGACGTTTTTAAATATATAAAGGGATAATATTTCTTTAGCTTAGGGGGTTTGAGAGGAAGGGGGTTGAGTTCAGTGGAGTTCAATTTAGCCAGTCACTCTATCGTTGAGTTCAAGTGGGGATGATTTTAGTTAGCTTGGTATCTATTGTTCCATTTTCATTTTCATTGGATTGAGATGGTTATCTGTCTAAATTTTTAATGCTTGAGTCTCTATGCCAATCTCGTGTCTGAATGTTTAACACATTTTGGAGTACAATTTTGTAGTGCATCATGAATATTTTTGAAGAAGTAATGGAAATTATGGCTAGGGTTCTTTGTATGTTTGATTTAGTGTTATTTTATCATGATATATGAGTTATGAATTGGATTTGTTTCTTTGTCTTGATATTGTTAGATTTATGTTTTCATAAAGTATTTTCTAGCATATGAATTAATCACACCTTTTAGAAACCTATAATGAACATGTTGTGAGTATATTAAAACAATTTATAAACCTAAGAATGTATATAAAACTCTCCCATCTGACTGTAAAATCTTGGTTCTATTTGTCCCCCATAGGCAACTTGAGTGAGACTTCATCCACTTCATTCGTGATTCCAAAAGGGTGAGTGTTGGAGAAGGCTTTATTGGTCGAGACTACATGTCAATACAATTCTGACTAATCCCGTGCCAATAACGGGTTCCTTTGCAAGGCCCAGGATCATTTTATGATGGGACTATTAGGTAAGAAGGATGTGGGAGCCATGGAATCTAAAGAAGGTAGAAAGTACCAGTTTGTTTGAGCAGAAGCAACATGATTTTGTGGTGAGTTAGAACAAGGACTGAAGAATTAGCATTGAATATTGTTTGCAAAAATACGTGCTCACTGTTTTCCAGAATATATTCTTTACAGAATTCCTGATCATCTTAACAAACTAGATTCAACAACTAGTGGATGATAATATAACCTATCAATAAGTTTGGCTGAGACAATGGACTCCAAAAAGGGAGAGCCATTTGAAATAAGTAAGAAACAATATTTTTCATGTTGAAAACTTCTAGTTTGAAAGTGTGCTAGAAAACATATATTGTCATGTTTGCAATAGAGCCCATAGTATCACATAGTGTAATGTAATGAATTTTTTTGGAGGTTCCACAACAGAGATTTATCTGGTCGATATTTATGTCAATTAAAATGTTTCTATGTGATTGCAAAACCTTTCATATGGAATATTATGCTATGGATGGCTAATCCATTCATGCACTATGGGTAAATTTGGGAAGAACTAGGGGTTGTCTAAGGTGAAGAGAACAAGGATGCAAAAGGAGGGAAGGGGATGGATTAGGATGTAGTTGGAATATTGCATTAGAAGCAATAGGTTGTTGGAGTAGTTGCATATGTGACGGCATCATAAGGACATAATGGAGGTAGAAATAATGGAAGGTGGAATGTTGAGAAGTGGATATATATTTTAGTCGAATTATGTAGAAGGAAATCAATCAACATCAATTCCTGCCACTATGAGAAACCTGGGGAGAGGGGCAAGAGAAGGCCAATGGAGCATGAGAAGAAATGCAAGTGGCAAAAGTATCTAAGGAATGTATTTCATCACGCCACTCATTGAAGCATAGGAGGAAGAATACCAACATCTTAGCCCAAGGAATACACAGTTTATATATCTTGGTTCACCTGTTAAGACCATGGATGGTGTTGAGCCCACCACCTCACACATTTCGAAGAATACTGAGGTAAGAACTCAGCATACCATGATGAATATGGTAGTAGGTAATTACAGTCATAATATGTTGATTACTTATAGGCATTTGTCAGACATCAAGAGAGGTTGTGACAAAGTGTTTTAGTTCACTTTGTTGTGTAGAGTAGCAGACATTTGTTAGGTACTAAAGTGAGCACACTAGGAAACCCTTTTTTAGGAGGCACTACCCAGAGCACAATGGTGGGAGTAGAGATGAGGATTCTTATGTTTCATCTTGTTTTTAATTTTTATTGCGAACAAAATTCTCTTGTTTGTGAGGTCATATAGACAGTGAACTAGGTCCACAATAAGGAAACTAGAGGTTACCTTCACGGATTATGCTTTAACTTCGTATATCAACTATAAAAGCACAACTGAATATGGATAGATCTAGCCATTGGTGGGAATCAAGTAGTCTTTGATTAAGAAATTTTAGAAGTCGAAGTCAAAACATCAATGTATTATGGATTAAAATACATTAAGTAGTTTCAAAACAAGTTTGTTAGGGAGTTTGACAAGAGATTCAAAATATTAAAGGGAAAATTATCCTTTGAAACCCAATATGCATAAAAAATGAAGTGGTTCATTATCGAAGTAATCCCACACATTTGAATTCCCCTAACACAATAACAAATTAATTGACAACAAGAGTCATTGGATATCATGCCAAAGCTAGAGGTCTCTCGCATAGGAACTAAGGTAAGTAGTGGAATGGTGCATGTTCAAATGTAACTTGCTACTTTCACTCTTCAGCTGCAAAATTTGACTAAGCAGAAGTAGAAGTAGGAGAATGTTTGGTGTGCAATTTACATAAGAGAGCGGCACCATGAAAATGAGTGTAAGCTACTGATAAATTACATGGAAATAAGTGTATCTAACTGATTTGCACAAGGAAAAGGTTTGTGGTGTGAGGTATGTCGATTTTAGGGTTTCACCTCACAAAATTATCCTGTGATGCAGAACTATGAGACTTCTACGTGTATTTTCTCTTATTAATTTTTAAAATTAGTTGGGCACAATATCCACCATTACCATGCACTACATCTAATGTGCAAATTCTCTTTTGATTTCTTTTGGGTGCATGGGCCAAAGGGAATTGAAGAAACAACAATAGGCTTCAACTAGTACTGATAAAATTCAACTTGTTAGTATAAATAGCCAAGTCGGGGACAGGGGATGTTCGCTAGAGATATCGGAGGGCCAACAAGAGGACAACGAAGATTTGAGAAGGTTTGATGACCCATGGTCTATTATAATTATTTACAACATGGGAATCTTGCATAATATTTTCATAAACCCTGTTGGAGATATACCTATCATAGGGCACTAAACCATGGGACGAATGATTTCCCCATATTGATTCCAAAGTGGCAGGAAAAGAATGGTTTGATTTTTTAGATGATTGTGACTAAACGACATGTTATAAAATTATATATTACAGAGCAATGGAACACACAAAATATTGCAGAAATATAAACACATAAAACACATAAAACAAAAGAGAAACAAATATACGTGGTTCACCCAATTTGGGCTACATCCAAGGAGAAACAACTAGTCCTTCCTTTTATATTATCGAGCTAAATGAAGAGATACAACCTACAGAAGGTCTGTTGTAATTCCCTCTTTACTCTTACACAATCTCCTCTCTCTTTTTCACTCAGAATACACACCTCCATAGCCGCAATAAAATTCCATCATATATAGTGAGGGGTTGCCTTCTAAGGCCAAAAACCATAAATTAAACATTACTTATACTGTTAGAATTTCACCTAATGAACGACCTAGATTAACTATCACCCCCTGGACCCCATTTTGACCAAAAATAATGACAGCATTGCTGCCCCATTAGGAACTGGGGTCCAATGCTGCAATACCTTTGAATAATGAACATAATCAAGCTCCACACCTAACATGACATAGAAATTAGCCACATGTTGAATTAGTAACGCAAGGAGGCACCATGATAGGGGTTTTTGCTGCAAAGAAAGGGGTCCAACAACTATAATTAGTAAGGAAGGTTGTTTAAACCCATCCAAAGTATGATCAGATCAATGAGAAGTTGGCCTACGAGGAAGCATAGATAAAAAAATCACCACAGAAAGGGATAGACAGGAGGGTATTCATGAACATGCAACTCCTTTTGTATGTGGGAACACTTCTCATAGAGAGTTGGAGGCAAAGATAGGTAAAATCTAGAACCTATTGAAAAGTTATATTGAATTTAATGGAGGATGAAAAAATATTGGAAAAGTTCAAGGGAATGGTCAAACAATGTGTTAAGGAGACAAAAGTGGCTTTTGTGTGGACTTCACCATACGTTGTAAACCAGGTTACACAATCAAACAGGATGAGTAAGGAATTTAGATTCGATGCGTAGGTAGGAGATTATGAAATTCAGAATATCATATTTGATCTAGGATCTGATGTGAATATTCTACCTAAAAGTACTTGGGAAATGATCGCGAAGCAAAAACTAACTTGGTCCCCTATCCAATTGAGCTTAGAAAATTAGCACCAATTTTTTCTCATTAGTAGGTTGACAAATGTACCATTGGATATCGATGGAGTCAACAGTAGTGTATATTTTGATATCAAATAAATTGCGGACGATATTGTACCATAACTTTCCCTATTGGGAATTGATTGACCATTTAACAACTAGGTAATTACCAACTTAAAGAAGTAATTGATGATCTTCGAAGAAGGAGAAGTTTTAGTGATCACGTTTGTAGAATAAAGTGAGGGAGAGTGGTAGTTTGAGTTGGTTATAGGGGATTTAAGTGGGGATGAATTGAACAATATTTACTACATTACAGGTCATAGGGAGCATTATGTGAATCCATACTACGAAATGGGTACTTAGTTGGCTTTGTATGAGATCCCGTGCTTTAGACTCTAAAGCTACAATGAAAAATATGAAAAATAGGTTACATGAAGTAAAGCCTGAAAGATGTGCACACCTTAGTAGGGCAGTGCATTGCATAGGGACTAAGGTGCATAACCCACCTTGTTTTGATGGATTATCAAAAGTAACTACTTTTTTGGAGGAATTCGAGGATTCGGTTCTAGAGGAATTAAGGATTGCAATGTTTGATGTTTCATTGCACAATATTAGGGGTTACTAGGGAAAAATACATAGGGATGGATTTCCCTATATACTACTGCAAATTTATAAGAGGAGATGCACTCATCGATGCACAACTTAGAAAAAGGTACATGATTCATCCTACCTCATTTTCCATAAAGTAGTCATCCATAACAAAGAAAAATGATACCACAATAGAGGATCAAGGACTGACAATGATGTATGCACTCTAGAAGGTTAGGAATTCCTTACTAGGGAACAAGTTCAGGCTACACACAAACCATGTTTTGTTGAAATACCTCATCATCAAGCTTATGTTAGGGGAGATGATATCCAGGGGTTTTTTGTCTTCCCAAGAATATGACTTTAAAGTAGGGTTCCCATCAAGAAAATTGAACATAGGACTTGAGCATCTATCACACATGACCAAAGGAAGAGATGGACGAAGCTTAAAAGTTAATCTGTGAAATGCATAGAAGGTTCATGTTACTATGGGAGTCGATTATTCTATGAAGGTTTTTCATTGGTTGAGGATGGGTATAGCACGAGAGGGGTATGCCATCACATGAAGGAAGCAGCTGGTGGTGAGAATGATAGATTATTAGCTCATTGTAGTTTTTTTGTATAAGTTGCATGCAGGCGATAGATTACACACATAAATATTGGAGCATGAGCGACCTATGATACATATTGAGGTTCATGCAAGTGCATATGGATACCATTATCCAGAAAGGGAAATGGTGCAAATGATCTTGCACACATGATTATGGGGGCCCACACTTTGCAATGATGCAAAGGCGTCCTACAAAATCTATAAGGTATGTTAATGAGTAGGGAGGTTGTCTAGAAGGTACAACATGCCCTTGATACCCAAAATGTAGTTGGAGAACATAGATGGGTCATTAAAGGAAGTTGTTTATTAATAAAGGAGGATCTAATTTACTATCTATGCTTTAGAGATTTCATTAAAGGTGAATATGTTGGACATGATATATATTTCTCCATGAAAATTGAAAAGAGAAGATAAAAATAATTCAAATGTAGTATCAAGCATTCAAATCCAAATTTTTGTGATACACTCTAGAATAGCTTACCTCTAGAGGTGTCTAGATGAAAATGTATACCATTATTAAGACAATAAGAAAGTACTTGGATAATATATCATATTGGAATAAATTAATAAATCAATAGCATTAGGAGAATCATTATGTTGCGATAGAATTTGAGATCAAATGTGTAACACCCTCCTCCCACATCTACCCAAGTAATCGAACAACCGGGGTAAACATGTGATGAGAAGTTACTATGATATGATTCAGCACACTATGAGTCACTTACGAAAGTGGAATTGACAGAAACATGTCATACATTTTTCTTCTTATGCATGTGTCTTAACCCTAATCCATGGTCTCACATGCCTTCCATGATGACCTCAATGACCTTGGCTTATTTCGGGATGAGCATCCTAAAGGGTAGATGAGAACCATCAAACTTTTGGGAAAATTTTAGCCCTCAATTTACTCGAACGTATAAGATTCAAATGGAGGGGATGAGGAAAGAAAATGTATTTGATAAAAAAAATGATAGAGGAAGTACATGCAAGGGAAAATATTACCTCTTGCAAACAAAAATTAGAGCATCCAAAAGTAAAAATACATAATAAAAATGCAAGAAATGACCAATGTAAACAATATACGTAGATTAGAGAAGTCATGGGCTAGTGAGGTGAGGTGCTCAGCCAAAATGTGCATCCATATCCATGTATATAATGGTCGAGCAAGGTAGCAAGGGTTGCTTTCCGCAATGAGTAGAATTAAGAGGAAATAACATCCGCAGAGGAACTACTAATAGTGTTCTTATGAATTTTCTCCATCTATCGTCTTGGACAAAATTTCTCTCCATCTGGTTTTCTTATTAATATTTAAATTGTTCTTATGCATTTTTCTTAACCCTAATCCACCACAAACTAGATATCCAAAGAACACATAAATTCTACCTCCTACCATGAAGATCATTAAACCTCAATCATAGGGTTGGCGGCCATTAATGCATAGCCTTGACTTGTCAAATTTCCATGCAGCTCCTCCTCAAAGCACTAAATCCATGTCGAATCCGCTTAGTGATTCACTGTGTTTAAATTTCCACAATTCATTACATGAATTACAATTCATAATAAAAATTATGAAAGGGATTATAGTGTTGAAAAGTGTAACTAGGTTCATTCTTCATAATCACATCTAATAATTATTTTATGTAAAATATGTAAGGAATGAAGATAAAATGATTGTGATGCTTGACTAATGGGTTTCATGAGCAAGATATTCCATTTTTAGTTAAGAATGCCATTGAGATATTTTAGGGATTTTTCCATCTAGTCATAAAAGTATATAGAGTCGTTCTCATGTATTCAAGGCATGTTACACATTGTAAAAGTCAATTTTGTTTTTGTATGTGACCCTCCAAGAAATCATAACTATTCCTCACTCAAGTCAGCCTATAATGAAAGGAAAAACTCTAGAAGGATAAAGTCAACCTACTCGAGTGATCATGTCAGCCTAATAGTCATGGACAAACCACTATATATAGCAGTGGTCAACCTCATCTGGAGGAAAACAATTCAGTAAAGAAATTAAGGGATAATCAAGTGTGACATTATTGTGGGACTTCTTGTGGGATAATCTACCATCACCCATGTGAATGTGCCATATCTGAATCAGGCTAAAGGTTGCAATCATATAAGGCTAATCTAGATTGGGTGAAGACTTCAGTCAAGGAAGCTGAGTAGATGAGAAATAAATCTCCCTCCACAAGGAGACCACTCAAGGATCAAACAATGGATCTAGGGTTTCTGTTATGAAGCAAAAGGTTGAAGACCTACAAGAAGGGGCCAAAATTATGAAGGAATCAAAGAAGAAGAAGAAGAAGTAGAGCATTTATCTAAGGTTAAAGAGGAGGTGTGTGAATTGGCCTTGGAAGGAATCTAGTGTCAAGGGTCTTTTTCATGGTCTTGGTATTCGTACACTGAAGGTTCTACAAGAAGAATTTATTTCGTTTTTCTTAGCAAAGTTTGAGAGGTTTTGACCATGGCTAACAACCTATATACTGTGTCTCTTGTCTCCTTATTTTTCATGAATTGGTAATTGTCTTGATGAAATGAACACAATAATAACATAAGAAATAGAATATCATAATCAAGAAGTGGAAAGACTCCATGAGGAAACTATCAAAGTAGAGAAAGCACCTAACTATCGATGCCCTACATTTCTCAACATGGTATCAGAGCTAAGGTGACAAAGTCTAGAAGGGGAATTTAATCAAATAGGGAATTTAATCAAATAGAGACATCAAGGTTAGTGGAAGGATATCAAAGTGAAATTTCAAGATATACATCATACCAAAACCCTAGATCAAAGAAATATACTTCAGAAAACGTCTTGGGATCATCATCAAGGAGGAATCAGAAAAAAGACCAAAAACCCTAGAAGAATTTCCGATATCATCTCTCAACCATCATCTAAGGAGTGGAAGATTTTTCAAAAGAACAAATAATTCTAGATCAAATAAAATTGTCATCAGCTTTGAATGGCTTTTTTAAGCAAGTTGTCTCTCATTAAATAATAACGTTAACCTTTGAAGAACTCCATAAAAGTGATATCTTTCGAAAATGGATCAAGGATTACTCTTGTAGAAAGAATCTATCAAGAAGTAGCCTTCTACTATCTATACCACTATTAAGTTAAAGGAGGAAGCAACTAGAGAAAGAAACATCTACTCAAGTAAGTATATTTATGACTTCATCTGAATCTATCAAAATTTATTTTGACAAGGGGATAAATAAACTAGTTGGGGCTTCAAATTTTCCTACATGGAAAAAAAACACACATCTAAATCTTAATGAGAATGAAGTCATAAAACACATTAAAGGGTCAATAACCCAACCTCCTAAATAATATTCTCAATCATCTATTGAATACATGAAAAGGGTAGTGGGGGCCTAGAGGATTTGGATAGAATTGGTTAAGGACTCTCCCATCCCATGTGTATCAAAATTAAGCACTTCTAAAGATATATATAACAAATTGGTAGAGTTTTTTTTTTTTCTGTTATTTATTTATTTATTTATTTTCCGTAAGTACTGTAGGAGAATTCATCTCGCTAAGACAATAAATCTACAAATTGAAAATTTGAAAGGGAGAAAGAATAGCCTCATCTTTCATGAGGATTTCAAAAATAGGAGATCAACTTCAAGATCTGGGTGAAATAATGCCTGACAAAGAAATGACCATTATAGTATTAAATGTAGTACAAGAGGAATGGGGCAACTTCACTTCAAGTATTTATGGGAAGAATGGAGCCACTCCTTTCCAATATCTATGGTAATTATGAAAGATTGAATAAACCAGAATAAAGGAAAAAAATAATATAGGATCAAATGAGAAAAATCAAGCATATGTTGTTATCACAAAGATAAAAGGAAAGTTTGGTAAATTTGGTCCTTAGAAAAAGAACAACATGGCTAAGGTTCAATGTTATGGATGTCACAAATATGGGCACTATGGAAGAGATTGTGCTAAACTTAAGAAGGACAATAACAAGAGAAATAAGGAAGAAGCCCATATTACCGAAGAAATGGAAGAACCTGAGATGAAGAAGCTTAAGAAGGAGGAAGCGAGAGATCTCTCTAATGAATAAGATAATATCCTGCACTAAATTACTCTTCAGTTGTGTAAATTACTGCTATGTAGATAGGAATCATTGGAAATAATATAGGATAAGTCATATTAGAAAATGACACCATGGTAGAAGAACTACAAGTAATAGCACATCACATCACCATAGGTAATATCAAGGAGGGACAAAATTTATGGTAGTCAACTATGAAGGATATAGCACTTGGAAACCTCATTGAAAGCTCAAATGACACTTATGGGATAAAGGAAGAAATCATCTAGGACAAGGCTCATCATACATCCATCAAAAGGGTAACATTTGCAGAATATGATATGAAATATCCTCAAGATCCTCTAATGGGATCTGCATTGAAAGTGTTAGTGTCAGTATCTGCATACTTCCATCAGGGATCAAAATTTTCTCTTTGCATTTTCATTTTAGGAGTCCCATACTGAAATTTTACATCATTTAATTAGGTCATGTCAAACTGATCCACTGATGGTTGTATTCTCTTCAGAAAATCTAAATTTCTCCCTCATAGAGTATACTTGCTGACCCTTCTTCAGGTTGTCTTCAGTTATGGTTTCATGGTCAATTTGCAATCATGCTTTCATTAGGTCATAGGCCATGTTTTCATCAGGTCTTAGGGTTGCTACTACATTTATGGAAACAATTCAAAAGCTACGTTGAAACCCAAAAATTATTGTAAGTGATAGAGATCCTATTTTGACTGGAAATTTTTGGACAAAAATATTTTCTTTTATGCGTACTTAGTTAGCTCATAGCTCATCTTAGCATCCTGAATCAGATGGGCAAACTGAGATAGTGAAATTTTTTTTGGATGGATATTTATGTTGCTTTGTATCTGATAAATAGACACAATTGGTCAAATGGTTGCCTCTCGCTGAATGGTGGTTAACACTTCCTTCAATACTAGAACAAAAATGACCCCATTTATAGAGCTTTATGGATATCATCCATTTTCCAGAAGATCATATTTTAGAGATAATCCTAAGGTTCAAGTAGTGGAAGATCACATCGAGAATCAACAAAAAATTCTCCAACTCTTAAAGGACAACCTCACTTTGGTGTGGAATAGAATTAAACAACAGGCATATCAACATCACAGTGAAAGAAGTTTTGATGTAGGTGATTGGGTATTTCTATAGCTACAACCATACAAACAAATGTCCCTCAAGGAAGCCAAGAACGATAATAAATTATTAGCAAAGTATTATGGTCTATATAAGGTGTTGCAAAAGATTGGTACTATGGCATACAAATTTGAACTTCCTGCATCTTCCCGAGTGCACCCAGTTTTCCATGTTTCATGCTTAAAAAATGTTATAGGTGACAAGCTCTATGTTCAAGAAATATTTCCAAAGCTTGAAGAGGAAGGAAAAATCATATTGGAACCTGAAGCAGTCACAGAAAGAAGAACTTGAAAATTGCGAAATCGATCAATTTTAGAGTTTCTCATCAAGTGGAAGAACTTTCCCACTGAATATTCTACATGGTGGGATGAGAATATTATACAAAATCATTCGAAACTACTCAAGCATTGAGGAAACCACTTTTTTGAAGGAGAGGGGCATGTTAGGTCCCTATAATACTAGTGTATTTCCTTATTATTATTGTTATTGTACCCCTTATTGTTATTTTTGTGCCCATGTTGTCCCCATATTTTTATTATTATGCCCCATAGAAGCCCACTATTGTTAGTGTTGTGCCCTTACATTATTATTGTTATGTCGGCTTTGATTATATTGTGACCACTTAGACTCCTGTGTATACAAAGGAAGTCTTGTCATTTGTATCATCCAATAATTTTTCATTTGTGTAATGTAAAGGAGGATTCCCCCTCGAAGAGGCTATGTTTTAAGTTGTTGATATATCTCTTTATTCTATTTTGTGAGCTGGTTGTATAACAATTGAGTTAATTTGATTTCCTTTATATTTCTTATGTTTTCTCAAAATGAGATTAGTGCTAGTTTTCTTGATTCATAAGTGTTCTTGATCATTTTGTACTTAACGATCATTATCAAGGAAAATTATATACTTTGAAATTCATCTTGAGCCAAAAATATAGTACAACTCATGCTTATGAGTCCTGGATGACAATTAAATATTAGGAGGTTTAATCACTAATTAAAACTCCCAACATTTTGGTGTTGTTGTTGGGGAGTTCTATTTTGGTTCAGGTAAGATTTTTATTACATATTTTCAAGGGTATTGCAAGTAGTCAGAGGGTGTAGAGAGTATAGTAAGATATGAGTGAAGAGCCATGCATCCGCTATTGTGGGGTTCCTCCAAATTCTAATCATTTTTGCTCATATTTGAACTTGTATTTCCTTTTCTTTATCCATAGAAGTAGAAGTATGCCTAGGGATAGTCAAGGCATATTTATTGCTAGTTCAAATTTTCCTACAACTTTCGGTCTAACAACCACACCAATCACTAATCCTACTAATCGGTATCCAGGAATAAAGCAACAAGAAAGAGGTGTTGACAACAAAGTGGCTTTGGAGGGGGAGATCCTAAATCAAGAGAAGGAAATAGTTGAACACATTATTTTTGGGAGTACAAAAGGAATTGTATTAGAAGAACCAGTCACAGATCTAGAATCAACTAATGTTGAGGAACATCCTTCACTACCTTTTGTTGACTAGGTAATGATGAGAAGACCTGTTCAAGAACCTATAGTAGATCTGCCCAACCAGGAAGGAGAGAACATAAACAATGAGGAACATCGAGGGGAAGGAGAAGGTCAACGTTGTAACATATTTGGAAGAAATAATGAAGAATGTCAGGGGGGAGGAGAAGGCCCACATCACAACCTATTAGGAGGGAACCATGAAGGACCGAGGGGAGGACTGGAAGAAGAAGAAGGAGAAGAACAAACCACTTTTGGGTTTCATATTCTTGATGTAACCATTAATATTACTATTAAAAAAAAATACCAAAGGCATCTCTTCCGCTCTTCTACAGTATGTCCTTCGAAGACCTAGGTGCCTTCTTATTTGAATTTTAAATTTTATGTAGGATCTATGATTAGTATGAGGATGCACATAAGCTCAAGCTATTACCATCCACCATTAAAGATACAACCCTTAGATGGCTTATGAGCCTAGGTGAACACACCATCTACTCTTGGGATGATATGAAGTAGGAAAGGAGCTCCACGACAATTACCAATATTATGTACCAAGAAATAAAAAATATGTACACAATGATGTCGCTTGAGTGGAATTAGGAAACTTATTGGAAACTTCAAAACAGATATCCTAAACATTATTTGTAACCAACTTGACACAATAAAACTTAGAAAGAAACAATAAGATGAGAGGGTTTCCATGGTAATATTTTCTCCTAAATGCATAAATAAGCATGCTGAGAGGGATTGTCCCATTAATGTTACTGAGTTTTGTCGTATTTTTTCCTTAGAACATGCAACCATGAAGTATCCACCTCTTGGAGGAACTCAAATCAAAACATGTTTCAAGATTCCAATTTTCAAGCTTATGGTCAGAATCAACCTTGGAGCTTCCCACCATCTTCTCCTCCTTGGTTCAATCCTCAATCATAAAACACTCCTTGGAATCAGTATTGGAGGGAAAATCCTTATGAAAACACTTTTCAGACCCAAAAACAATCTTATCCTCCATAATAAAACATGCTTAGTACATCCTACAATATGAACATTCAACCTTATAAGTAGGGGTACAACACAAATCATTATCAACAACACTCACTACTTCTTCCTCCTCTCCACCATATTTTACCTGCACTATCAAACCAATCATCCTCGCACGCACCACCATCATTGAACCTAACTCGTCCTAATTTGTTTCCTACACAACCCATAGCTAATCCCAACCATAATAGACATCCTCAGCCTGTACCAAATATGGAATTACAACCTTTTCCTACCTATATGATCATTGTTGTCCCAATAAATGATATTCAACTATGATCTAGGAAAACAATAAATATGGAAAAGTTAGTTATCATTATTCAAGAAGAGGCCCCTTAAGAACAAACTGAAAATCACATTCAACAAGAAAAAAAAAAAACAAAAATTAGAACCAAATGAACCTCCTTACGTGGAAAGAATACTTGCTAAGAAGGAATAGGTCCCAATCAAATATGAGTTAGAATAATAATTAAGGAATGTTTTTATTAAAATTCCTCTATTACAAGCCATCAGGGACATTCCAATCTTAAATAAAATCATTAAAGACCTCTGTATTAAGAAGCCAAGAAGGAAAGGACACCAGAACCAAAATGTAAAAGTCATGAGTGAAATGTCCATAATGATCTCAGATTTACCATTAAAATATATTGACCCAGGAAATCACATAGTGACCATCAAAGTCAATGGAGTACTTCTGCCAGACACCCTTGTAGACTTAGGAGCAACAATTAACACTATGACTTTTGAAACCATGACATCTTTACAATTTCAAGGGATGAAACCTACACCTATTATTTTAGAATTAGCAGATAAATCCATTATTAAACCCATGGGAACTCTAGAAGACATAGTAGTCACCATTGCTTCTTGGAAATATCCCATCGATTTCATTTTCATTTCTCCTAAACAACCACGACTCCCTGTAGTCCTAGGGCACCTTTAGTTAGCTACTATGGATGTTGTGATAGGGTCCCGAAATGGAGAAATGATCATTTCCAATGGTTCATATAATCAAGTCTTGTTAGTTTTCCCCCGTGCTCAAACTATTGTTGAAGTAGTCTTATGGATAGAGAGTCCTTATGGAGATGAGGATTGTATGTTTCCTTTATTATCATTAGAACAATATATAGGACTCCGGGAATGATCGGAAGATCGTATTTCGCAGTAATTTTTTTATAATCGTTCTTATATTGTTTATCTAATTTCTTTTATTGGTTATCAACATGTTTTCAGTAATGAGTTTCAGGAAGCTTATCATCTAGCTATATTTTCCTCATTCACAACAATAGAGGACAACAATGAGCTCACGACGGAGCCAATTGAAATCAGTGAAGGAAATTTTTTGTATATTGGCAATGAACTAAATGAAGAAGAGAAAGAAACTTGTTGAGCATGGTTCAAGAAAAATCCAGATCTTTCGCGTAGGACTATTTGGACATGAATGGCATACACCCAAATACATGAAATAATCACATCTACACCAATGAAGAGATGAGACCAATCTAGCAGCCACAGAGATGCATGAGCTCAGACTTGAAATAAATTGTAAAAGATGATTTTCAGAAGTTATTTGCTTCAATTTTTACCTATCCCATTTCAGATAGCAAATGGGCGTCACCTTTGGTGGTAGTTCCAAAGAAGAACTTTAAGTGGCACATATGTCTTGATTACAGGGAGTTAAACAAAGCCACCGTACAAGATTATTTTCTACTGCCATTTATTGATTAAGTAATTTCCACACTTTCTCGTAAAAAGTATTTCTCTTTTCTAGACTAGTAAAGAGGGTATAACCAGATTCAAATACCTAAGGAATACCAAGAGAATATCACTTTCACTTACCCTTGGGGTACCTATGCTTATTGAGTTCTTCATTTTCACCTTTTCAACGTCCCAAACACCTTTCAGTGAGTTGTCCTAGCCATCTTTTCTGACTTGATCCATGACTGTGTAGAAGTCTATATGGATGACCTCACGGTATATGGAGATGACTTTTCCCAAGCTCTTGCAAATCTAGAAAAAGTGTTGATTAGATGTCAAGAAGCCAACCTAGCACTTAGCAGTAGTAGATGTAAAATAATGCAAACTAAGGTGATAGTCTTGGACCATCATGTTTCATTTGAAGGAATCAATGTTGATCCAACCAATATTGAGGTGATCTCGCAATATTTCAATTCATAGTACACAAAAAGAGGTAAGTAGCTTTTTGGGACATGCGGGTTACTATCCTCGATTTATTAAAAATTTTACAAGAATTACAACCCCTTTATTTAAACTATTAACTAAGGACTTTAATTTTGTTTGGAATGATGATTGTCAACATGATTTTCAGGTATGAAGGGATAGTTTATCCACCGCTCGAGTATTGAAGGGACCAAATTGGTCCTTACCATTCCACATTTGCAAGGATTGTTCTGATACCACACTTGGAGTAGTTTTAGGACAAAGGGAAGATCATTCTCCTTATGCTATTTACTTTGTTAGCAAGAATCTTTCCTCTGCTAAACTAAACTATTACTGAAAAGGAATTGTTAGTAGTTGTTCATGCCATTAGAAAATTTAGACATTACATAACCACTTATGAGACTTTTGTCGATACCAATGATTATTCCATTAGATTTTTTATGAAAAAACCTATCACTAATGGGAGGATTACTAGATGGTTGCTGCTTTTGTAAGAATTTAATGTAATTGTGATTCATAGGTCTAGGCGAGATAATTTTGTAGTTGACTTCTTGTCTTGAATGAACTTCATGCCGAAAAAAGTACCAAACATAGTACCATTCTCGGATGAATAATTGTTTTATATATATACCATTACTCCCTAGTTTGCAGATGTTGACAACTACCTGGTGTCAGGGAAGTTGCCTCAGAATCTGTCTACCAGGGTGAAGCATAACATTATACAATGTAGTGCCAACTACTCCTGGATTGATGGATACTTGTTATACACTAGGCCCGACTTGATAATCAGGAGATGTGTGCGCGAAGATGAGATATTTGATGTGTTGAAGGCCTTGTTACACATAAAAATGTCACCATGGCTATTTACAGTTAGTATGGCTCTATCAACAGTCATGCTATCCTCCTGGGCAAGTCTTATGCCTCTGCTTTCCATATCAAACTCCAAAAAAGAGAGAAAGTCTTTGTAAATGTGTTTATCTCTGGGTACGCAGATTCTCTCGGCCTTACCTGCGTATACGCACCTAATGTTCACAAAAACTGCGTACTTGTACGCTCTGTATGTAAAGGGGCAGGTGCGTACCCTTGTAAAGGTAAAAAGGCGCAAGTTTCACTCCAAAAAAGTTACTTGTGGTCATTTCTAGAGGCTTCTAGAAGTATGTTTGACGTGTATGAAGCGCCTCCAGATGGTTCATGTATCCCTACCAAAGAGGAACTTATCCCATCAATAAGGGAGCTATCCCATCCAAAGAGGGACTTATCCCATTGATGGTGGACCTGAATAACTTCCTCTAGAGCACTATAAATACAGGTATTGGGCCAGAAAGAGGGGAGGTTGAAAGCTAAACATTTGTAAGGGTAGATGCTGCTGGAATTAGGACTCCCATTTAGAAGCTTGTGAGGAGAGATTACCATCTTTGCTTGTTCTATTTGGAAGTGGGTGAGCTTTGTCAAAGTAAAGGAGAACTCTTAATGGACCCTGGGAGGGACTTGCACAACACCAAGGCTCAGGTTGTAATTGTTCCTTTTGTTTCCTATTAATGCAAATGAGTCCATTCTTCTCAATAACTTGTTATTAATGAGTTGTTTCATGTACTCCTTGGTCTACATGTTAAATATGTTTTATTTTATGAGATTATCAAGTGCTATTTAATCGTTTGATTGTTATTGAATGCAGGTTTCGAAGTGAAGGAGGATCTCATCCGGATCGGCGAGGCTGGATTGCTACAACAGCGTTGGACTACAGGTAGGATCTAAACACTTGATTTCTCGTATGGTAAATACATGTTTAGAGAAGGATTGCTCTTGTTTGTCTTGTTTGTCACTAGAGAGTCTTAGGCTCCTAGGGAGGTTGGTTGTGTCCGCACTATCGACTCTTTCCGCCTGACAAAATGGCGACTCCACTGGGGACTCCATTGATGTGAAAGTTTTTTCCTTTGTATGCAACTTTGATCTGAGAAAAGTCATTTATTTTCTGGTTTTTGCCTGTGTGACTTTGTATTTGGGTGGGCTAGCTTAGGGTTAAGTTAAGATTTAGTTTTTCTTGGTTTTTCTAGTAGTACGCACCCTCTGAGTATTGCACAGTGCGTACCTGTACGCACTGTTGCTGTGTGCACAGAGCGGGCCCGCACCTGTCTTAATAGGTTGCCTGCGTACCCTGCTAAAAATTAGGAAACTTCCATTTTTTACATTTTTCCTCTTAGATTTTGCTTTTTCTTAGTTTTTACTGCCCAGATCCATTAGTCTCCTGTGAAATATTTTCATCTGAACTTGTTTCGATAGCATTGAGTGTTTTAGTGGATTTCATAGAAGTTTAAGCCCTAGGGTTTGATTTTTGAGTAGGTCCTGTAGTGACTTTGGCGGTAGAAGTTGTCAAGCCTTAGATCTCTGGTTTTGTCAGCCTTCTTAGGAGTCGGACCTGTCATAAAGTCTACCTGTGAGAGCAACTTACCTTTGAGTTGTCTCTTTGGCGAATTTCGAAGTGCTTGTTGATTGAGTATTGAATTCCATTTTACAAAAAGAACAAAAAGATTTGAGTTTTGTTTTGACTGGTTTTTTGATTCTGCATTAGCTGGTCGTTGGCTTGATTGTGGTCAAGTAAAACAACCTAGAATCATCCTTGTAGGCTTTTGCCTCGTTAGGTTTGCTTTAGAGTAATTTTCCTTTTGATTTGCTTGTGAGTCAATTTTTCATAGATTTTATAGATTTTGAGATTGATTTTCGTTAAAATAGATTTATATGCTTTATTAAATAAGAAAAAGTACAAAAACATCTCCTTTGAAAAGTTTTGTTTCAAGTAGCTTTTGGAGTATTTTGAAAGAAAAGGACTTTTCGTGCACGTAATGAGTGGTCATGTTTGTATGCTTGGAAAGATAAAGAGAATTGTTTCTTTGATTGTCTTTACTAAGAAAGTTGTTTTCTATAACATTTGCATTTTCCAACTCTCTTAGTTAGGAGTTTCATTGAAAGAGAAAAGTAGCGTAAATCATCTTAGGTGCATCTTTGTAGTGGTTTGAGTCGAGTCTACACACCTTTGGTTTCATTTCCGCTACCTTTTGTCTTTAAGAAAAACCATAAAAGTAACGCTTAAAGTAAAATCAACTTAGTAACTTTTATTTACTAGGGCTCTGAAACACCAATTTAGATTAGGCTAGTGTCTTGGAGTAGGAGAGTAATTAACTCTCCAAGACAGCAAAACCAAACAAGTAGCTTATCTTGTGATAGAATAAATCCAATTGTCTCATTTGTACTCTGGGAAAGCTCCTCTTAAAGGAGAAGCACGAGCTCGTGTCCGAACCAGTGAGGGGATCAATCCTCCCTCGTTGGGAACGACGCCAGACACGCACGTATTACAAACGGTAAACCTCGGATTAACCATTGTCGAGGAGCCAGGGGTCACTTATCGGTAAACCTTGGATTATTGTCAAGGAACCAGTAAGGGGATTGAGCTTGATACTTTGCCCTTGCGTGCTGTCAGAGTGTAGACTGTTCCCCCAGGTGCATTTGTTGCGGTTGGTAACCTTAGTGACCATTATCTTTAGGATTCTACCGAGGTGACAGTGGAGGGAAGATCCCACTGTACCTGGAGCAGACGTCGGCTAGACTCACTTGGATTTTCCGGGGGTTCACTTCACTCGAGACGGTTAAAGTGGAGGAACTTGTGCCAGTCTATTCATTAAGCAGGTTGCCGGGGTAACTGTTCCACCCGCCACTTCTGTACTGAATCCAACGATGTTGGGTTTCATCTCCAACTAGCATTTTCGGTCTGGAATGCTACTATTTGTGTTTGGTTTGACGCCCTAGATTCTTTAGGCGTATGATTCAAATTTGTTTGGTTCTTTAGAGACTTTAGGTGGTTTGATTTGAGATTTTACTTTGTTTTTGTGTGTAGTAGTTAAAAGTCTTTAACTGTGGCGGAATTACCGAGACAGTCCCGTAGACTTCGGGGCAAGTCACCTGAGATTGTTACCGGAACTGATTTGTTGAGGAAACTCCGTAGATCACAGGGTGGACCTCCTGAAGACGTCCCGGGTCAGTACGAAGGATTGAAGGTCCTTGTAACTCCTCCTAGTGGCAGTAGAGTAGGTTCACCTGAAGAAGGAGAGTCTTCCTTGGTAGTCCATCCAGATTACCAAATTCTAGAGACAGGTTATAATCCCGAAGCTGTTACAGTTTCCGAGCTTGCTGGTAGCTTTTCATCTACTAGTGATATAGGCGAAGAACCTGAAATATCTGAACCTGTTACTCCAACTTCTAGTGTTCCAGATTCACCAAGAGTAGAACGAGTTATCACCGAAGATATTCCTACTGGTTTGATTGGTATTGAAGAACTTGCTCCAGAGGAAGAAATAGGCATCTCTAACCTTGAAGATCAACCTACTCTTGATCTAAGAGAGCGTGAATCTATCTTTTACAGTCCTCCTAGAAGTACTACTTGGTACCTTTCGTTAGCCAATTATTTAGACAACTCAGGGCTAGGTTTTTCTCCACCTCGTACTCCTTTTCCACCTAGAGGTATTTATACTCCTGTAAATATGTCTGGTCAGTCGTCCGTGTTCACTCATTCTCCTGAATCTTTCTTACACGGCGTTCCTTCTGTTCCCACCGGGTATCAGTAACTTTCTGGTACCTTTGCAGGGGCATCTCCTCAACCCATTGATCATGGGTTATTAGCTGGAAACAATGGTAATAAACCGTTGGGTGTAGGAGACATTTACATGATGTCAGGATCAGTTCCCGTTTCTCAACCTCAAGGTGGCCAATTACCGCCTGGGGGGCAGCCTCAATTAACGCCTGGGGGGCAACCTCAACGTACACAAATTGTGTCTGGGGGGCAGCCTCAAGGTCAGTATGTACCTATGGTACAATACATGCCTCAAGGTCAACCCCAGCCTCAATATGTACCCCAAGGTCAACCTCAGTATCAATATTTACCTCAAGGGTATCAACCTCAAGGGTATCAACCTCAAGGTCAAGGTCAACCCCAGTATCAATATTTACCCCAAGGTTATCAACCTCAAGGTCAATACTCGAGTCAAGGTTATCAACCGCCCCAAGGTCAGTCATATGTTCAAGGTATGGGAACTGTACCTTTCAGTTATCAATCCTATCCTCAACCCGGTTATGGATCTCAGTATCCTCAACTTGTTACGGGTCAATACCCTGGAATGATAGTGTGGGATCCATCACAAGGTCAACAGGTGTTGCAGCCAAGTATATAGTTGTTACCTCAAACCGGACAACCCGTAGTTTCTGGTTCACCCCAGCAACCGCAACCTGTCCAGTCAAATGTTCAAACTTCTGTAACTTAGGTAGTTACTCAGCCGCCAATTGCACCTAGTACTCCATCTCAAATGGCTGCTGCAACCACCGCAACATCTGCCGCACTTACTTCTGGAGTATCGACAGCTCCTGTTTCTACTGTCTCTGTAACTACTCCTCAGACATTTTTACCCTTATCTGGATCTACGATTCAAACTACGGTTCAGATGCCTGTAGTTCAGCCTGGTATAAGTACAGTTGTCACTACTCAACCACAATTTGTTCATCAACCGTACCAGGGACAGTACCAATATGGGCAAGCTGTCCAGCAGCCGGTTTACCAGTATCAACCGTATCCTGGGTACACTTATCAACAACCTCAACAACCCCAGTACGGTCCGGTTAATCCTGGTTTTCCAGGAGGATATAATATCCCTAATGCAATTCCTGTTCCTAGTTATCCTGGATATCCTCCTCCTCGGACTGGTCTTGTGACCTAGAGTTTTAGAGATCCTAACCAGCAATTACCATTTATCGCAACTTTGGATTTACCATACTTGACGTGCCTAACGAATGATCCAATTCAATATCTTCCGTTCTAGCCGCCAATGCCAAATAAGTTGCTCAGTGATATACCCAAGTTCGAAGGTAAGTCTGGAGAGGATCCGTCCAATCACGCGATGACTTACCACCTCTGGTGTGCTTCAAATTCTATCTCGGATGATTCGATCCGCTTACGTCTTTTCCAGCGTACACTCATTGGTCTCGCGACCAAGTGGTACATTGAGTTACCACGGGCCTATTTTTACAATTTTAGCCAGTTAGCTACCTCGTTATTAACTCACTTTCAGTTGCCGGTCAGATACGATAATGGCACGGAGTTATCAACTTCACTAAAACAATCGACGTCCACGTATATTTCCGATCATATTCATGAGTGGAGACGTCGAAGAAGGTTAGTGAAAGTTTTTATTTCGCACCAAATCTTAGCTGAATGGTTTGCTAAATCATTATTACCGAAGATTACTGAAGATGTAGCTAAGGCCAGAGTAGTTACTGAGGAGCAAGTCATTGCTCAGGCGCAGTACCTTGACTTAGTTTATACTCAGTCGGGTACGTTACACGAGAAGATCCCAGATCTTCCAAAATCGAATCAAATTGCTGCTGCTCCTTCGGGATCTCATGCCGCTGATGGTATGATTGGTACGGTGAACACAAAGAGCAAGAATAAATCTTCCAAGAATTCTACTACTCCTATAATCACCTTGCCTGATTCCCCGACAGTAGAGTCTTCTCCTGAACTTTCCACCGATATTCACGCTGTAGAGTCATCTACGACCAAATCAAAAAACGACGGAAAGAAGAAAGGAAAGAAGAAGGCTAAAGCAGACAAGGCTCCGAAGGAGAAAACAGAAAACTCGGAAACCAATGATGAAAAGCGCAAACCTCGATATCCTTGTCTTATTTGTGAAGAGGATCATTTTACAAGAGATTGCCCTCATCGGGCCGAGGTTGTGAAAATAGTCAAAGGTTCTCCCACTCCTACTGTGTTGAAAGATCCATTTCCAAAGCAGGAGAGTAAGATGATAGGTTCTTCCTCGACTGCCACTGAAGAACCCATTTTGATGATGTCTCATGTGAGGATTGCGACTCGGTCGCAAGATTATGGTAGTAAGAATCCTGTTGATGGTAAGGAAGCAGAATCTTCTCATTCTAATCCATCAACCTCAGCTCCTGGTTCCGATCCACTACAGATCGAAAAACCTAACCCGGACTTAGTAATCAAACCGCCCGCCAAGGGTGTTCTTCGAAGGTCTGCTTTCAATCCACATGCGAGAGCGGCCCAGAATTACAACATTGTTGAGGACTTAGCTATTTCACCCTCAGCAATGTCGGCTTTAGAAGTGCTGCAATCATGCCCAGCACAACGAAAATTACTTTTGTCGGCTATTGGATCTGTTGATGTTCAGGACCCGAATCTGATAATCTTCGATCTAGAAAACAGTACACCGCGTCTCCCTCATCAAATGCCTTTTTAGATTCCAGTGATAGTAAAAAACAGGCCTATTCATCGGACTGTAATTGATGAGGGAGCTTCCACGTGTATTATGTCGATTCAATGTTTGAGATCGCTTGGTTCCCCTTCACTAAACCAATCCCCGACCATCCTTAAGGCCTTTGATGGCCGTGGGTTCCGTCCGTTTGGTATTCTACAGGAATTGCCTATAGGGGTAGAAGGTAAAATCGTTAGTCTAGATGTGGAGGTGGTTGATGCCCCTCTAGACTACAACCTTCTTTTGGGTCGAAGTTGGTCATATGCTATGACAGTGGTCGTTTCATCGGTCTTCAGAGTAATAAAGTTTCCACATAACGGCAAGATCGTGACAATTGATTAGCTGACATACTTTTCATCCGACCCAGCCTCTTCAGAGAGTATCCAGCATGTCGGTAAGACGACAATCCCTTATAGGGACATTGGCGTAGGTTTAGTTAAAGATTTCGGTTTACTGGGAACTTTTCCTTTCCCTCCAATCAACGCAGACCCTTCCTTTGCA
The DNA here is from genome assembly GCA_031772625.1 of Pinus tabuliformis. Taxonomy (NCBI): domain Eukaryota; kingdom Viridiplantae; phylum Streptophyta; class Pinopsida; order Pinales; family Pinaceae; genus Pinus; species Pinus tabuliformis. The sequence goes on along the minus strand of CM062810.1, from coordinate 201,409,824 downwards.
TCAATTCATATGATTACATCAGACACCATTATTTACGACGATCCTTGGATTGTCCCATCTGAATCTGAGATAGACTCATTCGGTGATGATATGCCTTTGAGTCCATATGAAATTGCTTATGAAGTCGTCGTGTCTTTTACCGACTAGCATTCAACCCAAATCGACCAAATGAATGTGGTCAGTGAGGAATCACTTTTCACATCAAACTCAGAACAGATAGCGTTTCCTGAAGTCGTGTCATCTGACGAACAACTTCACGAAATCCTAAGTGTAGACGATGTACCATGGGAAGATCTCCATCATAGATCTTCATTTTTACCTGAGGATGATGCTTTTGAAAACGATTTTTCATTTATTTTTACCACTGAATATGTCAAAGACGCTTAGAATCCAACGAAACATCCCGATTCAGAGTTCAATTTAGGGAATATTTCTCATACTATTCCCATTGACATTTCAATGAAGTCCGGAATTGAGGAAAACATTCATATAGGTGCCTCATGTACAGAAGATGAAATTCAAACTTACAAGGCCCTATTCCAAGAATTTCGCGATGTGTTCGCCTGGTCTTACGAGGAAATGCCAGGAATCGATCCTGCCATTGTTGTTCATGAAATAAAGACCTACCCGGACGCTAAACCCGTCCGGCAACGGTTGCGTCAGATTCACCCTCGAAAAGCAGCTGCGATTAAAGCAGAAGTCAAAAAGCTGTTGAAAGCAGGTTTCATTTATCCAATCCCGTTAACATATTGGGTATCGAATATTGTTCCGGTTAACAAGAAACAAGGAACAATAAGAATATGTATCGACTATAGGGATATAAATCGAGCTTGTCCAAAAGACAACTATCCTACGCCCTATATCGATCAAATAATTGATGATTGTGCCGGAAGTGAAATGTTTTCCTTTATGGATGGTTTTTCGGGCTATAATCAAATCAATATTCTACCTGCCGATCAACCAAAAACGACATTCATTTGTCCATGGGGGACATTTTCTTACTGCAAATTACCTTTTGGGCTTAAGAATGCCGGAGCCACTTTTCAACGGGCGATGTCTTATGCATTTCATGACATCAAGCACATTGTGCAACCGTACCTCGATGATTTGCCTGCTCATTCTTTACATTGAGCTGATCACCTTGTCCACTTACGAGCAATATTTATGAGGTGTAGGCATTATCGTATTCGGTTGAATCCTCACAAGTATGTATTCTATATAGAAGCGGGTCGATTGCTGGGATTTGTTGTTTCAAAAGCCGGCATTCGCGTCGATCCCTCGAAGGTCGAAGCTATCATCAAATTGCCTTCCCCTTCGAGTTTGCGCCAACTCCAAAGTTTGCAAGGGAAAGCAAACTTTTTATGCCGATTCATTCCAAACTACGCCGAGGTCACTAAGGGTTTTACACGGTTTTTGAAACAGAACGCTCAATTCTTTCGGGACGAGATTGCCCAACAATCTTTTGATGCACTTAAGCACGCGTTGACCCATGCACCCTTGTTGCATCCTCCCAACTACAACCAGGACTACTTCTTATACCTCGCAGCTTCGCATTCCACTATTGGAATGGTGTTAGTCCAAGAAGATGAATTCGGAATGGAACATGTGATATATTATCCTAGTAGGACATTAAACCCCACTGAGCTAAAATATTCGCATGTGGAGAAATTGGCCCTGGCAGCCGTTCAAGCTGTCCAGCGTTTTCGTCACTACATTCTTCTCCGTAAAACTACAGTTATTTCGGATTGCAACCCTATGATTTATATTTTGACTAAACAACTGCTAGGGGGCAAGTACTCTAAATGGATCGTTATCCTGCAATAGTTCGACTTGGATTTCGAGAAGTCTAAGTCTAAGAAATCCTTAGTTTTTGCGGAATTGATGTGTGATTTCCCGCATGCTGACACAGAAACTGTGGCAGAGGAATCCATTGCGGACGAATCTTTGTTTCTTATCAGTACTTTAGATCCGTGGTATGGGGATATAATCATCTATCTCCAAACCCAAACCTTTGTGGCCTGAAGCTTCAAAGTCGGAACGTCGAAAAATTCGGTTTCAATCCCAGCAATACAGAGTTATTGGAGATACACTTTATCACCGGGGGGCAGACTTAGTTTTTCGACGTTGTTTAACTCACGAAGAGGCTGAGAGGGTTTTGAATGATTGTCACTCTGGAGCGTGTGGCGGTCATATGTATGGGTATGCCACAACTCAGAAGTTGTTGCGTGCTGGCTATTTCTGGCCGTCCATGTTTAAAGATTGTATCATTGCGGTCCGAAAATGCCACAACTGTCAAGTGTTTGATCGCAAGATGCGCGCACCACCTGCTCCTCTCCACCCTATAATTGTCGTTGGTCCTTTCGCCAAATGGGGTATCGATTTTATTACTTGTAACCCTCACTCGGCCGGGGCGCATGCGTATATCATCCTCGCGGTTGATTATTTTACTAAATGGGCCGAGGCGATGCCTACATTCGACGCAAGCAGCAAAACAGCTGCAGTTTTCGTATTCAATCACATTATAACTAGGTTTGGTGTCCCGCAAGCAATTATCACTGACCATGGGAGCCATTTTCGAAACATCATGATGACTGAGCTTACAAGCCAGCTTGGTTTACGCCACGATAGCTCTACTCCTTATTGTCTGCAAGCCAACGGTTTGGTTGAGTCTATCAACAAAGTTATGGTTATCATGATCCGACGAATCATTGGGATTCATCGGTCGAATTGGCACAACATGTTATTTTCAGCGCTATGGGCATACCGAACTTCAGTGAAAACTTCAACAGGGTTCACTCCTTTCCAGCTAGTTTATGGCTTGGAAGCTGTGTTACCCATTGAATGCGAAATCCCATCACTTCAAATGGTTGTCGAATTACTCCCAGCTACTTCCGAAGAGGAGAAACGTTTATTATACTTAGCCCAATTAGATGAGACTCGACGTGACGCTGCATTGGCAATCGAGACTCACGTAAAGCGAATGAAAGCTCAGTATGATAGAAATGTGACCCCTCGATGTTTTTCAGAGGGAGACCTAGTGCTATTATATGATCAAGCTAACGATAAGCTAGGTGCTAGAAAATTCGTTCCTATGTGGCATGGACCCTACATTGTAAAGCGAAAGCTAGCAAAAGGGGCCTATGAGCTGGTAGATTTTGATGGGGACTCTTTGGGTAAACCCAGAAATGGTCTTTACCTAAAGAGGTATTATGCTTAAATGATGGGTGCGGAGAATTTTTAGTTAGGTTAGGTTTTCTTTCTAGCTAGTATGTTTGTTAGTTTAGATAGTGTGATTAGCTTAGAAAGTGTGTTTTTCGTCGTTATTCTGGCTTATCTTGGTTTTACTCTTGATATTGAAGATGTTGACGCCTCTCCAAACGTACATTGGATTTGCCGATGGTGCTTGTCGTAGTACACGGAATATCTCTTCCGCAGCTTGGGTTATCTATTCGCCCTCTGACGAGTTAGTTTCTATGCATGGGGTGAGCCTCGGTCAAACGACGAACAACATTGCAGAATACAATGCAGTGGTTGAATTATTGTCTGAATCTATTTCATTTGGAATTCGACGTTTGATAGTGAGGTTAGATTCTGAGCTCGTTGTATTACAACTTAATAGAGTATATGCCATTAGAAATCTTGTGTTATTAAGGTTGTTTTTGAGAGTGCGCCTCTTGCAACGTGAATTTGATTACATTGAATATCAACATATTCCAAGGTCTTTAAATACATTAGCATATGCAATTGCTTCTCGAATGTTGGACAGATATTTGCGATAATCATGCAAGTAAATTTAAAAACATTTCATCACATATGTTAAAACAAGATAAGCCGGTAATAATGATATATATATATATATATATATATATATATAGATAGGAGTGTGTCAAAAATATACATCCTTTTCGATCATAGGTTGAAAAACACCTTATGATCGGCAAAATGATAAGTACAAAAAACCAAAAATGTCATATGTATCTACAAAAGTGACTAGCCAATCACTGGTGGTGCTCTCTATATGAGACAACTGCCCGCGCTACCCTACACAAGAACCTCCTAAAAGGTCCTTGGAATGCGACCACATAGCGCTGAAGTCGAATAGGAATGTCATCTATGGTGGTCTCTGGTATACCCGCCGTCAGACGCTCTAGATCCTGTTCCAGCTCGGCTAAGGTCTCTGCGACCGCATCCTGTGGGGCTGGTGCTGGTACAGCTGGTACTCTCCTCTCAAAAGCCCGGAGGTTGGCCAGACGCTGTGGACCTACATCTGCATTTTGAAAATTTGTGCTGTCAGTTTTGAGGCGATATATATAAAAAGAAAATAAAAATACATAATTTAAAAACTTGTGAAATGAAATACCTCTGTCGTCCCACTGTTCTCCCTGTGGAAGAACCATGTCCGGATCATTCCGAAAATCCATTTCGGCATAAGGAAAATCCTGAATAGCAAAGACCTGACCCTCTAGCCAGTGAAAGTAACCATCAGGAAATCGAACAACTGTCGTGCCCTCATCAGGATGTCGGGCCATTACCGCAACCCATCTCGTCAACTTAGGCTCCCAAGGAGCCCCAACTGGAACAGTAAGATGTTGGGGGATCAGCATTGGAACTCTCTCTAAGGCAAAGCTCACAACTAAAGGCCCATATCCAAAGGTCTTCAGTTGTTCGTTCTTTGCCCTGGTTAGTTGGCCCTTCATATTGGCCAACACAGCATCACACCAGTTGAAAATGGTGCCTCGGTAGCAATCTATCGCCATCTGCATTTGGGACCCGGTGGCAATGTGTAAGGTGGTTGCACCGCAGAGTCTGGTAACAGTAAAGGCTATCACCATAAGTTCGGGCAGGGATATGTACTTGATTTCTATCCCTTTCTCCTGGTTCTGATTGTTGCACCACTCTAGCCGGAGGCTAGCAAGGGATTGGCCACCCGGCCTAGTCCCGAACAGAGTCAGTTGCTCGCCCCTATTTGGCAAGCCAGAGAGAAAATATATGTCGGAGGGCTCTATCTCAAGCTGGTCCTCTCCGATGTAGAAGCATTGATCCTGAATGTTCCACCTTTCAACCAACCACTCAAGGAATGACACCTGGCCCCTCATGCCAGGTATGGCCCAGTATTTGTACAGTCCGCATGCTTTTAACGCATCAATAGAAGGTTGATGACCAATTGCGGCCAAATCAACGTCCTCGTGTTCTCTTTCTCTCCAATCTAGCATGGTGAATGCCCTACACACCAAAAAACAATAGTTAGAATTCATTAGAAGAAATTTGATTGGTTGGAATTGGAGTTTGGGGTTTCAAAATGCATGTTTCACGGGGTACGCACCCCGCGTTCAGAACACAGAGCGGCGGTATGCAGCTGGTCTGAAGGCGGGCTGCGTACCCCGACCTTTTTCCTATATACAAAAAAGGTCGGGGTACGCAGGTCGCCCATGGGGCACCTGCATACCCCGAGAAACATATCTTAAAACCCTAAACCCCCTAAAAAATCAAACTAAAACCTAAAAATGAATTTTAAACGGATGAAATTGAAAAGGAGGATGTTGTGGAATACCTGAAAGAGACGGCGCTCGATTCTGACGGTCGGATTCTCCGCAATGTCCACAGGACGTTTTCTTGTCAAAAGCCCTTTTCTCAACCTCAACAGTAAAATGGTAAAATGACATGGTAAAAGGTCTTTTTATAGGTTTTTTGGATGAATGAATGCTAAGTTTGTTTATTTTTCACCATGGAAAGATGTTTTTCAATGTATTTTTGCCTATCTTAAACAGGTATGAGAAATGTGTTGTTTTGTGCAGGATAAGGGGACTTTAGGGTAAATTGTCATTTTTCACAAACCAAAACATCAGAGTCATCTTTTAAGCTCTTTTTTGACTCCTAAAACATGAAAAGATTGCCGAGCGTTTCTTTTACACTCGTTAAAACGGAATTAAAAGACGATCCCCTTATAGCTCTTTTCTGACCGTAAAAACAGGAAAAGATTGTCGGGTTTTTGTCGTTTCAAACTCGATACGGAAATAAAACGACGTGTCCTTGATCGCTTTTTACTTTTCAGGTCAGTGGCACTAATCATGAAAGTACTCCTTGGTCGCAAGATCAAGCGGTTCTCCCAGGTATTATTTTATACTTTTTCGGGCTTGGGGGACACAAATTTACGAAAAAGTTCAACCTGGAGTCTTCTTAAGTTTTTCAGACTCTCTAAAATTGAAAAACGCCGAGTTTCTCCTATACTGGGCTCGTTAAAATTTCACAGTAAAGGACCTGTTCAATTACAAACAGGAACGAACCACTCCTTCCTAGGGTTCGAATCAAAATTAGGTTGGACTTATCCGAAGGATGAGCTTATAATCAAGCATATGTTATCCTCCTCAAGCTTGTAAAAAATAAAGAGGTACTTGCCAGAAATGGTAGGGGAAAAGAGAGAAGAATGAGCCTATTTGTTATCCTTTTTTATAGAAGAACCTTATCACCGCTCTTGAACACGACACTTTCCGTTCATCTGGGTTGGGAAATCCTTCGCCTTAAAAGTTGATCAAACCACTTTGAAAGTCTTCAACCGTTTCTGGGTATTAACTATGGGTCAATCGTCACCAAACCATCTGTCGTGTCGTTATGTGTTCAAGAGGTCTTCAAACAAAACTTTCATCTACAAAAATGCTTGTCATCCATTTTGACCATCCCTGAGTCAGTCCTTACAGCAACATTTCTTCAACTTGAACAATGATTTCGTGTTGTGGGCTTGCCTGCAACGGGTCGCTTTCTATCGACATCAGCACATTATCTCGAAAGATGACTTAGAAATCGATAGTACCCTGAATTCTGCATGCATCAATGGTAGGTTTCTCGCCTTTGACGACAGTTTACATCATTGACTTTCGATCAGAGGATTTCGTGACGTGTTCGACATCAACTCATTTATTCACATTTCATGGATTGTACTGGGTACTTTGAGAACCATTGACATCACTGGTGGTCTCTCTCACACTTGTTAATGGTTTACATCATTGACTGGTAATCAAGTGGTTTCTACCATGTTCGACATCAACTTGTTTATTCGCATGGCTAGAATCGTACCAATTCGGGAAGTAGAAATGAAGACCCTGGATCTAGTTCCCACCATCCAGGCTGCGAGGAGTTTTTTATTCATTATATAGTAGACCAATTATAAACAGATGGCTGCGTCCATACTGTGTCTACAAAAGTCTATGATTATGATGTACTGCAAGATCATTCCTGTATCAGAGTAGTTAGTCTGTTAGTTAAATTTTTGATCTGAGTATGGGAATGCCTACCTCAGCGATGATATAATCTTATACATGTATTTTGTGTTGAAAATTGCAGGTTCTGACCAGGCTCTCCACGAGCTAATCCTTGAAATGATAAAGCGCCTCACCCTTCCTAGATAATACAAAACCCTAATCTACTACAGGCTTCGCACTTTAGGGGGCAATCTGTTACACCAAAAAATGTCACCATGGCTATTTATAGTTAGTATGGCTCTATCAACAGTCATGCTATCCTCCTGGGCAAGTCTTATGCCTCTGCTTTCCATATCAAACTCCAAAAAGAGAGAAAGTCTTTGTAAATGTGTTTATCTCTGGGTACGCAGATTCTCTCGGCCTTACCTGCGTATACGCACCTAATGTTCACAAAAACTGCGTACTTGTACGCTTTGTATGTAAAGGGGCAGGTGCGTACCCCTGTAAAGGTAAAAAGGCACAAGTTTCACTCCAAAAAAGTTACTTGTGGTCATTTCTAGAGGCTTCTAGAAGTATGTTTGACATGTATGAAGCGCCTCCAGATGGTTCATGTATCCCTACCAAAGAGGAACTTATCCCATCAATAAGGGAGCTATCCCATCCAAAGAGGGACTTATCCCATTGATGGTGGACCTGAATAACTTCCTCTAGAGCACTATAAATACAGGTATTGGGCCAGAAGGATGGGAGGTTGAAAGCTAAACATTTGTAAGGGTAGATGCTGCTGGAATTAGGACTCCCATTTAGAAGCTTGTGAGGAGAGATTACCATCTTTGCTTGTTCTATTTGGAAGTGGGTGAGCTCTGTCAAAGTAAAGGAGAACTCTTGATGGACCCTGGGAGGGACTTGCACAACACCAAGGCTCAGGTTGTAATTGTTCCTTTTGTTTCCTATTAATGCAAATGAGTCAATTCTTCTCAATAACTTGTTATTAATGAGTTGTTTCATGTACTCCTTGGTCTACATGTTAAATATGTTTTATTTTATGAGATTATGAAGTGCTATTTAATCATTTGATTGTTAGTGAATGCAGGTTTCGAAGTGAAGGAGGAGCTCATCCGGATCGGCGAGGCTGGATTGCTACAACAACGTTGGACTACAGGTAGGATCTAAACACTTGATTTCTCGTATGGTAAATACATGTTTAGAGAAGGATTGCTCTTGTTTGTCTTGTTTGTCACTAGAGAGTCTTAGGCTCCTAGGGAGGTTGGTTGTGTCCGCACTATCGACTATTTCTGCCTGACAGGCCTGCTATAGTGAGCCATGTGGGGGAAATTTTAAGAGAAAAGGACTGCATACAAAGTCCTTCGTACCAGGTATTATTGGCCCTCGCTTTTCAAAGATGCCAAAAAGTTTGTATCCAGTTGTGATGCTTGTCAGAGGATTGCAATGTGAGTTCCTTTGGATTAGATGCCCCTTTAGACACATATATCAATAAAACCTTTCGAGAAGTGGGCATTAGATTTCGTGGGACATATCTCCCCTTTGTAAAAGAAGAAAAGGTATATTTTAGTTTGCATTAAATATATTACGAAATGGGTGGAAGCGAAAGCTTTGTATGGGGCAACCAAAAAGGCAGTAGTGGAATTCCTTTTTGAAGACATTTTCACTAGATTTGGATTACCCCGAGAGATTTTTACTAACTAGGATACACAGTTCACATCAAAGTTGGTCAAGGCTCTCACTGAACAATATCGAATGAAATATAAAAATTATACTCCTTACCACCCCCAAGCCAATGGGTAGGTGAAATGCACAAACAAAGTGTTAGAATCCATCCTAACCAAGACCATTCAATTACATCACAAGGATTGGGTTGACAAGTTGTTGGAGTCATTATGGGCTTACCGCATAACTTGGAGGAATGTGACAGGGCACACCCCATATGTGATAGTTTATGGTAAGAATGTGTTGCTACTTATTAAGTTCCAAGTGAAAACATATCGAATTGCCACTCAACTCGGGATGAATATTAATGAAGCCAAACCACAAAGGTTAATGTAGTTGAATGAGCTTAACGAGATTAGAGAGGATGCATTCCATCGAACCATGTTGGTGCAATATCAAAGAGCTAATTTGCATGATAAGTTTATTAAAAAGAATATTTTCCATCCAGGAGATTGGGCCTTACTTTATGATAGTAATTTCAAACAATTCAAAGGTAAATTTTCCACTAGGCGGTTAGGTCCCTATGAGGTGGATGAGGTTTATGAAAATAGCTCATTCTGCATTAAAACTATTCATGGCAATCACACCTCTTTTGTAGTAAATGGCCTTCGACTCAAGATTTATCACCAACCGTTCTCCCGACAACAATTTCTGCAGGAGGTAAGAGGAGATCCAGAGAAGGAGTTGGTCCAAGAAAATGAACAACATCTTGCTAGTTCATCGAGTTGATTTCATTTTTTTATATCTTTAGGTGTTTCTCCCCACAACTCATGTAGAATAAAGGACAATTTTGTCTTGGGTAAGTTTATTACTCTAGCCAGACTTGACATATTATTTATGGGAAAGGAGCTTGCCAGAGTCTTCTTTGGATGATTTCAGACTCAAAAATCAAAACTCCTAAGAAGTGATTGATCCAGGATCGTAAAAATTACATGGAACAATGGTAGCCTAGGGATTCCTTGAGTACAAATTTATTATTTTCTGAACTTAAGGAAATACTTACGGAAAAGAAGCCCCTTGGAGTCTCCTTTGGGTGGTTTAGAATATCTAAATATAACAACCTCGAGTAGTGGCTACTTTATGCTCGTTAAAATTATAGAGTAGCAGTAGTTAGGGATTTGTTGGGTATAGAATTATTCTTTTCTAGGCTCAGAATAATAATTATTGAAAAGGAACCCACTTAGAGCTTTCCTTTTGGTCATTTCAAGCTCTCTAAATATGAAATTCCTCAGGTAGATATCATCCCTTGCCTAGTTAAAACCTATGGGATGGTGAGGAGGCTTACCATGTTTTGAAGGCAACTTTCAATAGATTTCATGACATTCAATCAAGGAGAAACTTGTATATTTTGTACTCCAAGTTTTGTTGTACTTAACAACTTTATGTGCTCTAATATGTAAAAAATAAAGTCTATTATTGTGAATGTATTTTGAGAACAACATTTTTAAAGAAAATTTGGTGTTTATGCTTCATTTTCATAAGCATCACTTCATCATCGGTGTCCTCTTCTACTATAAACCAAAGATGGTCAATCTCTACAGCTCAGTATGCTAAATCATTTTGAGTTAGTAAATTATGTTCTCATAATTTGTTTAGATTTAATTTGTAATATTTAAAATGTTGTCGAGTGATATGCAACCACTGGTTCCCTAAACACTTCTACCCTTTATTTCATAGCAAAGCCCTTACACTCTCTGTCTTATAATCATTACCTTATCCCTGTCATCATTCCTAAAACACCCATGTCAACCCTTTCATCTCATGTTAAATCCTCCCCGTCATCCTAATCATTATAAAACTTATCCACTTAAACCACATATAAACCATGGCTATTATCACACCTTCAGCCTTATACTACCTGTCACCGTGATAACCATTCCCATGGAGGAACGATGAGGGTGAAATCATTAGAACTATGAGGGTGGAGTCATCGACACAATGGGGACAATTATCATCAACATCAAGGCAACCAATTTGTTTTTCAATCATAAGGGAATTGTATTCCTATCTCAGTATTACAAGCAGAGAGTTTAGATTTTCAATTGGATTTGGAAATTGTGGTTTTACACAAGCATGGGGGTCGATCTTCATGAGCCAATCTTTGGCCAATTTTCCTAGAACTCTGAGTATCAACAATGCAACGAAGTTCTTGAGTAGCGGGGATGGTTTCCATTTTTAAGAGAATTTCAAGGATATAATAATAAAGTAGCCCTTAAATTTTCTCAGAACTTTGATGGAGAGCATGTTAAAGTTGTTAATTTGGATTTTAAGGTTATCAAGGAGTCTCTTAGCCACAGTATAGGGTTACCCTTTGTGGGTGAACCATTCTTAAAGGGTTTCCAATTACATATTCCAAATTTTTCTTCATTCCTAGAGCCATTCTATCAGTCAGTCAGCTCGACGAAAGGTATACTACCGAGTTGTATCGAAGAGAAATGGCACCCTTTAATCACCATGTTACATCGTTTTGTTACCTTTGAGGGAAATTATGCTATATTGTTTTTATATCATATTCGAATATTATCACATTTTGTAAAAGATATCAAGATCAATATTGCACATTTCTTGAAGTTAAGCTTGAATAAAATGTATCTAGGGGTACAATTAGCGAGAAGGAACCTTGAGAAAACCTTATATCACCACAGTCTTATTAAAATGGTAGTCGTTGCTAAGCTTACAAAGCAGCGGAGGTCTTCAGAAGAATTCCTAATTGAAATTTTGTTGGGGAAGAGACATAGTTGAAAGGTCGAGAATGGTTGGTGGGACAGTCACTTAAGCATAGAGGAGAGACCTTGTCATAGCATTCCAAAATGATGCCTACCCTATAGATAACCTTATCTCTCCTATTTTCGAAAACCCTCAAGAATCGACACCCTATTCTAATACTATGAAAGGGAGGTCATCCTGAAAATGCAAAAGGGTAAATAAGTGAAGGAACAAGTGAAGTAGGAGTAGTTAAGACTGACCTAATCCAATTGATATTTTATGGTTGAAAGGTAAAATATATGCATCGAAAACTCCTAAAGCTCATGCAGGGGCCAAACCAAAGCCTAAGTGGAGGAAAGCTCTTTTTCTAGCCCAAGTTCTAGCAATTTCCAAGGGAGAGACTTCGATCCAAGGTCGTTGAAGAAATAGAAGCATGAACAAACTTAAGACACCTAAAGTTATAAATTCTGAGTCTATTGATGTTATTTCCTCTCTTGAGTTAGATGGAAAGGAATTTCATTCTTCCCCTAAAGAAAGTCTTGTCTTAGCATCTACAACACACATCCCCTTCAGCATTGCACAATATTTGGAAACATAGTCCCCTATTTAGTCCTTGCCCAACAAGAATCATAGTCAAAAGGTCAACAGAGAAGTTCAACAAGCTTCCTTATGAGGGAAAAGTCATATAAAAACACTAGGAGGTAGCGCCTCTAAATAATCAACAACACCCACGAAAAGTATGACTCATATAGTAGAAGAAAACACGAGTATTCATTTAGTGAAGTTGCAGAGAAAGATTATTAAACTTCGTAAGAAACAAAACAAGTATCGAGCGTTATTTTAGTATGTCAGAGAAGTTAACCATCAAATCAAAGAAACTAATCTTTGGTTGTATTCCTGGAATGATGAGATGAAGCAAAAAAACAAGAAATTGCTTCTTAGGAAAATCTCCAAGACGAAGCCCACCAAAAAGCTAAGTGCTCAAGAGTTTTTTTTGTAGTTCCAGAAGTGTTTTGTTCCAATTAAACATGGGTTGGAGGTCTTGGTTAAGGCCGCTAGTCTTTGACTAATGTTTCTTTTGCTACCACGTCGGTACTATTTTTGGCATACTATGGAAACATCCATAAGGACATGCATTCGAATCAGCATGGGGGGATGTTGGTACTCATTTTGTCCCCATGTTTCTACCTCTTATCCCTATTTTCACCATCTTTTTCCTATGAAAGTACTCCTACTACCTACCCTATTACCTACATCACTACCTAAACCCTACTCATACATGACTAAGAGTTAAATGCACTTAACTCATATCATTTTTCTATTTTTGATTGAATTTAAGTGAATTTTTGAGTCATGTCCCTATATGCTAACTATTTATTCATGGGTTTAGCTGGAAGCTTGGAGATAGGGTTGAAAGATCCACATGAATAGAAGGATGCCTCATCATCAACCAACCGATCCTTGACCGAGTTCGAGATAGTGTGGCCATGTGGGATCTTTCCTCTTGTTTTGATTGTCAAAAATTACACAACGATCTCTGAGGACAAGCACGATGCTTGTGGGATCAATTTGTTATGTTAAGTGTGATAATTCCAAGGCCAAAGATTTTCCAGATCAGAATCAAATGACAAGTTTCCATCTCTAAAAGTCATATTGGATGTCATGGATTAATTTTCTAATCTTAAGGAGACCATGTGTAAGGACCTGCGATCCTTGAGCGCTCCTGGCTTGAAGTGCGAAGAAGGAAAATTGAAGTGCGAACACAACCTTAGCATGGGAAGGTATAATGAAGTGCGTAGGAGGGAAGAGCGACGATTTTATATGCGTGGAGGGATGGGTTTGAACGCATGGAGGCCGACCTACGAACATGGGCAAGATGACATGTATCTTGGGCGAGATTGCGATGGAGTAGGGGTGTTGGGCAAGTCAGCTAGGCATCCAAGACTTCGCCCTATCTCTGGTATATATTGGAGATGCGTTTGACTCATTTCGACCATCCCTCAATACACAACATCTTTGCTCATGTGAAGAGAAGGCGCAGAACTAGAAGGTGGACGCACAAGAGGTGAAGGCGTAAATTTGGATGATGTGCCCATTCTTGGGCAAGGCTGCACGGAGTTAAGTGTCATTCTCGGTTTTGGGTAAAGGGCGCGGATAGAGTCGCCCGCCGGTTGAAGAAAGGCGTGCACAAAGTGTGGGCACCCGGTTTGTGCCATGACTTGGCACGGGTTCTTGGGTGACTTGGGTGAGCGCTTGCCCATCATGCAAGTGTGCATGGTCACTTGGTGAAGTGTTGAGATTGTGGACAAAGGTGTGTCTCGGGTGGAGGCACCCATGTGTGACGACTTGGAGGCGCGCCCAAGTTGGGCAAACAACGAGATCATGCGACAAGGTGAATGAAGGGTTGGTGAGTCATGCGGCAATCGTGCAGAGGTGCCGACAAGCTAGGCAACCGAGTTTGCCGAAGATTGTAAATCTGGCTAAGCATGAAACTTGGAGTTTCCAAGTATACTTGTAAAGCTTGTAACTTGTAAAAGATTGTATAATATATTATCGCGCAGACTCATTGTTCAGAGAATTTCCCCTCCCTTTATACTGTGCAATTGTGTTCTTCATTTATAATTGCTGATGTTAATGAATGTGTATGGGTGTTCATTGGTATAAAGGAACCATTAATAATACTTGGTTCTGAAACACAAACTAAGTAGGAATAAGTGGTTAGGCGTAGTCCACGAACATAAGTATTCGTGAAAAGAAAGTGTTCGGTGGTGCCGCACCTCGCCTAGAGCGGTTGAAAGACTACCGCAGGCTTGGGGGCGTGACACCATGTCTCTTGATACCTTTTTTCTCCATGAACACAAACTAGTGGATAGTAACAAAGTTATGTTCCATAATCCATACCTAGTACAAATATTCTATATATATAGTTACCAGAAAAAAATAAATATAAAATATTATATTATAATAGTTAGAGTAAATATAAAACATAATATTATAATAATTAATAATTGGAAAAATATATCCTCATTGTAATAATATAATTCAAAAGACCATGAAAGTTAATTAAATTTAAGAAATTCTTATACAAAATATTACTATAAAAATGCCCTTTAATTATTTCCAGGCATATATTAAACGCGAAATACAAGATTTTCAAAATGATGTCCCATAGTAGTCTTATGTAATTGGCAATATTGTGAAATTTATTTAGTTTGGAATCTAGATCTCCTAAATGAAGCCCGCATTTTACTTGATAGGGTCATAGTTATCTTTTTATTCATAGTTATTTTTAGATCATGTGACTTCATGTTAAAGGAATATGAGATGGATAATTTTGGAGGAAAGTGTAGATTAAATATGATTTGTTAAGAAAAAAATAAAATAATATGTTATTCGAAAACAATGTAGTTTTTATAGGTGGTTATATTGCGATGGTTCTAATATGAAGTTATTTGTGGTTCTTGTAAAATTTGGAATTTAAAGTTCAAATTCTCTCCTCACTTATTATCTGAGGTCTCCTTGAAAATACGTATAAAGTGAGATTACCAATTGCTCTAATACTCTTAAAAAAACTCGGAACATTAAGGATGTGCATTCCTTTATGATGAATTTCCATTGTTACCCTAGTGTATGGATGATGGGCCATGTTACACAATAAAAGGAAATAGTGTGGCGTGTGTCTATTAGTGAACGTTGTGAAGAACAACTTATTTCTTTTGTGCATATTTCTTTCTGTGGATTTTAGTTTTTGGTGTCTATGTCACACAAGGGTGTAGTTATCTTAGTATTCATGAATTTTCCAAGTGTGTATTAGAGCATTTTAATTGTGGCAAGATTTTTTGTTTTTTGTGTGGTTCAATTCACTTTTTCTGCGTTTTAGTTTTTGGTGTTTATGTGACCGAAGGGTATAGTTATTTAACTCTTTATGAACTTTCGAGCTGTGTGTGTAATTTAAGAGAAAGTTTATTATGTTGAAACTTGAGACTCGTAAGCTTGTATCTAGTTTTCTTCAATAAGGGTGCCCTATTACTTGTTCGAGGGTAGCTTCTACATGAGTTATCTAAGATTGAGTGGAAAGCATCGAAAGGGAACTTTTGTTTAACAGTTTTTTATATGTTAACTATGGTATTTTATATGTTAACTATGGTATTGCATTGCTAAAAGACGGATAAGAAGTGTAGAAACAATTCACAAAGGGGTGTTTTTTTGTGAAGTAAGACTTCAGAATATTTTGTAGATACTATTATCGAGCATATTTTCTTGGCGGTATTGATTGTGGTGACCAAAGTCTAATTTTCAAGATCTCGATGAATGTAGAGAATCATGTAAGCGTGGGAGAAATCTATGCAATGGTCAATCGTCGGAAAATTCGATAGTGCATTTGTGGTTTGAGCATTTGTATCGAAAATACATTCAAGATATATGAGTAATTACCTTAAAAAGTGCAAAGAGAGACCGATAGGATTGCTAAATTGGAATTGTATAATTGGACAGTTTGTACTTTGGTTTGAAATAATAATTGTGTATTAGATTTAGGTTTTTTAGTGTATTTGTGTTAAGTTGGTAATACACAATTAAAATAATAATTGAAATATTGAGCCATGAAAGTTGACCAATATATAATTTTCCACTTATTTTACCAATGAAATATTTAGAACTATTGTGAAGAAATATTGATTTTCTAGTTATACCAAATGAAATCGTAGGTACTTATTACTTTTGCCTCATTTTAGGCATTCTATGATGTTTCATGAAAGGCATTTATTATTTTTATTTTTTTCCAATCTGGCATTCTATGATGTTGCATGAAGAGCATTCATTATTTTTATTTTTTTCCAATCTATGATATGGTGGCATTCAAAATATAAGTTGCATTCTTATTTCAATTTATATTCCCTATGATTAGTGATTATCTCATTAAGGAAATTATATATATTTGTTATAAAGCAAAATAATGACTTTTTAATACTAATAAAGATTTATATCATAATCATATATTTGAATTATTTCAATCATATTAATAGAATTTACATTTTGAAAAATTACATTTTTATATAATTATAATTTCAAAAATATAAATAATCATTAAACATCAAAATAAAGAACATACAATTTAAAACAATATTTTATAGTATTTCTTAAACTCTCAAATGCATACGTGATTTATTGATTTAAAGTAAAGATAATCTATTCACAAGGAAACAACACAACATATCCATATGAAATTTTAAGATTTAATCCATAGGAAAATTTTAAGAAAATTTTAAGATTTCCTCCATTTCATGAGATCATAAGGATTTGTGTTTTTATGTGTAAAAATAGATATTATATATTATTTCATTTAGCTATTTTTTTATTTCAAATATTATTGTGATTTTTTCATCTTACAATTCATTTATTTTAATTAGCTAGAAAACTTCCTAAATCTATATTTATAATATAATATTCAAATTATAAACTTATTAATCTTTGTTTTAGATTTAAAAAATAAGTTTTGGACAATTACATAATTACATTAAAAATTCATTGTTTCTATTAAAGAAATGGAATAAGATATGCTTTTTCTTATATATTCTCTTTTATTTATTATTATGTTACTAGGAGCTTAACTTTCAACTCATTTTTAATTGTTTTTTTTAATTGTTTTTTAAAAATTTATTAGATTTCCAAATGTTTTTAAATTAAATAAATATTAAAATATTATATATATGGGAGTTGGATCATTAGTTGATGCCCGTGGCATGCCATACAACTCCAAAATGCAAGGATGTGGCGGTAAATTCTCTCCATCTTGATATCTTGTTTATGTAGCTAGAAGAGAATTTTCTCCATGTGCTTGTAATTCGACATTCCCTGAAATGTCACCTCCATACCTGCGGATATCCTCCATCGCCTTACCTAGTAGACTCTTCATTAGCCAAGTACAGTGTTTTCTTGAAATGTGTGATTCTCCCACTGGTGTTCCTGGATGCGAAACAATAGTCCTTCAATTATCCTTCTCTTCCTCCATCCCCTTATCTTTCCAGGGAGTTGGGCCTATCGTGAGGCGCCCACTTCCACTCGCAACACAGGCCATGACTTGTGTGCTAGAACACTATTGACACTGAGAAAAAGTTAGACTCAGAATTATTTTCGTAATCACCACCTTTCTTCTTCTTGTTTCTTCTCTCCTCCATTTCTCATTGCATACCTGCAGGGCGGACCAAAGGCCGTAGATCTGAGAGGGGAGGTCTTTGACCCTTACCCCATGGCCCACCATTGTTCCCTTCCCCCTTACTATGGATTTTATGGTCATCTCACCCTGTCTCAAGCCAAGCCTAGTGGCCCTCCTTGATTCTTGGTTCTAGATCCTTACTCAGTGGGCCCAAAAATAAATGGCTTTGCCTCTGAGATCCCCCACTAGTTTTCAACTCACGATTCTTGGCCTTGGTATCAATGGTCTCATCCTTAAAACTAACAATGCAATCAGCTTTATATATGGAAACTCACAAATCCTTATAAAAAGAATTGATCATACACTCTTAATCTATCAACAAAAACATTGCACCTAATTCAAAGTCTATTCATCTTAACGGTTAGAGAAAAGAGTTAAAATTGCATATTGTACCTTCCATATGTCCATGACTTCATGAATTGTAACAATGAAGTTTATTCCCCATGGAAAACAGAGACACCATTAATGCTCGAATGTTATGGGTAATGTTTTTGCAGGGGAACCTCCTGTAAGCAGTTCTTGAATATATTGTAATGCTATTTAAAAAAATGGAACAACCAAACTCTATATATCACAGTAAGGCGCATAACATTAATTGTCCCAAAGTTAAATTTGTTTAAAGAACAAGTCTTAGAGATTAATGATTATCGTTCCTTTTCAAAATGGGATTAAATTACGGTTCATATTTAAAGCAAAATAAGTGAAGGACATATAACGCAATTTCAATATTACCATTTAAAAGTAACTAAACATTATTTATGATGCGAAATATAAAACATATGGAAGAGAAGGGAATATTCAGATTTCGAGGGTTACAGCTGATACAAAAGGATAAGGATAGGGAGCAAACACTTGCCCTGCGTCAATAGCCTTCCACTGCCCAGTTGACGGCTGAAAGAAATAGGTGATCGGATAATCTTTCTCATTAACGCCACTTACAAAAATCCACTCACGCCACGGTGCAGCACAGAAAATAAATTCTAAATTTTGTGGAACAGAAGCTACAGGTATCCACGCATTTTTCTCAGCATCATACTTCATCACTTGTTTTGAAACGATCACGTACAGGTTCTCACATATACGGACAACATTGGAATCCATAATACGCCTTCGTAAACTCCACATGTTTTCCAGCGTCTGCCAACCGCCCGTCTCGTCATCAAAAACTTCCGCGGTACTTAAGGCTGCGACTGCTCCACCAGATGGCATTCCACTTATCACCATAAATTTCCCGTCCAGGTAAACGCCCGCAGATCCACGGCGGTTTTGAGTCATGGGAGGCAAGATTTCCCACCTGTCTTCTTCCACGTCGTAAGCTTCCACAGTGGACAGAGAGTTGCCATTCTCATCTTGGCCACCAGCGACGTAGATAAGTCCTTTCGAAGAAGAAACTGCAGAAGCGAAGTTTGTACGACTAGTGGGTATGTTGGAGCCGCGGCGCCATTTTTTGGACACAAAATCAAAGATGAAGACAACAACGTCCCACATCTCAGTTTCGATAAAACATCCTCCAAACACGACAAGCTTTTCATTCACACAAACCAACACGATCTCAAATGGAATAAGATCAAAAGGAATAGGTGGTGTCCTTTCCCACGTCTTCTCCACAGGGTCGTATACTGTTATTCCATAAACAACGGGAGTGAGATTTTCTTGAATAAGACATATCAAATGTTGGCTCGTGCCATAGGTCTTTCTGTCCTCATAGAACCGGGGACTACACATCATTTCCTTCCAGCTTCTGCACACATCCTTCAACTCATCGTGTGATATGTAAGGAGCGCGCAACAACACTTGCCGTTGGATATCAGTAGGAACATTCAGAAAATCTTCCATTATTGGCAATGATGAGAGATTCGGTAAATGAATGTGGCTTAGAAATTGTGTTACCGCAGAAACCCTCTTTTGTCTCTTGGATGCGTATATTGAGATTTTATTCTTTCTACTAACACACTTTTGTCTCTTGGCTGCCTATATTGAGATATAATTCTTTCTATTAATACCTTGAGCAGTTGACCTGAGGTGAACTATTGGCCGACTTTAATGGATGACTACCATTTTCGTTGTTCCCTAAAGCTCAGAAATGTCCATCTATATTAATTTGTTTATAATTAATAATTAAAATACTCGTATTTATATTTATATTTATATTTATCAGTATTTATTATGAATATTAAATTTTCGTATTTATTAAGAATATTAAAGTTGTGCTATATGTTTTTAGATATAAACTATGTAAAATACTTTCAAATCCTTTAACATTTTGAGTGGATGATACATTTTTTAGTTGGCATAATACAAGTTAAAGTAATATAAATTACAAATATAAAAAGTAAGGAAGTAAAACTAGAGAGAGGAGAGAAAAGATCAACAAGGCATCCTCAATATTTTGAAATTGACATTTAACATGGATTTAACTAAATTTATTAGTTTTCAGCCTTTTTAATATCACAAATACTATAAATTCTATTAAACCTAGTCTTTTTAGGATCTAAAATCTCTAGTACGAGGCTTCACTATGAATTAGGTGATCTTATTTAATAATTTAGTTTTTGTTCTTTATGTTGGTTCTCTGTGTAATATAAGCAACAATTTCATATTAACTAATAAAATAGGTACATTCTTGTGGCTATTGACCAACCATTAGGAAAACAACAACAATAGCATACCACAAGCATAGAGCTTTTGTCGATATTACTATATTGATATGATAATGCAATAATAGAACAAAAACATTCTAATGTAGAGTTACTATATAATCTATACCTATAATTAACATGAGAAGCATATTTTTTTTAGTCAAGATAAACAAAAATTATCAACCTAAACATATATGAAGGAGAGTCCCTAGGTATTTCTTATGGATTCTCATTCTCCCCTACTAAATTTGGGAAGACCACATCAACAATCTTATCAACTAGAGAGGCACTTTGTTATTTAATTTCTTTATCTATATCTAGATGGCATCAACACATACGAATATTTATTACTCAAATTCACTTCTCTCCAAAAGCACCTTACCCACATTGACTTCATATGCTAGTAGAGAATGAAAATTTGAAGATATATCATATGATTGATGTAGATATTTCTTGTATCTCAAACCCAATCTCTCACATCCTCTTGAATCTCTTCATCTTGGAGAAAATTTCTCTCCATCTAGTTTGTTTGCGTAATATTTATTTTGGCCTTATGCATTTTTCTTAACCCTAATCCGTGGTTCCGCATGCCTTCCATGATGACTTCAATGACCTTGGGTTCTTCCAGGATGAGCATACTAAAGGGTAGATGAGAACCATCGAAATTTTGGGAAAAATTTAACTCTCAATTTACTCGAAAATATAAGGTTCAAATGGAGGGGACAAGGAAAGAAAAAGTATTTGATAAAAAAATGATGGGGGAAGTACTTGCAAGCAAAAAATTTACCTCTTGCAAACAAAAATTAGAACATCCAAAAGTAAAACTACATCAAAAAATACAAGAAATGACTAATGTAACCAATATACCTAGATTAGAGAAGGCATGGGCTGGTGAGGTGAGGTTCTCAGTCGAAATGTGCATCCATATCCATGTATATTATGGTTCAGTCAGGTAGTGAGGGTTTCTTTCCGCAATGAGTAGAAATAGGAGGAAATAACATCCAGAGAGGAACTACCAATAGTGTTCTTATGCATTTTCTCCATCTATCGTCTTGGAGAAAATATCTCTCCATCTAGTTTGTTTTAGTAATATTTATGTTGTTCTTATGCATTTTTATTAACCCTAATCCACTGCAAACTAGGGATCAAAATAACACATAAATTCTACTTCCTCAACCCAATAGGGCTCCCAAATACTCTACGTATCTACCTAGTCCTTCATTTCATTATGCTACACCTTGTGCCTCTGCTCTAACATCAACCGCGTCCAGTGGTTCTCCTTCACTCTCGAAGATTTAATCGTAAGCCCTTTTATGTGTATCCCAACATAAAAGAACCCAAAACCCACAACTATGTTTTCGATTTCCTACTCCAAACAACCCGCAGTTATTTCATAGTGTGTTGTTTCTATTTTCCATAGTTTGTAGTGCACTCTCTCTATGTTGTTTTTTGAAAATCACCCTAATCGTTATCCATTATTCGGTCTCAGTTGAATCTTTTCTCCCACCGACCCCTTTGCAAGGCCCTCATGTTTTGTGTACATAATGCAACCAATGATGTATGATAAGGGGGTGATGGGCTTGTCATCCATTTAGGAATCCCGTACTCAATCTCCCTTCCTACCATTCAAGTCATTAAAACTCAATCACAGGGTTGGCGGCCATTAATGCATAGCCTTGACTTGTCAACATTCCATGCAACTCCTCCTCAAAACACTAAATCCATGTCCACTCTACTTAGTGATTCATTGTGTTTAAATTTCCGCAATTCAATACATGAATTACAAGTAATGAATTACAATTCATAATAAAAATTACAAAATGGATTACAATGTTGAAAAGTGTAACTAGGTTCAGTCGTCATAATCACATTTAATAATTATTTTATGTAAAATATGTAAGGAATAAAAATAAAATTATTGTGATGTCTGACTAATGGGTTTCGTGAGCAAGGGATTTTATTTTTATTTAAGGCTCTCATTGAGATATTTTAGGGATTTTTTCATCTAGTCATAAAAGCATATAGAGTCGTTGTCATGTATTGAAGGCATATTACACATTGTAAAAGTCAAATTTATTTTATATGTCACCCTCCAAGAACTTGTCACTACTCCTCACTCAAGTCAACCTATAATGAAAGGGAAAACTCTAGAAAGATAAATCATCCTACACGAGTGATCATGTCTCCCTAATAGTCATGGACAAACCACTATATATAGTAGTGGTCAACCTCATTTGGAGGAAAACAATTCGGGAAAGAAATTAAGGGATAATCAAGTGTGACATTATTGTGGGACCTTTTGTGGGCTAATCTATCCTCACACATGTGAATATTACATATCTGAATCAGGTTGAAGGTTGCAGTCATACAAGGGTGATATAGATTGGATGAATACTCCACTTAAGGAAGCCAAGTAGAAGAGAAAGAAATCTCCCTCCAAAACGAGACCATTCAAGGATCAAACAATGGATCTAGGGTTTTAGTTATGAAGCAAAAGGTTACAGACCTACAAGAAGGGGCCAAAATTCTGAAGGAATCAAAGAAGAAAAAGAAGAAGAAGTAGAGACATTATCTAAGGTTAAACAGGAGGCATATGACTTGGCCTTGGAAGGGATCTAGTGTCAACGGTCTTTGTCATGGTCTTGGTATTCATACATTGAAGGTTCTACAAGGAGAATTTATTTGGTTTTTCCTAACAAAGGGCGAGAGGTTTTGGCCATGGATGACAACCTATATACTGTGTCTCTTGTCTCTTTCTCGTTCATGAATTGGTAATTGTCTTGATGAAAAGAACACAATAGTAACATAGGAAATAGAATATCATAATCAAGAAGTGGAAAGACTCCTTGAGGAAATTATCAAAGTAAAGAAAGCACATAACTATCGGTGCCCTGGATTTCTCAACATGGTATTGGAGCTAAGGTGATGATTTGGAATTAAACAGAAATGGAACAAATTAGATAGATAACCATGAAAATAGAGATGCAACGGAAATAATACTTCATTTCCTTAATGTAAAATGCTGAAATATGCTTACAAACAAAAATGGAAATAAACCAGCTAAGGCGATGGTAGCTTATCTCTGAGAAGAGATGTGGCAGCTACATGCCTCTGAACTGTGTTACAATGAGGCTCGAAGCCCTATTTATTGTTGAGAAACAATGGAAAACCCTTAGCATATACAAACCTAACCCTAGAAGTTGAAACACCAAAATGTGGGCCTCGTTTTGGGTAAATTGGTACATCACCTTCCTGGGGTCGTAACTTGGGCACCCAATCTCCATTTGAGGCATTCAATAGCTCGTAAGAAATATCTATCCAAGCACTAAAACATTGGGAAGAGAAACATTAGTCCATGGACCCCTGTTGCTCCCAGATTTCCCAAAATATGTCGTTTAGGGCCTCAAAACGGCTCCAAAGTTCACAACATGAAAAACTACTAAAAATAGTAAATTGTGCTACAATTAAAGAAACTGAAAAACTGAAAGAGAGAGTTGTGAGGGTCCAAATGGGATAAGTGGGTGGCAACCAACATCCACCTGGATTAGGTGACAAAGTCAATAAGGGGTATTTAATCAAATAGAGGCACCAAAGTTAGTGGAAGGATACCAAAGCACAATTTCATGATATACATCATACCAAAGCACTAGATTGAAGAAATCTTGTTCGAAAAAAGTCTTGGGATCGCAATAAAGGAGGAAGCAGAACAAAATACCAAAAACCCTAGAATAATTTCTAAGAAAATCTCTCAACCATCATCTAAGGAGTGGAAGATTTTTCAAAATACCAAAGAATGTTAGATCAAATAAAATTGTCATCATCTTCAAATGGGGTTTTAGAACAATTATCTCTCATTAAATCAAAACTTTAACCTTTGTAGAACTCCAACAAACTGATCTCTCTCCAAAATGGAACAAGGATTACTCTTGTAGAAAGAATCTATCAAGAAGTAGTCTTCTACGATATATATCACTGCCAAGTTAAAGGAAGAAGCAACCATAGAAAGAAGCATCTACTCAAGTAAGTATATTTACGACTTCATCTCAATCTATCAAAATGTATTTTTACAAGGGGAGAAAAAAATTAGTTGGGGCTTCAAATTTTTCTACATGGAAGAAAAAAACACATCTAAATCTTATTGAGAATGAAGTCATCGAGCAAATTAAGGGGTCAATAACCCAACCTCCTAAATAATATTCTCAAACATTTTCTAAATACATGAAAGGGGCAGTGAGGGCCTAGAGGATTGAGATATGATCCATTAAGGGCTCTCTCATCCCATGTGTATCAAAATTAAGCAGTTCAAAAGATATAAAAACAAATTGGTAGAGTTGCTTTCCAAAGTACTGCAGGAGCAGTCATCTCTCTAAGGCAATAACTCTACAAATTGAAGACTTCAAAGGAAGAAATAATAGCCTAATATTTCATGAGGATTTTAGAAATAAGAGGTCAACTTCAAGATCTATGTGAAATAATTTCTGACAAAAAAATGACCATCATAGTAATAAATGCACTATGAGAGGAATGGGGTAACTTCACTTCAGATATTTATGGGAAGAAAGGAGCCACTCCTTTCCATGATATATGGTCATTATGCAATATTGAAGAGACCAAGATAAAGGAAAAAACTAACATTGGATAAAATGAGAAAAGTCAAGCATATGTTCTTATCACAAAGAGAAAAGACAAGTTTTGTAAATTTAGCCCTTAGAAAAAGAAGAACATGGATAATATTCAATGTTATCGATGACACAGATATGGGAACTATAGAAGATATTGTACTAAACTTAAGAAGGACAATAACAAGAGAAATAAGGATGAAGCTGTTGGAATTCAGAGGCACAACAATATTAATTAAACACACAGCAGAATAAATCAAGCACATAAACACAGTTTTTAACGTGGTTCACCCAACCAATCTGGGCTACGTCCACCAAACATAGGCATCAGGAATTTATTAATCAAATTGGAGATTACATAATGAAAACCTCATAAAGCTCTCACCCCTCTCAGCAAACCATCTGAATGGTTTCCTGTTATATAGCATAGAAAATCTAACAGCCTCATTAACTCCCTCACATCAAATATAGGAGGCATTAACTCCCTCCCAACAACCTGGAGTTAATCTAAGACCTGAATTCTATTGTTGTCATCAGCTGAGATTTTTCCTATTTTGCTACAAACAGAAAATCTCAACAATCTCCACCTTGACAAAAATTCATCTCATGCCCTGTTATTATTATTTTATCTTTTCTGCAAGCCAAGAGAAGCCAAACACCAGCGTAGCTTCTCTAACAAAACTGGTTTCGTGAACATGTCTGCACATTTTTCCTTTGTATGCACCTTTTCAAGAGAAACCCCCCTTTCAGTGATAACCTGTCTTACAAAATGGTACTTAATTGGAATATGCTTTGGTTTGCTATGATAGGCCGGATTCTTAGCCAAATGTATTGCACTTTGACTATCACAAAGTAACCTGATGTTGTCCTGTAACCTACCAAACTCACCAAGCAAACCTTTCAACCAAACCGCCACTTTGCAAGCATGAGAAGCAGCAATGTATTCTGCTTCAGTAGTGGACAAAGCAACAATGTTCTGTAGCTTTGCCATCCAGCTGATAGCTCCACCTGCAAGAGTAAAGACGTACCCTGAAGTTGACCTTCTCTTATCCAAATCACCTGCAAAATCGGAATCAACATATCCGCAAACAAATTCACTACTCTTATTGTAAGAAATACAATAACTACTTGTGCCTCTCAAGTACCGAAGCACCCATTTTACTGCTGACCAGTGCTCTTTACCTGGATTTGCCATGTACCTGCTGACAACCCCAACTGCATGAGAAATATCTGGTCGCCTACACACCATCGCATACATCAAACATCCTACTACATTGGCATACGGAATTCGAGACATATAATCCTTTTCTTCATCTGTATTAGGACATAAACTCGAAGAAAGCTTAAAATGGGAAGCTAAAGGGACTGAAACAGGCTTCACATTATTCATACCAAACCTCAAAAGTATTTTCTCAACATACTTCTGTTGTGATAGCCATAGCTTACCATTGCCCCTGTCTCTGAAAATCTCCATGCCCAAAATCTGTCTTGCCGCTCCTAGATCTTTCATATCAAACGTCCTTGCCATCTGAGTCTTCAACCTGTTGATTTCTTCAATGCTTTTGCTTGCTAAAAGCATATCATCAACATATAACACTAAGTTAATGAACATGCCATTATTTAACTGCTTAAAGTAAACACAATGATCATATTCACTTCTTACATATTTTTGACTCAACATGAAAGAATCAAACTTCTTATACCACTGCCGAGGTGACTGCTTCAGGCCATATAATGACTTCTTGAGCCTGCAGACAAATTTCTCATTGCGATGGTGAACAAACCCTTCTGGTTGTTCCATATAAATTTCCTCATCTAAATCACCATGTAGAAATGCAGTCTTAACATATAACTTCTGCAACTCTAAATCAAGCAAAGCCACTAATGCTAACACAAGTCTAATTGAAACAATTTTAACCACTGGTGAAAATATCTCATGAAAGTCTATGCCAGCTTTCTGAGAAAACCCTTTTGCAACCAGTCTCGCTTTGTACCTGTCTTCCGTATCATTCACACCCTGTTTCACGTTGAACACCCACTTGCATCCCACAGTTTTCCTACCTTTGGGAAGTTCAACCAGATCCCACGTGCCATTCTTTCCTAAGGCCATCATTTCGTCCTTCATGGCTGCTTTCCATTTGTCACTATTTGAACCTTCTACAGCTTCCTGATAACACAAAGTTTCATCATCATTAGCGATCAAAGCAACTGAAGTAACATGATCATCATACCTTCTCGGAGGGCGTTTGATCCTTGTAGACCTCCTTAAGAATGTTTCTGGTGCTTCCACAATTGGCTGTCTATCATCTGTAGGAACTTCTTCATGATCGCCATCTGAGACTTGTTCATGACCTCCATTTGAACCCTGTTCATAATCTGATTCTGAAACCTGTTCAATACTAGAATCTGAACTATGGTCGTTATGGCTATCATTAGAAATGTTGTCAAACTGAATATGTTGGAAATCAGATACATCATCCTGTTTCAATCTACTATTTACATCTAACTGTACAAGAGAGGATTCATCAAAATTTACATCTCTGTTGATGATTATTTTGCGGGTAGTAGGATCCCACAATCTATATCCCTTTGTTCCAACACCATACCCAACAAAGATATACCTTTTAGACTTTGGATCTAACTTAGTTCGCTGATGTTTAGGCACTAGAGCATATGCATCACAACCAAACACTCTGAGTTTAGAATAGTCACAAGGGTGTCCTTTCCATACCTCTTGCGGAATATTGCAGTCTATGGTCGTTGATGGAGATTGGTTTATCACATAACAAGTTGTTGCCACCACTTCTGTCCACAACTCCTTCGGAAACTCGACGTTACTCAGCATACTCCTTGCTCTCTCCAGAAGAGTTCTGTTCATGCGTTCAACAACTCCATTTTGCTGAGGAGTATAAACCGTGGTCTTATGTCTCTCGATCCCTGCATCCTTGCAATAGCTATCAAACTCCTTGGAAGTAAACTCACCACCATTATCAGATCTTAAACAATTTATTGTTCTACCAGTGTTGTTTTCTACCAATGCTCTAAACTGCTTGAAAACTGTAAAAACATCAGACTTTCTCTTCAACATGTAGACCCAGACCTTCCTAGAAAATTCATCAATGAATGATACAAAATATGACGAGCCACCATATGACGTTGTAGGGGCTGGACCCCAAACATCTGAATGGATATAATCAACTATTCCTTTACTAGTATGTTTGCCTGTTTTAAACTTTTGTTTACTTTGTTTACCAAACAGACAATGTTTACAGAAATCCAATTTTCCAGATCTTAGATTAGGAAGTAACTTTCGGTCAGCCAAAATTTTCAATCCTCTTTCACTCATATGCCCCAATATTTGATGCCATAAGTGAATGGAACTACTGTCATGTTCAGACACAGACACATGATCTGACCCAGTTCTACCTTCTAACTGAAATAGATTTCCTACTTTCTTAGCTTTCATAACTAGTAAGATGCCTTTGTAAATTTTCATTACTCCACCTTGAATTACAGTTTTATATTCATTTGAATCAAGTGCTCCTAATGAAATCAAATTTTTCCTTAAATTTGGTACATGCCTCACATCTGTTAATATTTTTGTTGTCCCATCAAACATTTGCAGTTGTATGCTCCCAATTCCCACAATATCACATGTTACATCATTACGCATGTACACAACACCATCATCAATTGATTTATATGTTTTAAACCAATCTTTATGAATACACATGTGGTTAGATGCCCCGGAATCTAACAACCAATGTTGATCATGTTTTGAAACATTAGCAGACAATACCTCATCACTCATACCTGAACCAGACACTGAACCTGTATCTGTGGTGTTGGCTTCCTTCTTTTCTGTCGAAGAGCCTTCTTTAGCAGCCTGCTTTCGCTTCCAGCAATCCTCTTTCAGATGTCCAGCCTTGCCACAATGCCAGCACTTCACCTTTGGCTTCTTTCCTTTGGACTTTGAGCGAGAGTCGCTATGCTTTCCCCCGTAGTGTCTCTCTCGTGAGCGACCTCTGGCCATCATTACCTCTGATGTAGAGGTGTCTGCATTCGACCTCTTCCTCGTCTCTTGTTGTGGTCACCAACAACCCCCCTCTTTGTTTGATATTAGTAATAACATCAAGCAAAGGGGGACCCTTAACTAAAAAAATCCAACAAAATATTTTTGTTCAATAAACCTTTTGTATTAACTCCCTAAGAGCTATATCGCGTCGCAAAGGAAAAAGGAGCGCTTTCCCAAAGCGCATAAATACACTGAGGAGGAGCGACGCGAGAACTCATCGCATCACGTGCATTAAAAGGCACTCAAAAGGAGAAAACCTAAAGGACCGTCGACGGCCGATATGCGACGTCGCACGTCGCAATGTCGCATAAGCAGCACAAAGTGACAAAGCAAGAAACATTGCGACCTTGCGATATTGCGATATTCGATCTGCGACCATGCAAAGCTGCGACCTGCGATCTATGGTGTGCGACAAATGAGATCATCAATTGTTGCGATACCACCTATTTACATCGCGGTATTCGATGCTGCGATGCAAATCGCAGAAGCCATTTGTCGCAGGCATTCCTCGGCATGATCTGTGAGCCTAAAATTGGGCGCGCATCTTACGGGAAATTAATGATTGTACGCCTGTGTATCCAAAGATGATTATGTTGCGTTTTTCGAAGAGTCAATTCATAATGGGTGACATGATTATGCATTCATTAGAACTTAATTGCTTTCATGTCAATCTTTTCTTCTGTCTCTTTTCATTTACGTGAACTATAAGTCAGCTACTGATATAAATCTATATGCAGGAAACATCCAAGGAAAAGCGCCAGAACTAGAAGAACAGAGAGGAGATGACTTCGCAGATGGATACCGCATACAGCAGTACCGCGGATCCCAGAGTATTACTCAACAAATGCTGATTGAAATAGGCTATCTACAACTCAGAGTCAAAGGCGCACAAAAGCAAAGCGTTTTTGAAAGATCCTGAGTCCCAAATTGGGTAAAGCAAAAAGAAAAACGCTTAAGGGGAAAGACGTCTTAGAGAAGCCTGGAATAAAGAATGGAAACAAGTTTCAATTGAGAAAATCGTTCAGGCAACAAAATCCCCAGCTCATTGAGTCATTCGCACGGCCGGAAACCGAAATAGCAACAACACAATCAGTTTGAAAGAAATCTGAGTTGTGCTAAGTATACACGCCGTGAAGACACTCCTCCAGAAGAACACTTTCAAAAAATATCTTCTAGTTTGTCAGAAAGAGGTGCCAGCTCTTGTTATTTCTAATTTTCAAGCTTGAACAAAAGGAAACGACAAGCAGCCGACTCTCTCACGGCGAACAGCGCATCGCTTACAGCACTAAGGAGCAGATAGAGAAATGGTTAGAAATTAGATTCAGTTTTTTAGAAATAATTTTGTTTTAGTAAAAGGGCGGTCATTTGAAGCCGTTCCCTAAATTTGTGTAATTAAAATTAGCCGGTTAGTAGTATTTAACCCTTCTCGTTGCATTGGAGAAGGGTCCGGAAATTTGTCAAAAAACTTGTCCTCAGAACATGCACTTTTGCACCCTCGGAGGGGGTTTTTGATGAATGGACGGATCAAGATTTATTTATGTTTGCATTTTAATACCTGCTACTGATGTTGCACTTCTGTACTCTTAGTAGGCATTAGAAGTAAGTAGAAATAGATCATTATTGCTTCAGGTCTGTGAGTATAAAGTCAGTCATAAATGGTACTTTTATCTCTTGACGAGTTTAAGCTTACATTCTTAGAGTAATATACAGCTGATGTTTTTTATATGTTGACGTATGAATGAGTGGACTACCATTTGACACTTTTGTACGGTGGAGTCATTGATTTATGCTTAATACATGAATAACTGATTATGCGATATGCTGTTCACAACCGTTTTGCTTAACTTTTTATGTAGGGTGGTTCATCTTAGTTGATTTATATTATCATAATAGCTGAATAATCTTCATTACCAGTTATTGTGTGAAATCTTTCTAGATCGCATAATGGAAAAGGTTCTATCCCGGGTTAGCGCAGATTAGATGTGTTGTTCTTGATAGATTATAGTATCAAATTCAGTCTCAGAGTTTAGAACTAGATTAGCTTAGAAATAATTCCATATTTTCATTATCAAATTCTACACACACACACATCACCAAACTCTACACACACACACTCCACTTAGAACGGGAAGCTGGTCCCGTTATCCCCAGTCAGACCCGCTACACCAAACGGGCACGGAGCCGCCAACCAGGTTCCCGACCGGGTGGGTATCCCCCTTGTTGTTGACCCGATTTCAAGGCCCTCAACATATTTGGCACTAGAAGGAGGGCACGAACTATGAATGGCACCTAAAGAAACATCTAAATACCATTCTGAGAGTAATACACCCTCATCAACTCCCTCGACTTCTCCAACACGGTTAAAACCGGAATTTGAAGTCGCTCGAGTATCTACCGCTGCTACATATTCGAATATATCAGACCAATCTATCCTTGAACCCCTGAAATTTGAAATTTGATTCGTAAACTTCAGGGATTCTCTATTTTTAACCAGAAGTCTGATAAATCTAAAAGCAGCATGACTTCGCAGTACAATCCTGCTCATCCCCTTACCAGATCAAAGAGTGAAAAATTTGGCATACAACCAAGTGAACTCCCTCTCCCTACCAGGAAAATAGCAGGGAAAACACCACCAGAGTCTGACAGCCAGACTCCTTCATCCACTTCGTCCATATCAACTCCCTCACTGCGAAGTCAACCACCCACTCTTCCATTCCAACTCACCCACCCATATTCTACAAACCTTCCTCTGCAAACATCAAAAATCTTAATATCTTCATCTTCTCAGCATCAGGGATCGTCTTCTGCACTTCCATTAACTAGCAGCTCAACGATGGCCCAGTCTCCATGGAACAATCCTGGGGCGGTTTTAATGCCTCCATCCCTGAGCCCTATACCGGCCCATCCTGAGAAATGGCTGCCTAAATTCAATCCGGAAGCAGGAATGCTAGCCGAGGAACATATAATTAAGTTCATGCTTTCTGTTAATCTCAATGGAGTCACTAACGAAGACGCTATTGTCCGGCTTTTCCCTTATACAATGCAGGGAACAGCCGGGTCATGGTACTTTTTGTTACCTTCCGGATCCATCACAAGCTGGGACATTTTTCAAAGTTAGTTCCTCACCAAGTTTGGTGATGACAGATCCACGGTGACATTGATAAATGACCTATCTAATCTTAAGGCTGAGGCTAGAGAACCCATTAAAGATTTTAACTTGCGGTTCAATAAGATCCTCAACAAAATCCCCACTGCCTCACAACCCAGCGAGGAAGTAAGATGTGAGTGGTACATCACGGCTTTACCTCCAAACTTGGCTATCTTTGTAGATAGGGCAAACAAGACCACCTTAGTCGACAACTTGACAGAAGCGTTAGGAGTTGAAAAACGCGTGGTAGCCCTAGAAAAGAGATCCGCTATAGAAGAATGAAAATCTAAGAAGATCTCTTTCAAAGAAGACACTAAGAAGAATCAAACGAAAGATCCTTTCGATTTGGAAGGATTACAAAAAGAGTTGAAAGCCATGTCAAACGAGATGATTGATATTAAGAAACAAGTAGCAGAGACTTCTTCGAAAAAGCCCTTTAGGACTTTTAAAAGAAATCCTCCTATGGAGGTAAGACCACCTAGTGTTGTCTCAAACGTTGAATCTGAAGAAGGTGAAGAAGAAGAGAATACCACTGAAGGGTAGACCGACGAGGAAGAGGTCGTATAACTACAAGGAATGTGGGACTCCATCCTCCCACAAGAAGAGGATCAGGAAGCATTTCCTGTTAGCACGAGAAGCAGAAATCAACTTGATCCTCCCCTAACTACCCCAAAACAAAAGGGCGCAAGCCTTGCAACAAAAGAAAAGGTCGCAACCAAAAAGACAACTGCTAAAGCGACCCAGATTAGCCCAGTCCAATCTGATCAAACGCCTCCATCAAGAACACTAATAGTTTCGGATGAAATGGAGTATAACATCATTGATGACATGAAGAAGACTAGGGCTAATATCACTCTGTATGAATTGAGTAAATTGAAACATCAGCAAAAAATAATGATGAAAGAATTACACGCTGTGCCTACTACATCTTTACCTACAGCTGTAGCTTCCCACAATCTGGGAATACCTCCAACCAACACGATCAATAAAATTGATCCAAATGACATCGCCTTGATTGGAGGAAGATCAAGATCTCATACTCCTCCTTTTCTTCTCACATATGAAATCTTCAACAAAAACGTGCACAATTGCTTGGTTGATTCTGGTGCTTCGACGAATATTTTACCCAGATCAATATGTGCCAAATTGAATGTGCAACCTCAAAAATCCGTGGTACGTTAGATCAGCTTGATCGATCCCAAGTCGAAGTGATTGGTTAACTTAATCAGGTGACCATAAGATTGTCATCTAACCCAAAAGTGTGTCAGGTTATCGACATTCTAGTAGCTGATATCCCTGAGTTCTATGGTTTGATTCTTAGCAGGGATTGGTCGGAAAAGCTCCTCGGATATTTTTCAACCGATTGCTCGCACATGTGGTTACCATACAATGGTAAATCAAATCAGATAAAGGTTGAACGCGAATTGCACCAAAAATACATAGTGACAGAACTGGAAGGCGAAAATGAGGCCATAACGTACAATAGCAGCATTGTAGGCAATTACACAATAGATTCTTTCCTAGGTAATTTCAATGCTCATATTTCACCATACTTAGAGAATTCAGTTTTATCCCAAGTTGAAAATTTCTCCCAAACTGATGACTCAAAATGTTTTAGTTTTTTAGATAATTATGTAAATACATATTTATTTTGGAAGTTATATTTTGACGGATCTAAATCAAATGAGGGAGCAGGAGGAGGAAGCGTTCTGATTAACCCAGACGGGAACAAGATTATGCTCACATGCAGACTTGAGTTGGATTGCACGAACAACACAGTGGAGTACGAAGCTTTGCTTCATGGCCTATACAAAGCAATCAGATTAAACGTTAAGTATCTTCAAGTCTTTGGAGATTCGGAGATCGTCGTAAAACAGGTACGTAACACCATACATTGCCTGTCAAGTCATTTAAAGCATTATCAATCATTAGTTCAAGATCTCACTACACATTTCGTAGCATTCAACATCTCATCAATTCCAAGAATTCAAAACGCGAGCGCAGACCTGTTAGCTAACGTAGCCTCTAGACTTATCCCTTCTGAAGATTTTAGTCCTGATAGGTTTTCAATAGAATTAATCTTTAGACAATCCATCCCTGACAATATCACCAATTGGAGAGTGTTCAACGATGATCCTGACATCGTAAATTTCCTTACTTCTAAAGGATCCTACTCAAATCAGATAATCGACGAAGACCATCATGATCATCAAATACAACAAATTGGCTCCGACAATGCTATACCGAAATCGGTGGTCAAGTTAGAAGATTTAGATGATTTGAAAAGTCGGTTCAAAAGATCCGCCAATGCTAAACTTTGCAGTTCTACCCAGAACTATGAATTAGTAGACCTAGGGACCGATAAGAAGCCAAAAAACGTTAACCTAGGTCACGGCCTAGCCCCTGAAGAGAAATCAGCATATATCCGTCTTCTGAGACAATACAAAAACGTTTTTGCCTAGAATTACGATGAGCTAAAAAAATACAACAATTCTATCATTCAACATGTTATCCCTATGATTGACAATGAAAAACCTGTCCAGCAGAAGCTCAGAAAAATACACCCTAACCTAGAAAATCAGATAAAAATTGAGCTTAATAAGTTGTTGAGAGCCAGAATAATCTTCCCCGTCAGGC
Organism: Pinus tabuliformis; assembly: GCA_031772625.1. Lineage (NCBI taxonomy): Eukaryota > Viridiplantae > Streptophyta > Pinopsida > Pinales > Pinaceae > Pinus > Pinus tabuliformis. The sequence continues at coordinate 201,374,862 of CM062810.1, read as the reverse complement.
ATTCTAAATGGGTATCCAATATGGTGCCCGTTAGGAAGAAAAACAGAGACATTAGAATCTGTATCGATTTTCGAAATCTCAGCAAAGCCTGTCAGAAAGATAACTTTCCCCTCCCACCTATGGAGCAAATATTACAGGCAGTAGCAGGCTCAGAATTAATGTCATTCCTGGATGGATTTTCAGGATACAATCAAGTACTGGTGCATCCCGATGATCAGTTAAAGACTACGTTCCGAACCAAATGGGGCACTTATGCATATCGGAAGATGCCATTTGGGTTGATCAATGCCGGAGCTACCTTTCAGAGAGCCATGGACATCGCGTTTAAAGGGTTAGTCAATAAATCAATGGTGATTTACTTGGATGATATAACAGTGTACTCCAAAAAACAAAACAACCATCTCAAAGATTTGAAGCAAATCTTTCAAAGATGCTTCAGGTATGGGATTTCGCTCAACCCAAAGAAATCTTTCTTTGCGTTAAGCGAAGGGAAATTTCTTGGATTCATAGTTTAGAAATCTGGTATTCATATAGAACCCGACAGAATCAAGGAAATTTCGGAAATATCCATACCCCATAACAAGAAAGTCATGCAATCCTTCCTTGGACAGATCAATTTTGTCAAAAGATTTGTCCCGGATTTTTCACGTATTATTTCTCCCTTACAAAATATGATAAAAAAGAATTCAAATTTCAAATGGGGTCTAGATGAGCACGAAGCGTTCAACTTAATCAAACAAGCTATCATCAATGCTCCATCTTTGGCCACCCCAAATTTTTCGGAATCTTTTATCTTGTACACTTTTGCCTCAGAAAAATCCTATGCCGCGATTTTGACCCAAGAAAATCAAGAGAAAGCGGAGGCTCCAATCGCATTCTTTAGCTCAAACTTACAAGGTGCTAAAATTAATTACTCAGACGTAGAGAAACAAGCATATGTTGTTTTCAAAGCGATCAAATATTTCAGACCTTTCTTGCTTAAAGCCCACACTAAAGTCGTAGTACCGTTTCCGGCGGTAAGAAACCTTTTAGTGCAGAAAGACGTGGGCGAAAAGAGAGCTAATTGGATTACTGCTTTACAAGAATATGATTTTGAGATCAAACCAGCAAACATCGTAAGAGGTCAAGACTTCTGCAAGATGTTAGCCAGAGCATCGAAAATCCCGGAGAACCCATCTGAAGAGGTACAAGTGTACGAGGTAAGCCTAAACGATGCAGAATCATTATATGCTGACACCATTTATTTTCTTAAGAACGGGTATGCTCCCTCACGTCTGGATCATACCAAGAAAAGAGCTCTGAGATTAAAAGCTAAACAATACCAACTCGTAAATGATGTCTTGTTTAAAAGGAATTACGATTCTGTGCTTCTTAGGTGTCTTGAGAAAACTGAAGCCGAAAAGGTTTTGCAGGAACTCCACGATGGACCAGCGGGCGGACACTATGCCGGAGATGCGACTGCACATAAAATCTTGCATGCAGGATATTATTGGCCCACGCTGTTCAAAGACTCATACAATCACGTAAGGAAATGCCAAGTCTACCAGCCTGCTGCAGGAAAACAAAGAAAACCATCCATGCCGCTACAACTAGTCATCATCGACCAACCATTCAGTCAATGGGGCTTGGACATAATAGGTGAGATCGTTCCTCACTCTTCTAAGCAGCATAAGTATATCCTTACGGCAACTGATTATTTTACCAAATGGGTAGAAGTAGTTCCTATCAAGACAGTTCATTCTGAAAATATCATTGAATTCATAGATCAATTTATCATCACTAGGTTTGGATTGCCAACAGCATTAATGTTTGATAACGCTTCATATTTTTATGGAAATACTATGACTGAGTTTGTGCTTAAAAGAGGGTTCAAACTAAAATATTCTGCCAACTACTATCCGCAAGGTAATGGATTGGCTGAATCAACAAACAAGAAACTAATCAGAATTATCAAAAGAACAGTCGACCAAAACCATAGGAATTGGCACAAAGTGCTTGTAAATGCTTTATGGGCTGATAGAATCACGAAGAAAGCTTCCATCGGCACTTCTCCCTTTAATTTAGTTTATGGGAGAGAAGTGGTTCTTCCGACTCACCTAGTCATTCCCTCTTTGACTTTAGTGCAATAAATCGATGAAGTATCTACTTCCTCTTTACAATTAAGACAAATGGAAATAATCAAACTAGAAGAACAAAGAGAACAAGCTAGGAAAACCCATGCTCATCACCAAGCACTAATAAAATCTTCTTTTGACACAAGCATCATAACCAGAAAAAACTTTTAGATAGGTGATTTAGTTTTGAAATGGGATAAGTCTCATGAGGAAAAGGGAAAACATACGAAATTTCAGAAGCTGTGGCTTGGCCCTTTTCAGATTGTAGAAGTCGTATGCCCGTCTACATTCGTGTTGCAGGATCTGGCAGGAAGGAGAGATTCTTTACCTGTCAATGGACTGATTCTTAAATTATACTTTCCCTAGAAGAGAAATCTTCTATTTTTTTTTTTTTTTGTAGGATGGATTTAGTTTTTAGTTTTTATTTTATTCTGTTTTTATCTTTTTATGAATAAAACCCGTTGTAAATGATCATTTAAAAAGGATTCATGAAAGAGCACGCCAATTTTCTATCAGATTTTGGTTTCGCTTGTACAAATAGCAAAATTTTGGAAAATCTGAATTTTATTATTGACAAATAGAGTTAACTTCACTTTGATTACGATACTCGTTTCAACCTCTAAAAAACTTTGACAAAAGCAACCTCTGGTAAAAGAATTGTTTTGTATCAACACCATGAAAAGTATCATCAATAATAAAATAAGCATTCTCTGCAAAGCTGTTGTTTTCAAAAACTCTATTATTGTCGTCCAGAGCTTTCTTAAGGAAAAACAATGACTTCCTCCCTGCTAAAAGGAAATTGCAGCATCCAGAGAAACAATCCAAACAAAACACTATATCTCAAAGAATAAGAGGTCTCATCACGAGCCGGCTTATCATGATCACAGATATTATAACTTGCTGACTTTTCCAATACTATCTATTAAAATAGGGCAACGACTTGAGATTGTTGCAATCAAAAGACAAGAGGTCTCATCACGAGCTAGCTTGTTCAGCAAAAGTGTAAATCAGGTGAATGATTGTGTTATAATTTGGCCACCAAACCAAGACATTGTTCTTTAGAGAATTAAAAAAGGAAGTGTGTCAAAAAGGATTTTTCTCTGGAATGTTGCGAGTAACCTCAATCAGGAAAAAGGATCATTTCGGGATAACATGGTAACCTTGTCGAGGCTATGGACGCTTGCAGGCAGCAGAGGCTCTACCTACGACAAATGAGCATACTTTTAAGCTAGTACGCAGAGAAGACGTTATTTTATCTTTTATCAAGACCAAGTAATGTCTGATGCGAATACAAGAAAAAACCTGAGGAAGCAAAAAATTGGGATATAAAAAGGGTTGAGACAAAATATCGTAGACAAGGTGAGAGACAATCTACTCTATCTGTCCATAACAAAATTTAGATATATAATTTTTTTTGTTGTTTCGGAAGTGAACGGTCAATAGAAATGCAGAGATAACTGGTTCTTCACAGTGAATCGCCATTGTTGTGGTCACCAACAACGCCTCTCTTTGTTTGATATTAGTAATAACATCAAGCAAAAGGGGACCCTTAACTAAAAAAATCCAAAAAAAAATTTTTGTTCAAAAAACCTTTTGTATTAACTCCCTAAGAGCTATATCGCGTCGCAAAGGAAAAAGGAGCGCTTTCCCAAAGCGCATAAACACACTGAGGAGGAGCGACGCGAGAACTCATCGCATCGCGTGCATTAAAAGGCGCTCAAAAGGAGAAAACCTGAAGGACCGTCGACGGCCGATATGCGACGTCGCACGTCGCAATGTCGCATAAGCAGCACAAAGTGACAAAGCAAGAAACCTTGCGACCTTGCGATATTGCGATATGTGATCTGCGACCATGCAAAGCTACGACCTGCGATCTATGGTGTGCGACAAATGAGATCATCAATTGTTGCGATACCACCTATTTACATCGCAATCTTCGATGCTGCGATGCAAATCGCAGAAGCCATTTGTCGCAGGCATTCCTCGGCATGATTTGTGAGCCTAAAATTGGGCACGCATCTTACGGGAAATTAATGATTGTACGCCTGTGTATCCAAAGATGATTATGTTGCGTTTTTCGAAGATTCAAGTCATAATGGGTGACATTATTATGCATTCATTAGAACTTAATTGCTTTCATGTCAATCTTTTCTTCTGTCTCTTTTCATTTACGTGAACTATAAGTCAACTACTGATATAAATCTATATGCAGGAAACATCCAAGGAAAAGCGCCAGAACTAGAAGAACAGAGAGGAGATGACTTCGCAGATGGATACCGCATACAGCAGGACCGCGGATCCCAGAGTATTACTCAACAAATTCTGATGGAAATAGGCTATCTACAACTCAGAGTCAAAGGCGCACAAAAGAAAAGCGTTTTTGAAAGATCCTGAGTCCCAAATTGGGTAAAGCAAAAAGAAAAACGCTTAAGGGGAAAGACGTCTCAGAAAAGCTTGGAACAAAGAATGGAAACAAGTTTCAATTGAGAATATCGTTCAGGCAACAAAATCCCCTGCTCATTGAGTCATTTGCACAACCGGAAACCGAAATAGCAACATCACAATCATTTTGAAAGAAATCTGAGGTGTGCTAAGTATACACGCCGTGAAGACACTCCTCCAGAAGAACACTTTCAAAAAATATCTTCTAGTTTGTCAGAAAGAGGTGCCAGCTCTTGTTATTTCTAATTTTCAAGCTTGAACAAAAGGAAACGACAAGCAGCCGACTCTCTCACGGCGAACAGCACATCGCTTACAGCACTAAGGAGCATATAGAGAAATGGTTAGAAATTAGATTCAGTTTTTTAGAAATAAATTTGTTTTAGTAAAAGGGCGGTCATTTGAAGTCGTTCCCTAAATTTGTGTAATTAAAATTAGTCGGTTAGTAGTATTTAACCCTTCTCGTTGCATTGGAGAAGGGTCCGAAAATTTGTCAAAAAAATTGTCCTCAGAACATGCACTTTTGCACCCTCGGAGCGGTTTTTGATGAATGGACGGATCAAGATTTATTTATGTTTGCATTTTAATACCTACTACTAATTTTGCACTTCTGTACTCTTAGTAGGCATTAGAAGTAAGTAGAAATAGATCATTATTGCTTCAGGTCTGTGAGTATAAAGTCAGTCATAAATGGTACTTTTATCTCTTGACGAGTTTATGATTACATTCTTAGAGTAATATACAGCTGATGTTGTTTATATGTTGATGTATGAATGAGTGGACTACCATTTGGCACTTTTGTACGGTGGAGTCATTGATTTATGCTTAATACATGAATAACTGATTATGCGATATGCTGTTCACAACCGTTTTGCTTAACTTTTTATGCAGGGTGGTTCATCTTAGTTGATTTATATTCTCATAATAGCTGAATAATCTTCATTACCAATTATTGTGTGAAATCTTTCTAGATCGCATAATGGAAAAAGTTCTATCCCGGGTTAGTGCAGATTAGATGTGTTGTTCTTGATAGATTAAAGTAGTATAAAATTCAGTCTCAGAGTTTATAACTAGATTAGCTTAGAAATAATTCCATATTTTCATTATCAAATTCTACACACACACACATCACCAAACTCTACACACACACACTCCCCTTAGAACGGGAAGTTGGTCCCGTTATCCCCAGTCGAACCCGCTACACCAAACGGGCACGGAGCCGCCAACCAGGTTCCCGACCGGGTGGGTATCCCCCTTGTTGTTGACCCGATTTCAGGGCCCTCAACATCTCCTCAGCCAACAAGGCTCCAACAACATCGTCAAACTCAAGAATTTCTGATGTACTAAAACTGATGGAAGTAACAAAGTGATCCCAGGATTCAGGCAAAGAACATAATAGAGTTATTGCCTTATCCTCTAAATCAAATTTCACATCTAGACTGTCTAATTGCACCAGTAAGGTACTAAAAACATTCAGGTGATCAGCAATTGAGGTACCTTCTTTCATCCGCAAACCGTAAAGCTGCCGTTTCAGGAGAATCCGATTTGTCAAAGATTTCGTCATATAGAGCTTCTCAAGCTTCGACCACAAGCCTGCGGCGGTTTTCTCTGACACAATGTTGAACAGAACATCATCCGCCAGACATAACCAAATTGCGCTCAGAGCTTTATCGTCCATCTCATCCCATTCATCCTCCGTCATGGAAGGAGGTCTTTTGTTTTTCCCCAAAAGTGCTTTCGCCACACCTTGTTGAACCAGCAGATCGTTCATCTTCACCTTCCAGATCTCAAAATTATTCTTGCCATTAAACTTCTCAATTTCAAAACGGGCACTTTGAGTTTTCGCCATTTGTATCAACAAAAAAACACAATAATCTCCAATATCCAACCAGCAATTAAAAAACAAAAATTTCCTATGCCTTTCTGCCTTTGCCTTTACACACAAAAAAAACTAACTTATTTCTGTGCAAAAATACAGTTTAAACTGAGTATCAACCATGCGCCAGCAATCAACCCACACACCAACCGTTAATGTTCACAGCTCAGTCCTATGAATTGATTTCTACTATTTGTTTTTCTTTGGGGATGTTGGTTGATATACCAATTCACAATATGAAAACAATTAAAAAACAGAACCCAATTTGCAGCAAATTCAACGGCCCTTTCAAAATCCGATACCAGCAATGCACCCTGGACTTTTAATAAAATCGACAACCGGCTCTATGTGTATCAGTTGTCATTACCATCAATTGAATAGCGTTAAGCACTCACTGTCATATATGCAATTTTTAAATATCACTGCGCCGTTTTTCAATATATATATATATATATATATATATATATATATATATATATCCACACGGTTTTAACAAACCATATCCACGCATAACCATGCATTTTTTTTTTGTTCAACGTAATTGCATCTCCACCCAATTTACAAATATATATGTCTATATCTCAACAACCAAAAAATTGGCGGACGGGAGTAATAGAGAAGTTTCTTTTATTGTCTTAATCCAAAACAACAAATATGCATACCTCCCATTAATGCATTACGCACTCCAGGCAGCACCAAATGAAGCCATTCAATGAGCAGGCACGATCAAAATGTAATGAGCAAGTTAATACACCAGGTAGTGTTAATCCTTAGCGCGCAGGTAAAAAAAAAAATTTGAATCGCGTCACATTACTCAGCAACGACTTCCCTTCAATCTTCCACACGCAGGCTGAACCGCTCCATTAATTAACAACGCAACAATATCAGATTTAACTTGGCAATCAACCACGCACGCAGGTTATATACTTTCCACGCAGCAAAGGGAAGAAGAGTAACGCAACAGCAACACAGGCTCCATGCACCAGCAACGCAGGTTCACTAGACAGCATGCAGTCTCACTCCAGATTCAAACGCACAGCCATCAACAACACCTCCAACATGCTCTGATACCAATTGTTGGAATTCAGAGGCACAACAATATTAATTAAACACACAGCAGAATAAATCAAGCACATAAACACAGTTTTTAACGTGGTTCACCCAACCAATCTGGGCTACGTCCACCAAACATAGGCATCGGGAATTTATTAATCAAATTGGAGATTACATAATGAAAACCTCATAAAGCTCTCACCCCTCTCAGCAAACCATCCGAATGGTTGCCTGTTATATAGCATAGAAAATCCAACAGCCTCATTAACTCCCTCACATCAAATATAGGAGGCATTAACTCCCTCCGAACAACCTGGAGTTAATCTAGGACCTGAATTCTATTGTTGTCATCAGCTGAGATTTTTCCTGTTTTGCTACAAACAGAAAATCTCAACAATCTCCACCTTGACAAAAATTCGCCTCATGCCCTGTTATTATTATTTTATCTTTTCTGCAAGCCAAGAGAAGCCAAACACCAGCGTAGCTTCTCTAACAAAACTGGTTTCGTGAACATGTCTGCACAGTTTTCCTTTGTATGCACCTTTTCAAGAGAAACCCCCGTTTCAGTGATAACCTGTCTTACAAAATCGTACTTAATTGGAATATGCTTTGGTTTGCTATGATAGGCCGGATTCTTAGCCAAATGTATTGCACTTTGACTATCACAAAGTAACCTGATGTTGTCCTGTAACCTACCAATCTCACCAAGCAAACCTTTCAACCAAACCGCCACTTTGCAAGCATGAGAAGCAGCAATGTATTCTGCTTCAGTAGTGGACAAAGCAACAATGTTCTGTAGCTTTGCCATCCAGCTGATAGCTCCACATGCAAGAGTAAAGACGTACCCTGAAGTTGACCTTCTATTATCCAAATCACCTGCAAAATCGGAATCAACATATCCGCAAACAAATTCACTACTCTTATTGTAAGAAATACAATAGCTACTTGTGCCTCTCAAGTACCGAACCACCCATTTTACTGCTGACCAGTGCTCTTTACCTGGATTTGCCATGTACCTGCTGACAACCCCAACTGCATGAGAAATATCTGGTCGCGTACAGACCATCGCATACATCAAACATCCTACTACATTGGCATACGGAATTCGAGACATATAATCCTTTTCTTCATCTGTATTAGGACATAAACTCGAAGAAAGCTTAAAATGGGAAGCTAAAGGGACTGAAACAGGCTTCACATTATTCATACCAAACCTCAAAAGTATTTTCTCAACATACTTCTGTTGTGATAGCCACAGCTTACCATTTCCCCTGTCTCTGAAAATCTCCATGCCCAAAATCTGTCTTGCCGCTCCTAGATCTTTCATATCAAACGTCCTTGCCATCTGAGTCTTCAACCTGTTGATTTCTTCAATGCTTTTGCTTGCTAAAAGCATATCATCAACATATAACACTAAGTTAATGAACATGCCATTATTTAACTGCTTAAAGTAAACACAATGATCATATTCACTTCTTACATATTTCTGACTCAACATGAAAGAATCAAACTTCTTATACCACTGCCGAGGCGACTGCTTCAGGCCATATAATGACTTCTTGAGCCTGCAGACAAATTTCTCATTGAACAAACCCTTCCAGTTGTTCCATATAAATTTCCTCATCTAAATCACCATGTAGAAATGCAATCTTAACATATAACTTCTGCAACTCTAAATCAAGCAAAGCCACTAATGCTAACACAAGTCTAATTGAAACAATTTTAACCACTGGTGAAAATATCTCATGAAAGTCTATGCTAGCTTTCTGAGAAAACCCTTTTGCAACCAGTCTCGCTTTGTACCTGTCTTCCGTATCATTCACACCCCGTTTCACCTTGAACACCCACTTGCATCCCACAGTTTTCCTGCCTTTGGGAAGTTCAACCAGATCCCACGTGCCATTCTTTCCTAAGGCCATCATTTCGTCCTTCATGGCTACTTTCCATTTGTCACTATTTGAACCTTGTACAGCTTCCTGATAACACAAAGGTTCATCATCATTAGCGATCAAAGCAACTGAAGTAACATGATCATCATACCTTCTCGGAGGGCGTTTGATCCTTGTAGACCTCCTTAAGAATGTTTCTGGTGCTTCCACAATTGGTTGTCTATCATCCGTAGGAACTTCTTCATGATCGCCATCTGGGACATGTTCATGACCTCCATTTGAACCCTGTTCATAATCTGATTCTGAAACCTGTTCATGACTAGAATCTGAACTATGGTCGTTATGGCTATCATTAGAAATGCTGTCAAACTGAATATGCTGGAAATCAGATACATCATCCTGTTTCAATCTACTATTTACATCTAACTGTACAAGAGAGGATTCATCAAACTTTACATCTCTGTTGGTGATGATTTTGCGGGTAGTAGGATCCCACAATATATATCCCTTTGTTCCAACACCATACCCAACAAAGATATACCTTTTAGACTTTGGATCTAACTTAGTTCGCTGATGTTTAGGCACTAGAGCATATGCATCACAACCAAACACTCTGAGTTTAGAATAGTCACAAGGGTGTCCTTTTCATACCTCTTGCGGAATCTTGCAGTCTATGGCCGTTGATGGAGATCGGTTTATCACATAACAAGTTGTTGCCACCGCTTCTGTCCACAACTCCTTCGGAAACTCGACGTTACTCAACATACTCCTTGCTCTCTCCAGAAGAGTTTTGTTCATGCGTTCAGCAACTCCATTTTGCTGAGGAGTATAAACCGTGGTCTTATGTCTCTCGATCCCTGCATCCTTGCAATAGCTGTCAAACTCCTTGGAAGTAAACTCACCACCATTATCAGTTCTTAAACACTTTATTGTTCTACCAGTGCTGTTTTCTACCAATGCTCTAAACTGCTTGAAAACTGTAAAAACATCAGACTTTCTCTTCAACATGTAGACCCGGACCTTCCTAGAAAAGTCATCAATGAATGATACAAAATATGACGAGCCACCATATGACGCTGTAGGGGCTGGACCCCAAACATCTGAATGGATATAATCAAGTATGCCTTTACTAGTATGTTTGCCTGTTTTAAACTTTTGTTTACTTTGTTTACCAAACAGACAATGTTTACAGAAATCCAATTTTCCAGATCTTAGATTAGGAAGTAACTTTCAGTCAGCCAAAATTTTCAATCCTCTTTCACTCATATGCCCCAATCTTTGATGCCATAAATGAATGGCACTACTGTCATGTTCAGACACAGACACATGATCTGACCCAGTTCTACCTTCTAACTGAAATAGATTTCCTACTTTCTTAGCTTTCATAACTAGTAAGATGCCTTTGTAAATTTTCATTACTCCACCTTGAATTATAGTTTTATATCCATTTGAATCAAGTGCTCCTAATGAAATCAAATTTTTCCTTAAATCTGGTACATGCCTCACATCTGTTAATATTTTTGTTGTCCCATCAAACATTTGAAGTTGTATGCTCCCAATTCCCACAATATCACATGTTACATCATTACCCATGTACACAACACCATCATCAATTGATTTATATGTTTTAAACCAATCTTTATGAATACACATGTGGTTAGATGCCCCGGAATCTAACAACCAATGTTGATCATGTTTTGAAACATTAGCAGACAATACCTCATCACTCATACCTGAACCAGACACTGAACCTGTATCTGTGGTGTTGGCTTCCTTCTTTTCTGCCGAAGAGCCTTCTTTAGCAGCCTGCTTTCGCTTCCAGCAATCCTTTTTCAGAGGTCCAGCCTTGCCACAATGCGAGCACTTCACCTTTGGCTTCTTTCCTTTGGACTTTGAGCGAGAGTCGCTATGCTTTCCCCCGGAGTGTCTCCCTCGTGAGCGACCTCTGGCCATCATTACCTCTGATGTAGAGGTGTCTGCATTCGACCTCTTCCTCGTCTCCTGTTGTGGTCACCAACAACCTCCCTCTTTGTTTGATATTAGTAATAACATCAAGCAAAGGGGGACCCTTAACTAAAAAAATCCAAAAAAATATTTTTGTTCAAAAAACCTTTTGTATTAACTCCCTCAGAGCTATATCGCGTCGCAAAGGAAAAAGGAGCGCTTTCCCAAAGCGCATAAACACACTGAGGAGGAGCGACGCAAGAACTCATCGCATTGTGTGCATTAAAAGGTGCTCAAGAGGAGAAAACCTGAAGGACCGCCGACGGCCGATATGCGACGTCGCACATCACAATGTCGCATAAGCAGCATAAAGTGACAAAGCAAGAAACCTTACGACCTTGCGATATTCCGATATGCGATCTGCGACCATGCAAAGCTGCAACCTGCGATCTATGGTGTGCGACAAATGAGATCATCAATTGTTGCGATACCACCAATTTACATCGCAATATTTGATGCTGCGATGCAAATCGCAGAAGCCATTTGTCGCAGGCATTCCTCGGCATGGTCTGTGAGCCTAAAATTGGGAGCGCATCTTACGGGAAATTAATGATTGTACGCCTGTGTATCCAAAGATGATTATGTCGCGTTTTTCGAAGAGTCAAGTCATAATGGGTGACATGATTATGCATTCATTAGAACATAATTTCTTTCATGTCAATCTTTTCTTCTGTCTCTTTTCATTTACGTGAACTATAAGTCAGCTACTGATATAAATCTATATGCAGGAAACATCCAAGGAAAAGCGCCAGAACTAGAAGAACACAGAGGAGATCACTTCGCAGATGGATACCGCATACAGCAGGACTGCGGATCCCAGAGTATTACTCGACAAATGCTGATGGAAATAGGCTATCTACAACTCAGAGTCAAAGGCGCAAAAAAGCAAAGCATTTTTGAAAGATCCTTAGTCCCAAATTGGGTAAAGCAAAAAGAAAAACGCTTAAGGGGAAAGACGTCTCAGAAAACCCTGGAACAAAGAATGGAAACAAGTTTCAACTGAGAAAATCGTTCAGGCAACAAAATCCCCAGCTCATTGAGTCATTCGCACGGCCGGAAACCGAAATAGCAACAACACAATCAGTTTGAAAGAAATCTGAGTTGTGCTAAGTATACACGCCGTGAAGACACTCCTCCAGAAGAACACTTTCAAAAAATATCTTCTAGTTTGTCAGAAAGAGGTGCCAGCTCTTGTTATTTCTAATTTTCAAGCTTGAACAAAAGGAAACGACAAGCAGCCGACTCTCTCATGGCGAACAGCGCATCGCTTACAGCACTAAGGAGCAGATACATAAATGGTTAGAAATTAGATTCAGTTTTTTAGAAATAAATTTGTTTTAGTAAAAGGGCGGTCATTTGAAGCCGTTCCCTAAATTTGTGTAATTAAAATTAGCCGGTTAGTAGTATTTAACCCTTCTCGTTGCATTGGAGAAGGGTCCGGAAATTTGTCAAAAAACTTGTCCTCAGAACATGCACTTTTGCACCCTCGGAGGGGGATTTTGATGAATGGACGGATCAAGATTTATTTATGTTTGCATTTTAATACCTGCTACTGATGTTGCACTTCTGTATTCTTAGTAGGCATTAGAAGTAAGTAGAAATAGAACATTATTGCTTCAGGTCTGTGAGTATAAAGTCAGTCATAAATGGTACTTTTATCTCTTGACGAGTTTATGCTTACATTCTTAGAGTAACATACAGCTGATGTTCTTTATATGTTGACGTATGAATGAGTGGACTACCATTTGGCACTTTTGTACGGTGGAGTCATTGATTTATGCTTAATACATGAATAACTGATTATGCGATATGTTGTTCACAACCGTTTTGCTTAACTTTTTATGCAGGGTGGTTCATCTTAGTTGGTTTATATTATCATAATAGCTGAATAATCTTCATTACCAATTATTGTGTGAAATATTTCTAGATCGCATAATGGAAAAAGGTCTATCCCAGGTTAGCGCAGATTAGATGTGTTGTTCTTGATAGATTAAAGTAGTATAAAATTCAGTCTCAGAGTTTAGAACTAGATTAGCTTAGAAATAATTCCATATTTTCATTATCAAATTCTACACACACACACATCACCAAACTCTACACACACACACTCCACTTAGAACGGGAAGCTGGTCCCGTTATCCCCAGTCGGACCCGCTACACCAAACGGGCACGGAGCCGCCAACCAGGTTCCCGACCACGTGGGTATCCCCCTTGTTGTTGACCCGATTTCGGTGCCCTCAACATATTTGGCACTAGAAGGAGGGCACGAACTAGGAATGGAACCTAAAGAAACATCTAAATACCATTCTGAGAGTAATACACCCTCATCAACTCCCTCGACTTCTCCAACACGGTTAAAACCAGAATTTGAAGTCGCTCGAGTATCTACCGCTTCTACATATTCGAATATATCAGACCAATCTATCCTTGAACCCCCTGAAATTCAAAATTTGATTCGTAAACTTCAGGGATTCTCTATTTTTAACCAGAAGTCTGATAAATCTAAAAGCAGCGTGACTTTGCAGTACAATCCTGCTCATCCCCTTACCAGATCAAAGAGTGAAAAATTTGGCATACAACCAAGTGAACTCCCTCTCCCTACCAGGAAAATAGCAAGGAAAACACCACCAGAGTCTGACAGTCAGACTCCTTCATCCACTTCGTCCATATCAACTCCCTCACCGCGAAGTCAACCACCCACTCTTCCATTCCAACTCACCCACCCATATTCTACAAACCTTCCTCTGCAAACATCAAAGATCTTAATATCTTCATCTTCTCAGCATCAGGGATCATCTTCTGTACTTCCATTAACTAGCAGCTCAACGATGGCCCAGTCTCCATGGAACAATCCTGGGGCGGTTTTAATGCCTCCACCCCTGAGCCCTATTCCGGCCCATCCTGAGAAATGGCTGCCTAAATTCAATCCGGAAGCAGGAATGCTAGCCGAGGAACATATAAATAAGTTCATGCTTTCTGTTAATCTCAATGGAGTCACTAACGAAGACGCTATTGTCCGGCCTTTCCCTTATACAATGCAGGGAACAGCCGGGTCATGGTACTTTTCGTTACCTTCCGGATCCATCACAAGCTGGGACATTTTTCAAAGTTATTTCCTCACCAAGTTTAGTGATGACAGATCCACGGCGACATTGATCAATGACCTATCTAATCTTAAGGCTGAGGCTAGAGAACCCATTAAAGATTTTAACTTACGGTTCAATAAGATCCTCAACAAAATCCCCGCTGCCTCACAACCCAGCGAGGAAGTAAGATGTGAGTGGTACATCACGGCTTTACCTCCAAACTTGGTTATCTTTGTAGATAGGGCAAACAAGACCACCTTATTCGACAACTTGAAAGAAGCGTTAGCAGTTGAAAAACGCGTGGTAGCCCTAGAAAAGAGATCCGATATAGAAGAACGCAAATCTAAGAACATCTCTTTCAAAGAAGACACCAAGAAGAAGCAAACGAAAGATCCTTTCGATTTGGAAGGATTACAAAAAGTGTTGAAAGCCATGTCAAACGAGATGATTGATATTAAGAAACAAGTAGCAGAGACTTCTTTGAAAAATCCCTTTAGGACTTTTAAAAGAAATCCTCCTATGGAGATAAGACCACCTAGTGTTGTCTCAAACGTTGAATCTGAAGAAGACGAAGAAGAAGAGAATACCACTGAAGGGCAGACCGACGAGGAAGAGGTCGTAGAACTACAAGGAATGTGGGACTTCATCCTCCCACAAGAAGAGGATCAGGAAGCATTTCCTGTTAGCACGAGAAGCAGAAATCAACTTGATCCTCCCCTAACTACCCCAAAACAAAAGGGCGCAAGCCTTGCAACAAAAGAAAAGGTCGCAACCAAAGAGACAACTGCTAAAGCGACCCAGATTAGCCTAGTAAAATCTAATCAAACGCCTCCATCAAGAACACTAATAGTTTCGGATGAAATGGAGTATAACATCATTGATGACATGAAGAAGACTAGGGCTAATATCACTCTGTATGAATTGAGTAAATTGAAACACCAGCAGAAAATAATGATGAAAGAATTACACGTTGTGCCTACTACATCTTTACCTACAGCTGTAGCTTCCCACAATCAGGGAATACCTCTAACCAACACGATCAATAAAATTGATCCAAATGACATTGCCTTGATTGGAGGAAGATCAAGATCTCATACTCCTCCTTTTCTTCTCACATATGAAATCTTCAACAAAAACGTGCACAATTGCTTGGTCGATTCTAGTGCTTCGACGAATATTTACCCAGATCAATATGTGCCAAAATGAATGTGCAACCTCAAAAATCCACAGTACGTATAGTTCAGCTTGATCGATCCCAAGTCGAAGTGATTGGTGAACTTAATCAGGTCACCATAAGATTGTCGTCTAACCCAAAAGTGTGTCAGGTTATCGACATTCTAGTAGCTGATATCCCTGAGTTCTATGGTTTGATTCTTAGCAGGGATTGGTCGGAAAAGCTCCACGGATATTTTTCAACCGATTGGTCGCACATGTGGTTACCATACAATGGTAAACCAAATCAGATAAAGGTTGAACGAGAATTGCACCAAAAATACATAGTGACAGAACTGGAAGGCGAAAATGAGGGCATAACGTACAATAGCAGCATTGTAGGCAATTACGCAATAGATTCTTTCCTAGGTAATTTCAATGCTCATATTTCACCATACTTAGAGAATTCAGTTTTATCCCAAGTTGAAAATTTCTCCCAAACTGATGACTCAAAATGTTTTAGTTTTTTAGATAATTCTGTAAATACATCTTTATTCTGGAAGTTATATTTTGACGGATCTAAATCAAATGAGGGAGCAGGAGTAGGATGCGTTCTGATTAACCCAGACGGGAACAAGATTATGCTCACATGCAGACTTGAGTTTGATTGCATGAAAAACACAGCGTAGTACGAAGCTTTGGTTCAGGGCCTATACAAAGCAATCGGATTAAACGTTAAGTATCTTCAAGTCTTTGGAGATTCGGAGATCGTCGTAAAATAGGTACGTAACACCATACATTGCTTGTCAAGTCATTTAAAGCATTATCAATCATTAGTTCAAGATCTCACTACACATTTCGTAGCATTCAACATCTCGTCAATTCCAAGAATTCAAAACGCGAGCGCAGACCTGTTAGCTAACGTAGCCTCTAGACTTATCCCTTCTGAAGATTTTAGTCCTGATAGGTTTTCAATAGAATTAATCTTTAGACCATCCATCCCTGACAATATCACCAATTGGAGAGTGTTCAACGACGATCATGACATCGTAAATTTCCTTACTTCTAAAGGATCCTACTCAAATCAGATAATCGACGAAGACCATCATGATCATAAAATACAACAAAATGGCTCCGACAATGCTATACCGAAATCGGTGGTCAAGTTAGAAGATTTATATGATTTGAAAAGTCAGTTTAAAAGATCCGCCAATTCTAAACTTTGCAGTTCTACCCTGAACTATGAATTAGTAAACCTAGGAACCGATCAGAAGCCACAAAACGTTAACCTAGGTCACGACCTAACCCCTGAAGAGAAATCAGCATATATCCGTCTTCTGAGAAAATACAAAAACGTTTTTGCCTGGAATTACGATGAGCTAAAAACATACAACACTTCTATCATTCAACATGTTATCCCTATGATTGACAATGAAAAACCTGTCCAGCAGAAGCTCAGAAAAATACACCCTAACCTAGAAAATCAGATAAAAACTGAGCTTAATAAGTTGTTGAGAGCCAGGATAATCTTCCCCGTCAGGCATTCTAAATGGGTATCCAATATGGTGCCCGTTAGGAAGAAAAACGGAGACATTAGAATCTGTATCGATTTCCAAAATCTCAACAAAGCCTTTCAGAAAGATAACTTTCCCCTCCCACCTATGGAGCAAATATTACAGGCAGTAGCAGGCTCAGAATTAATGTCATTCCTGGATGGATTTTCAGGATACAATTAAGTACTGGTGCACCCCGATGATCAGTTAAAGACTACGTTCCGAACCAAATGGGGCACTTATGCATATCGGAAGATGCCATTTGGGTTGATCAATGCCAGAGCTACCTTTCAGAGAGCCATGGACATCGCATTTAAAGGGTTAGTCAGTAAATCATTGGTGATTTACTTGGATGATATAACAGTATACTCCAAAAAATGAAACAACCATCTCAAATATTTGAAGCAAATCTTTCAAATATGCTTGAGGTATGGGATTTCGCTCAACCCAAAGAAATCTTTCTTTGCGTTAAGTGAAGGGAAATTGCTTGGATTCATAGTGTCGAAATCTGGTATTCATATAGAACCCGACAGAATCAAGGAAGTTTCCGAAATATCCATACCCCATAACAAGAAAGCCATGCAATCCTTCCTTGGACAGATCAATTTTGTCAAAAGATTTGTCCCGGATTTTCACATATTATTTCTCCCTTACAAAATATGATAAAAAAGAATTCAAATTTCAAATGGGGTATAGATGAGCACGAAGCGTTCAACTTAATCAAACAAGCTATCATCAATGCTCCATCTTTGGCCACCGCAAATTTTTCGGAATCTTTTATCTTGTACACTTTTGCCTCAGAAAAATCGTATGCCGTGATTTTGACCCAAGCAAATCAAGAGAACGCGGAGGCTCCAATCACATTCTTTAGCTCAAACTTACAAGGTGCTGAAATTAATTACTCAGACGTAGAGAAACAAGCATATGTTGTTTTCAAAGCGATCAAATATTTCAGACCTTTCTTGCTTAAAGCCCACACTAAAGTCGTAGTACCGTTTCCGGCGGTAAGAAACCTTTTAGTGCAGAAAGACGTGGGCGAAAAGAGAGCTAATTGGATTACCGCTTTACAAGAATATGATCTTGAGATCAAACCAGCAAACATCGTAAGAGGTCAAGGCTTCTGCAAGATGTTAGCCGGAGCATCGCAAATCCCGGAGAACCCATCTGAAGAGGTACAAGCGTACGAGGTAAGCATAAACGATGCAGAATCATTATATGCTGACACCATTTATTTTCTTAAGAACGGGTATGCTCCCTCACGTCTGGATCATACCAAGAAAAGAGCTCTGAGATTAAAAGCTAAACAGTACCAGCTCGTAAATGATGTCTTGTTTAAAAGGAATTACGATTCTGTGCTTCTTAGGTGTCTTGAGAAAACTGAAGCCGAAAAGTTTTTGCAGGAAATCCACGATGGACCAGCGGGCGGACACTATGCCGGAGATGCGACTGCACATAAAATCTTGCGTGCAGGATATTATTGGCTCACGCTGTTCAAAGACTCATAGAATCACGTAAGGAAATGCCAAGTCTGCCAGACTGCTGCAGGAAAACAAAGAAAACCGTCCATGCCGCTACAACCAGTTATCATCGACCAACCATTCAGTCAATGGGGCTTGGACATAATAGGTGAGATCATTCCTCACTCTTCTAAGCAGCATAAGTATATCCTTACGACAACTGAATATTTTACCAAATGGGTAGAAGTAGTTCCTCTCAAGACAGTTCATTCTGAAAATATTATTGAATTCATAGATCAATTTATCATCACTAGGTTTGGATTGCCAACAGCATTAATGTTTGATAACGCTTCATATTTTTCTGGAAATACTATGACTGAGTTTGCACTTAAAAGAGGGTTCAAACTAAAATATTCTGCCAACTACTATCCGCAAGGTAATGGATTGGTTGAATCAACAAACAAGAACCTAATCAGAATTATCAAAAGAACAGTCGACCAAAGCCAAAGGAATTGGCACAAAGCGCTCGTAAATGCTTTATGGGCTGATAGAATCACGAAGAAAGCTTCCATCGGCACTTCTCCCTTTAATTTAGTTTATGGGAGAGAAGTGGTTCTTCCGACTCACCTAGTCATTCCCTCTTTGTCTTTAGTGCAATACATCGATGAAGTATCTACTTCCTCTTTACAATTAAGACAAATGGAAATAATCAAACTAGGAAAACCCATGCTCATCACCAAGCGCTAATAAAATCTTCTTTTGAATCAAGCATCATAACCAGAAAAAACTTTTAGATAGGTGATTTAGTTTTGAAATGGGATAACGCTCATGAGGAAAAGGGAAAACATACGAAATTTTAGAAGTTGTGGCTTGGCCCTTTTCAGATTGTAGAAGTCGTAGGCCCGTCTACATTCGTGTTGCAGGATCTGGCAGGAAGGAGAGATTCTTTACCTGTCAATGGACTGATTCTTAAATTATACTTTCCATAGAAGAGAAATCTTCTATTTTTTGTAGGATGGATTTAGTTTTTAGTTTTTATTTTATTCTGTTTTTCTCTTTTTATGAATAAAACCCGTTGTAAATGATCATTTAAAAAGGATTCATGAAAGAGCACGCCAATTTTCTATCAGATTTTGGTTTCACTTGTACAAATAGCAAAATTTTTGAAAATCTGAATTTTATTATTGACAAATAGAGTTAACTTCACTTTGATTACGATACTCGTTTCAACCTCTAAAAAACTTTGACAAAAGCAACCTCTGGTAAAAGAATTGTTTTGTATCAACACCATGAAAAGTATCATCAATAATAAAATAAGCATTATCTGCAAAGCTGTTGTTTTCAAAAACTCTATTATTGTCGTCCAGAGCTTTCTTAAGGAAAAACAATGACTTCCTCCCTGCTAAAAGGAAATTACAGCATCCAGAGAAACAATCCAAACAAAACACTATATCTCAAAGAATAAGAGGTCTCATCACGAGCCGGCTTATCATGATCACATATATTATAACTTGCTGACTTTTCCAATACTGTCTATCAAAACAGGGCAATGACTTAAGATTGTTGCAATCAAAAGACAAGAGGTCTCATCACGAGCCGGCTTGTTCAACAAAAGTGTAAACCAGGTGAATGACTGTGTCATAATTTGGCCACCAAACCAAGACATTGTTCTTTAGAGAATTAAAAAAGGAAAAGTGTGTCAAAAAGGATTTTTCTCTAGAATGTTGCGAGTAACCTCAATCAGGAAAAAGCATCATTGCTAGATAACTTGGTAACCCTATCGAGGCTATGGACGCTTGCGGGCAGCAGAGGCTCTACCTACGACAAATGAGCATACTTTTAAGCCAGTACGCAGAGAAGACCTTATTTTATCTTTTATCAAGACCAAGTAATGTCTGATGCGAATACAAGAAAAAACCTGAGGAAGCAAAAAATTGGGATATAAAAAGGGTTGAGACAAAATATCATAGACAAGGTGAGAGACAATCTACTCTATCTGTCCATAACAAAATTTAGATATATAAAAAATTTTGTTGTTTCGGAAGTGAACAGTCAATAGAAATGCAGAGATAACTGGTTCTTCATAGTGAATCGCCATTGTTGTGGTCACCGACAACCCCCCTGTTTGTTTGATATTAGTAATAACATCAAGCAAAGGGGGACCCTTAACTAAAAAAATCCAACAAAATATTTTTGTTCAAAAAACCTTTTGTATTAACTCCCTAAGAGCTATATCGCGTCGCAAAGGAAAAAGGAGCGCTTTCCCAAAGCGCATAAACACACTGAGGAGGAGCGACGCGAGAACTCATCGCATCGCGTGCATTAAAAGGCGCTCAAAAGGAGATAACCTGAAGGACCGTCGACGGCCGATATGCGACGTCGCACGTCGCAATGTCGCATAAGCAGCACAAAGTGACAAAGCAAGAAACCTTGCGACCTTGCGATATTGCGATATGCGATCTGCGACCATGCAAAGCTGCGACCTGCGATCTATGGTGTGCGACAAATGAGATCATCAATTGTTGCGATACCACCTATTTACATCGCAATCTTCGATGCTGCGATGTAAATCGCAAAAGCCATTTGTCGCAGGCATTCCTCGGCACGATCTGCGAGCCTAAAATTGGGCACACATCTTACGGGAAATTAATGATTGTACGCCTGTGTATCCAAAGATGATTATGTTGCGTTTTTCGAAGATTCAAGTCATAATGGGTGACATGATTATGCATTCATTAGAACTTAATTGCTTTCATGTCAATATTTTCTTCTGTCTCTTTTCATTTACGTGAACTATATGTCAGCTACTGATATAAATCTATATGCAGGAAACATCCAAGGAAAAGCGCCAGAACTAGAAGAACAGAAAGGAGATGACTTCGCAGATGGATACCGCATACAGCAGGACCGCAGATCCCAGAGTATTACTCAACAAATGCTGATGGAAATAGGCTATCTACAACTCAGAGTCAAAGGCGCACAAAAGCAAAGCGTTTTTGAAAGATCCTGAGTCCCAAATTGGGTAAAGCAAAAAGAAAAACGCTTAAGGGGAAAGACGTCTCAGAAACGCCTGGAACAAAGAATGGAAACAAGTTTCAACTGAGAAAATCGTTCATGCAACAAAATCCCCAGCTCATTGAGTCATTCGCACGGGCGGAAACCGAAATAGCAATAGCACAATCAGTTTGAAAGAAATCTGAGTTGTGCTAAGTATACACGCCGTGAAGACACTCCTCCAGAGGAACACTTTCAAAAAATATCTTCTAGTTTGTCAGAAAGAGGTGCCAGCTCTTGTTATTTCTAATTTTCAAGCTTGAACAAAAGGAAATGACAAGCAGCTGACTCTCTCACGGCGAACAACGCATCTCTTACAGCACTAAGGAGCAGATACAAAAATGGTTAGAAATTAGATTCAGTTTTTTAGAAATAAATTTGTTTTAGTAAAAGGGCTGTCATTTGAAGCCGTTCCCTAAATTTGTGTAATTAAAATTAGCCGGTTAGTAGCATTTAACCCTTCTCGTTGCATTGGAGAAGGGTCTGGAAATTTGTCAAAAAACTTGTCCTCAGAACATGCACTTTTTCACCCTCGGAGGGGGTTTTTGATGAATGGACGGATCAAGATTTATTTATGTTTGCATTTTAATACCTGCTACTGATGTTGCACTTCTGTACTCTTAGTAGGCATTAGAAGTAAGTAGAAATAGATCATTATTGCTTCAGGTCTGTGAGTATAAAGTCAGTCATAAATGGTACTTTTATCTCTTGACGAGTTTATGCTTACATTCTTAGAGTAATATACAGCTGATGTTGTTTATATGTTGACGTATGAATGAGTGGAATACCATTTGGCACTTTTGTACGGTGGAGTCATTGATTTATGCTTAATACATGAATAACTGATTATGCGATATGTTGTTCACAACCGTTTTGCTTAAATTTTTATGCAGGGTGGTTCATCTTAGTTGATTTATATTATCATAATAGCTGAATAATCTTCATGACCAGTTATTGTGTGAAATCTTTCTAGATCGCATAATGGAAAAAGTTCTATCCCGGGTTAGCGCAGATTAGTTGTGTTGTTCTTGATAGATTAAAGTAGTATAAAATTCAGTCTTAGAGTTTAGAACTAGATTAGCTTAGAAATAATTCCATATTTTCATTATCAAATTCTACACACACACACATCACCAAACTCTACACACACACACTCCACTTAGAACGGGAAGCTGGTCCCGTTATCCCTAGTCGGACCCACTACACCAAACGGGCACGGAGCCGCCAACCAGGTTCCTTACCGGGTGGGTATCCCCCTTGTTGTTGACCCGATTTCAGGGCCCTCAACATATTTGGCGCTAGAAGGAGGGCACGAACTATGAATGGCACCTAAAGAAACATCTAAATACCATTCTGAGAGTAATACACCCTCATCAACTCCCTCGACTTCTCCAACACGGTTAAAACCGGAATTTGAAGTCGCTCGAGTATCTACCGCTGCTACATATTCGAATATATCAGACCAATCTATCCTTCAACCCCCTGAAATTCGAAATTTGATTCGTAAACTTCAGGGATTCTCTATTTTTAACCAGACGTCTGATAAATCTAAAAGCAGCGTGACTTCGTAGTACAATCCTGCTCATCCCCTTACCAGATCAAAGAGTGAAAAATTTGGCATACAACCAAGTGAACTCCCTCTCCCTACCAGGAAAATAACAAGGAAAACACCACCACAGTCTGACAGTCAGACTCCTTCATCCACTTCGTCCATATCAACTCCCTCACCACGAAGTCAACCACCCGCTCTTCCATTCCAACTCACCCACCCTTATTCTACAAACCTTCCTCTGCAAACATCAAAGATCTTAATATCTTCATCTTCTCAGCATCAGGGATCGTCTTCTTCACTTCCATTAACTAGCAGCTCAACGATGGCCCAGTCTCCATGGAACAATCCTGGGGCGATTTTAATGCCTCCACCCCTGAGCCCTATACCGGCCCATCCTGAGAAATGGCTGCCTAAATTCAATCTGGAAGCAGGAATGCTAGCCGAGGAACATATCAATAATTTCATGCTTTCTGTTAATCTCAATGGAGTCACTAACGAAGACGCTATTGTCCGGATTTTCCCTTATACAATGCAGGGAACAGCCGGGTCATGGTACTTTTCGTTACCTTCCGGATCCATCACAAGCTGGGACATTTTTCAAAGTCAGTTCCTCACCAAGTTTGGTGATGACAGATCCACGGCGACATTGATCAATGACCTATCTAATCTTAAGGCTGAGGCTAGAGAACCCATTAAAGATTTCAACTTACGGTTCAATAAGATCCTCAACAAAATCCCCGCTGCCACATAACCCAGCGAGGAAGTAAGATGTGAGTGGTACATCACGGCTTTACCTCCAAACTTGGCTATCTTTGTAGATAGGGCAAACAAGACCACCTTAGTCGACAACTTGACATAAGCATTAGCAGTTGAAAAATGCATGGTAGCCCTAGAAAAGAGATCCGATATAGAAGAACGCAAATCTAAGAAGATCTCTTTCAAAGAAGACACCAAGAAGAAGCAAACGAAAGATCCTTTCGATTTGGAAGGATTACAAAAAGTGTTGAAAGCCATGTCAAACGAGATGATTGATATTAAGAAACAAGTAGCAGAGACTTCTTCGAAAAATCCTTTTAGGACTTTTAAAAGAAATCCTCCTATGGAGGTAAGACCACCTAGTGTTGTCTCAAACGTTGAATCTGAATAAGACGAAGAAGAAGAGAATACCACTGAAGGGTAGACCGACGAGGAAGAGGTCGTAGAACTACAAGGAATGTGGTACTTCATCCTCCCACAAGAAGAGGATCAGGAAGCATTTCCTGTTAGCACGAGAAGCAGAAATCCACTTGATCCTCCCCTAACTACCCCAAAACAAAAGGGCGCAAGCCTTGCAACAAAAGAAAAGGTCGCAACCCAAAAGACAACTACTAAAGCGACCCAGATTAGCCCAGTCCAATCTGATCAAACGCCTCCATCAAGAACACTAATAGTGTCGGATGAAATGGAGTATAACATCATTGATGACATGAAGAAGACTAGGGCTAATATCACTCTGTATGAATTGAGTAAATTGAAACACTAGCAGAAAATAATGATGAAAGAATTACACGCTGTGCCTACTACATCTTTACCTACAGCTGTAGCTTCCCACAATCTGGGAAGGCCTCCAACCAACACGATCAATAAAATTGATCCAAATGACATCGCCTTGATTGGAGGAAGATCAAGATCTCATACTCCTCCTTTTCTTCTCACATATGAAATCTTCAACAAAAACGTGCACAATTGCTTGGTCGATTCTGGTGCTTCGATGAATATTTTACCCAGATCAATATGTGCCAAATTGAATGCGCAACCTCAAAAATCCGCGGTACGTATAGTTCAGCTTGATCAATCCCAAGTTGAAGTGATTGGTGAACTTAATCAGGTGACCATAAGATTGTCGTTTAACCCAAAAGTGTGTCAGGTTATCGACATTCTAGTAGCTAATATCCCTGAGTTCTATGGTTTGATTCTTAGCAGGGATTGGTCGGAAAAGCTCCACGGATATTTTTCAACCGATTGGTCGCACATGTGGTTACCATACAATGGTAAACCAAATCAGATAAAGGTTGAAAGAGAACTGCACCAAAAATACATAGTGACAGAACTAGCAGGAGAAAATGAGGCCATAACGTACAATAGCAGCATTGTAGGCAATTACGCAATAGATTCTTTCCTAGATAATTTCAATGCTCATATTTCACCATACTTAGAGAATTCAGTTTTATACCAAGTTGAAAATTTCTCCCAAACTGATCACTCAAAATGTTTTAGTTTTTTAGATAATTCTGTAAATACATCTTTATTTTGGAAGTTATATTTTGACGGATCTAAATCAAATGAGGGAGCAGGAGCAGGATGCATTCTGATTAACCAAGACGGGAACAAGATTATGCTCACATGCAGACTTGAGTTCGATTGCACGAACAACACAACGGAGTACGAAGCTTTGGTTCAGGGCCTATACAAAGCAATCGGATTAAACGTTAAGTATCTTCAAGTCTTTGGAGATTCGGAGATCGTCGTAAAACAGGTACGTAACACCATACATTTCCTTTCAAGTCATTTAAAGCATTATCAATCATTAGTTCAAGATCTCACTACACATTTCGTAGCATTCAACATCTCGTCAATTCCAAGAATTCAAAACGCGGGCGCAGACCTGTTAGCTAACGTAGCCTCTAGACTTATCCCTTCTGAAGATTTTAGTCTTGATAGGTTTTCAATAGAATTAATCTTTAGACCATCCATACCTGACAATATCACCAATTGGAGAGTGTTCAACGACGATCCTGACATCGTAAATTTCCTTACTTCTAAAGGATCCTACTCAAATTAGATAATCGACGAAGACCATCATGATCATCAAATACAATAAAATGGCTCCGACAATGCTATACCGAAATCGATGGTCAAGTTAGAAGATTTATATGATTTGAAAAGTCGGTTTAAAAGATCCGCCAATGCTAAACTTTGCAGTTCTACCCTGAACTATGAATTAGTAAACCTAGGGACCGATCAAAAGCCACAAAACGTTAACCTAGGTCACGGCCTAGCCCCAGAAGAGAAATCAACATATTTTCGTCTTCTGAGACAATACAAAAACGTTTTTGCCTGGAATTACGATGAGATAAAAACATACAAAACTTCTATCATTCAACATGTTATCCCTATGATTGACAATGAAAAACCTGTCCAGCAGAAGCTCAGAAAAATACACCCTAACCTAGAAAATCAGATAAAAACTGAGCTTAATAGGTTGTTGAGAGCCAGAATAATCTTCCCCGTCAGGCATTCTAAATGGGTATCCAATATGGTTCCCGTTAGGAAGAAAAACGGAGACATTAGAATCTGTATCGATTTCCAAAATCTCAACAAAGCCTGTCAGAAAGATAACTTTCCCCTCCCACCTATGGAGCAAATATTACAGGCAGTAGCAGGCTCAGAATTAATGTCATTCCTCGATGGATTTTCAGGATACAATCAAGTACTGGTGCATCCCGATGATCAGTTAAAGACTACGTTCCGAACCAAATGGGGCACTTATGCATATCGGAAGATGCCATTTGGGTTGATCAATGCCGGAGCTACCTTTCAGAGAGCCATGGACATCGCGTTTAAATGGTTAGTCAATAAATCAATGGTGATTTACTTGGATGATATAACAGTGTACTCCAAAAAATGAAACAACCATCTCAAAGATTTGAAGCAAATCTTTCAAAGATGCTTGAGGTATGGGATTTCGCTCAACCCAAAGAAATCTTTCTTTGCGTTAAGTGAAGGGAAATTGATTGGATTCATAGTGTCGAAATCTGGTATTCATATAGAACCCGACAGAATCAAGGAAATTTCTGAAATATCCATACCCCATAACAAGAAAGCCATGCAATCCTTCCTTGGACAGATCAATTTTGTCAAAAGATTTGTCCCGGATTTTTCACGTATTATTTCTCCCTTACAAAATATGATAAAAAAGAATTCAAATTTCAAATGGGGTCTAGATGAGCACGAAGCGTTCAACTTAATCAAACAAGCTATCATCAATGCTCCATCTTTAGCCACCCCAAATTTTTCGGAATCTTTTATCTTGTACACTTTTGCCTCAGAAAAATCCTATGCCGCGATTTTGACCCAAGCCAATCAAGAGAAAGCGGAGGCTCCAATCGCATTCTTTAGCTCAAACTTACAAGGTGCTGAAATTAATTACTCAGACGTAGAGAAACAAGCATATGCTGTTTTCAAAGCGATCAAATATTTCAGAACTTTCTTGCTTAAAGCCCACACTAAAGTCGTAGTACCGTTTCCGGCGGTAAGAAACCTTTTAGTGCAGAAAGACGTGGGCGAAAAGAGAGCTAATTGGATTACCGCTTTACAAGAATATGATCTTGAGATCAAACCAGCAAATATCGTAAGAGGTCAAGGCTTCTGCAAGATGTTAGCCGGAGCATCACAAATCCCGGAGAACCCATCTGAAGAGGTACAAGCGTACGAGGTAAGCCTAAACGATGAAGAATCATTATATGCTGACACCATTTATTTTCTTAAGAACGGGTATGCTCCCTCACGTCTGGATCATACCAAGAAAAGAGCTCTGAGATTAAAAGCTAAACAATACCAGCTCGTAAATGATGTCTTGTTTAAAAGGAATTACGATTCTGTGCTTCTTAGGTGTCTTGAGAAAACTGAAGCCGAAAAGTTTTTGCAGGAACTCCACGATGGACCAGTGGGCGGACACTATGCCGGAGATGCGACTGCACATAAAATCTTGCGTGCAGGATATTATAGGCCCACGTTGTTCAAAGACTCATACAATCATGTAAGGAAATGCCAAGTCTTCCAGACTGCTGCAGGAAAACAAAGAAAACCATCCATGCCGCTACAACCACTCATCATCGACCAACCATTCAGTCAATGGGGCTTGGACATAATAGGTGAGATCGTTCCTCACTCTTCTAAGCAGCATAAGTATATCCTTACGGCAACTGATTATTTTACCAAATGGGTAGAAGTAGTTCCTCTCAAGACAGTTCATTCTGAAAATATTATTGAATTCATAGATCAATTTATCATCACTAGGTTTGGATTGCCAACATTATTAATGGTTGATAACGCTTCATATTTTTCTGGAAATACTATGACTGAGTTTGCGGTTAAAAGAGGGTTCAAACTAAAATATTCTGCCAACTACTATCCGCAAGGTAATGGATTGGCTGAATCAACAAACAAGAACCTAATCAGAATTATCAAAAGAACAGTCGAACAAAACCAAAGGAATTGGCACAAGCGCTGGTAAATGCTTTATGGGCTGATAGAATCACGAAGCTAGCTTCCATCGACACTTCTCCCTTTTATTTAGTTTATGGGAGAGAAATGGTTCTTCCGACTCACCTAGTCATTCCCTCTTTGTCTTTAGTGCACTACATCGATGAAGTATCTACTTCCTCTTTACAATTAAGACAAATGGAAATAATCAAACTAGAATAACAAAGAGAACAAGCTAGGAAAAGCCATGCTCATCACCAAGCGCTAATAAAATCTTCTTTTGACTCAAGCATCATAACCAGAAAAAACTTTTAGATAGGTGATTTAGTTTTGAAATGGGATAAGGCTCATGAGGAAAAGGGAAAACATACGAAATTTCAGAAGCTGTGGCTTGGCCCTTTTCAGATTGTAGAAGTCGTAGGCCCGTCTACATTCGTGTTGCAGGATCTGGCAGGAAGGAGAGATTCTTTACTTGTCAATGGACTGATTCTTAAATTATACTTTCCATAGAAGAGAAATCTTCTATTTTTTTTTTTTTTATAGGATGGATTTAGTTTTTAGTTTTTTTTTTATTCTGTTTTTCTCTTTTTATGAATAAAACCCGTTGTAAATGATCATTTAAAAAGGATTCATGAAAGAGCACGCCAATTTTCTATCAGATTTTGGTTTCGCTTGTACAAATAGAAATTTTTTTGAAAATATGAATTTTATTATTGACAAATAGAGTTAACTTCACTTTGATTACGATACTCGTTTCAACCTCTAAAAAACTTTGACAAAAGCAACCTCTGGTAAAAGAATTGTTTTGTATCAACACCATGAAAAGTATCATCAATAATAAAATAAGCATTCTCTGCAAAGCTGTTGTTTTCAAAAACTCTATTATTGTCGTCCAGAGCTTTCTTAAGGAAAAACAATGACTTCCTCCCTGCAAAAAGGAAATTACAGCATCCAGAGAAACAATCCAAACAAAACACTATATCTCAAAGAATAAGAGGTCTCATCACGAGCCAGCTTATCATGATCACAGATATTATAACTTGCTGACTTCGCCAATACTGTCTATCAAAACAGGGCAATGACTTAAGATTGTTGCAATCAAAAGACAAGAGGTCTTGTCACGAGCCGGCTTGTTCAGCAAAAGTTTAAATCAGGTGAATGACTGTGTCATAATTTGGCCACCAATCCAAGACATTGTTCTTTAGAGAATTAAAAAAGGAAAAGTGTGTCAAAAAGAATTTTCTCTGGAATGTTGCGAGTAACCTCAATCAGGAAAAAGGATCATTGCTGGATAACATGGTAACCCTATCGAGGCTATGGACGCTTGCGGGCAGCAGAGGCTCTACCTACGACAAATGAGCATACTTTTAAGCCAGTACGCAGAGAAGACCTTATTTTATCTTTTATCAAGACCAAGTAATGTCTGATGCGAATACAAGAAAAAACCTGAGGAAGCAAAAAATTGGGATATAAAAAGGGTTGAGACAAAATATCGTAGACAAGGTGAGAGACAATCTACTCTATCTGTCCATAACAAATTTTAGATATATAAAAAATTTTGTTGTTTCGGAAGTGAACGGTCAATAGAAATACAGAGATAACTGGTTCTTCACAGTGAATTGCCATTGTTGTGGTCACCAACAACCCCCCTGTTTGTTTGATATTAGTAATAACATCAAGCAAAGGGGGACCCTTAACTAAAAAATCCAAAAAAATATTTTTGTTCAAAAAACCTTTTGTATTAACTCCCTAAGAGCTATATCGCGTCGCAAAGGAAAAAGGAGCGCTTTCCCAAAGCGCATAAACACACTGAGGAGGAGCGACGCGAGAACTCATCGCATCGCGTGCATTAAAAGACACTCAAAAGGATAAAACCTGAAGGACCATCGACGGCCGATATGCGACGTCGCACGTCGCAATGTCGCATAAGCAGCACAAAGTGACAAAGAAAGAAACCAGACGACCTTGCGATATTGCGATATGCGATCTGCGACCATGCAAAGCTGCGACCTGTGATCTATGGTGTGTGACAAATGAGATCATCAATTGTTGGGATCCCACCTATTTACATCGCAATCTTCGATGCTGCGATGTAAATTGCAGAAGCCATTTGTCGCAGGCATTCCTCGGCATGATCTGTGAGCCTAAAATTGGGCACGCATCTTATGGGAAATTAATGATTGTACGCCTGTGTATCCAAAGATGATTATGTTGTGTTTTTCAAAGATTCAAGTCATAATGGGTGACATGATTATGCATTCATGAGAACTTAATTGCTTTCATGTCAATCTTTTCTTCTGTCTCTTTTCATTTACGTGAACTATAAGTCAGCTACTGATATAAATCTATATGCAGGAAACATCCAAGGAAAAGCGCCAAAACTAGAAGAACAGAGAGGAGATGACTTCGCAGATGGATACCGCATACAGTAGGACCGCGGATCCCAGAGTATTACTCAACAAATGCTGATGGAAATAGGCTATCTACAACTCAGAGTGAAAGGCGCACAAAAGAAAAGCGTTTTTGAAAGATCCAGAGTCCCAAATTGGGTAAAGCAAAAAGAAAAACGCTTAAGGGGAAAGACGTCTCAGAAAAGCCTGGAACAAAGAATGGAAACAAGTTTCAATTGAGAAAATCGTTCAGGCAACAAAATCCCCAGCTCATTGAATCATTCGCACGGCCGGAAACCGAAATAGCAACAACACAATCAGTTTGAAAGAAATCTGAGTTGTGCTAAGTATACACGTCGTGAAGACACTCCTCTAGAAGAACACTTTCAAAAAATATCTTCTAGTTTGTCAGAAAGAGGTGCCAGCTCTTGTTATTTCTAATTTTCAAGCTTGAACAAAAGGAAACGACAAGCAGCCGACTCTCTCATGGCGAACAGCGCATCGCTTATAGCACTAAGGAGCAGATACAGAAATGGTTAGAAATTAGATTCAGTTTTTTAGAAATAAATTTGTTTTAGTAAAAGGGCGGTCATTTGAAGCCGTTCCCTAAATTTGTGTAATTAAAATTAGCTGGTTAGTAGTATTTAACCCTTCTCGTTGCATTGGAGAAGGGTCCGGAAATTTGTCAAAAAACTTGTCCTCAGAACATGCACTTTTGCACCCTCGGAGGGGGTCTTTGATGAATGGACGGATCAAGATTTATTTATGTTTTCATTTTAATACCTGCTACTGATGCTGCACTTCTGTACTCTTAGTAGGCATTAGAAGTAAGTAGAAATATATCATTATTGCTTCAGGTCTGTGAGTATAAAGTCAGTCATAAATGGTACTTTTATCTCTTGACGAGTTTATGCTTACATTCTTAGAGTAATATATAGCTGATGTTGTTTATATGTTGACGTATGAATGAGTAGACTACCATTTGGCACTTTTGTACGGTGGAGTCATTGATTTATGCTTAATACATGAATAACTGATTATGCGATATGTTGTTCACAACCGTTTTGCTTAACTTTTTATGCAGGGTGGCTCATCTTAGTTGATTTATATTCTCATAATAGTTGAATAATCTTCATTACCAGTTATTGTGTGAAATCTTTCTAGATCGCATAATGGAAAAAGTTATATCCCGGGTTAGCGCAGATTAGGTGTGTTGTTCTTGATAGATTAAAGTAGTATAAAATTCAGTCTCAAATTTTAGAACTAGATTAGCTTAGAAATAATTCCATATTTTCATTATCAAATTCTACACACACACACATCACCAAACTCTACACGCACACACTCCCCTTAGAACGGGAAGCTGGTCCCGTTATCCCCAGTCGGACCCGCTACACCAAACGGGCATGGAGCCGCCAACCAGGTTCCCGACCGGGTGGGTATCCCCCTTGTTGTTGACCCGATTTCAGGGCCCTCAACATCTCCTCAGCCAACAAGGCTCCAACAACATCGTCAAACTCAAGAATTTCTGATGTACTAAAACTGATGGAAGTAACAAAGTGATCCCAGGATTCAGGCAAAGAACATAATAGAGTTATTGCCTTATCTTCTGAATCAAATTTCACATCTAGACTGTCTAATTGCACCAGTAAGGTATTAAAAACTTTCAGGTGATCAGCAATTGAGGTACCTTCTTTCATCCGCAAACCGTAAAGCTGCCGTTTCAGGAGAATCCGATTTGTCAAAGATTTCGTCATATAGAGCTTCTCAAGCTTTGACCACAAGCCTACGGCGGTTTTCTCTGACACAATGTTGAACAGAACATCGTCCGCCAGACATAACCGAATTGCTCTCAGAGCTTTATCGTCCATCTCATCCCATTCATCCTCCGTCATGGAAGGAGGTCTTTTGTTTTTCCCCAACAGTGCTTTCGCCACACCTTGTTGAACCAGAAGATCGTGCATCTTCACCTTCCAGATCTCAAAATTATTCTTGTCGTTAAACTTCTCAATTTCAAAATGGGCACTTTGAGTTTTCGCCATTTGTATCAACAAAAAAACACAATAATCTCCAATATCCAACCAGCAATTAAAAAACAAAAAATTGCCTATGCCTTTCTGCCTTTGCCTTTACACACAAAAAAAAACTAACTTATTTCTGTGCAAAATTACAGTTTAAACTGAGTATCAACCATGCGCCAGCAATCAACCCACACACCAACCATTAATGTTCACAGCTCAGTGCTATGAATTGATTTCTACTATTTGTTTTTCTTTGGGAATGTTGGTTGATATATCAATTCACAATATGAAAACAATTAAAAAACAGAACCCAATTTGCAGCAAATTCAGCAGCCCTTTCAAAATCCGATACCAGCAATGCACCCTGGACTTTTAATAAAATCGACAACCGGCTCTATGTCTATCAGTTGTCATTACCATCAATTGAATAACATTAAGCACTCACTGTCATATATGCAATTTTTAAATATCACTGCGCCGTTTTTAAATATATATATATATATATATATATATATATATATATATATATATATATATATATATATATATATATATATCCACACGGTTTTAACAAACCATATCCACGCATAACCATGCATTTTTTTTTGTTCAACGTAATTGCATCTCCACCCAATTTACAAATATATATGTCTATATCTCAACAACCAAAAAATTGGCGGACGGGAGTAATAGAGAAGTTTCTTTTATTTAATGCATTATGCACTCCAGGCAGCACCAAATGAAGCCATTCAACGAGCAGGCACGATCCAAATGTAACCAGCAAGTTAATACACCAGGCAGTGTTAATCCTTAGCGCGCAGGTAAAAAAAAAAATTTAAATCGCGCCACATAACTCAGCAACGACGTCCCTTCAATCTTACACACGCAGGCTAAACCGCTCCATTAATTAACAACGCAACAATATCATATTTAACTTGGCAATCAACCACGCACGCAGGTTATATATGTTCCACGCAGCAAAGGGAAGAAGAGTAACACAACAGCAACACATGCTCCACGCACCAGCAACGCAGGTTCACTAGACAGCACGCAGGCTCACTCCAGATTCAAACGCACAGCCATCAACAACACCTCCAACATGCTCTGATACCAATTGTTGGAATTCAGAGGCACAACAATATTAATTAAACACACAGCAGAATAAATCAAGCACATAAACACAGTTTTTAACGTGGTTCACCCAACCAATCTGGGCTACGTCCACCAAACATAGGCATCAGGAATTTATTAATCAAATTGGAGATTACATAATGAAAACCTCATAAAGCTCTCACCCCTCTCAGCAAACCATCTGAATGGTTGCCTGTTATATAGCATAGAAAATCTAACAACCTCATTAACTCCCTCACATCAAATATAGGAGGCATTAACTCCCTCCCAACAACCTGGAGTTAATCTAGGACCTGAATTCTATTGTTGTCATCAGCTGAGATTTTTCCTATTTTGCTACAAACAGAAAATCTCAACAGAAGCACATATTACCGAAGAAATGGAAGAACCTGAGATGAAGAAGCTTAGGAAGGAGGAAGCAAGAGCTCTCTACTATGAATGAGATAATATGCTCCACTAAAGTACTCTTCGGTTGTGTAAATTATTGCTATCTAGATAGGAAGCATTGGAAATAAGATAGGATAAGTCATATTAGAAAATGACATCATGGTAGAAGCATTAGAAGTAAGAGCTCATCACATTACCATAGGTAATATGAAGGAGGAACAAAATATATGGTAGTCAACTATGAAGGATATATCTCTTGGAACCATCATTGAAAGCTCAAATGACACTTATTAGATAAAGGAAGAAGTCATCTAGGACAAGGCTCATCATACATCAATCAAAAGGGTAACATCTACAAAATAAGATATGAAATATCCTCAAGATCGTCTAAAGGGATCTTCATTGAAAGGTTCACCGATCACCAAGGGAAGAAAGTGTTTCATCAAGAATTTGAAACTTGTGGAATTCATGAGAAGCTGCTATGATGATATAAAAGTGAAGCAGATCAAGGGATTTAAGCTCTTTCAGAAGAAGTTGTTGATTGGAGTCTTGATGACCCAAAGGAAAAATGGGGTATGTGTGCTTATATTTGATTTTGTGCAAGTCATGTCATATAGTTGCATATATCATGAACCAATGATATATCTTAATAGCATGATAAAAAGAAAGGATATCCTCGCTCAAATGGATGAAGGAATGCATGGGTCACACATTCAGTAGATGAAATCAACATAATATGTCGTCATGTGAAGTATGAGGTGGCTGACTATAATCTAGGAACTCTTATTAGAAGCTCTTGGGAATGAAATGTGTGAAGAAAGGAAGTACTAGATCATGGAAAATGCAACAATGGTAAAGGAAATCAATATTTGAAAGATCAACAAGATTTGACTATGATATATCATTGGAAGATATGAAGACACTGATGGAGACTGAAAAAGAAATAGATCCTTGAAAATATAAATCTTTGGGAGATGTGTCGATATATATGTTGGATATTGATACAAACTAGAAGATATTAGGATGAAAGGCCATCACAAAGCTAATGCTTTTAATGTTCATTCCTTTATTTTTGAAGGAATATCTGGATGGGCTTATGCAGGGTTTCCAAGGGAATAACTATGAATGTCTTCGAAGAGAACCATGTACAAGGATGTAATATCCTTCCAAAGGAGATAGTATGAAGAAAGCATCATGACATGAAGCAAGGCCGGATATGGACTGATGGATCACTTCCTCATGAAAGGAATAATGAAATGACTGACCCATGGATGAGAGTGATGGATGGTTTCTTCCCTATGAATAAATACCAAAAGATGAAGAATCCATAACAAAGAATAAATCCATGACATCGAAGGAAGGATCTCTTCATGAAGTTGGTTATCTTTTCTTCTCTGTCTGAGGAGCTATTGCAGGTCCTTAATTAAGAGGGAGCCTGGAAACAAGTTTCTTACTTGGAAGAAACTTGGAAAATTCCTAAGCAAGAGGGAGTTTATGTACATTTCTTCTGTAGGAATGAGTAACTTCCTTTATTGGAATATATATGTCCTCCCTAATTAAGAGGGATAGATAGACACATCATTTTGGTCTTCACTTGGGAAGACAGAATGGAGGATTTTGTAATCATTTGGCATTTGATGCTCTTTGAGGATGAGATAGGGAATCCAAGATAAGAGTAGTCATTCTTGGAGGATTTGGAATCCAAGGTAATAATTGGGAGTTGGGAATCAAAGGTAAGAGTAGTCCTGGTGGAACACAACCTGAGAACCCAAGTGGGGTATGTTCCCAGGGAGACAATGGTAAGGGTGTTTATAAATCATTTCTCTCCCCAACATTGAGCTCAAATCTTGTGGAGAGATAGATTTGTTAGTGAAGGCCCTGATATGTGACAATGTTGATTGATATGATGATATAGAGATGGGTTACCAATCCAACTCTTCTTATGAGAAATTCTTTAGATTGAGAATGACCAAGTACCATTATGAATACCTCCCTAGTTAAGAGGGAGTAATGAAAATTGTAACTAGGTTCAGTCTTCATAATGACATGTAATTATTATTTTATGTAAAATATGTAAAGAAGAAAAATAAAATTATTATAATACTTCACTCATGGGTTTCATGAGCAAGAGATTTTATTTTTAGTTAAGGCTCCCATTGAGAGCCTTTATGGATTTCTTCATCTAGTAATAAAAGTCTAAAGAGTTGTTGTCATGTATTGAAGGCATGTTACACATTGTAGAAGTCAACTTCTTTTTTGTCATTCACCCTCCAAGACCTTGGCACTATTCCTCACTCAAGTCTTCCTACAATGAAAGGGAAAATTATAGAAAGATAAAGTTGGCCTACTCTAGTGATCATGTTGGCGTAATATTCATGGAAAAATCGCTATATATAGTAGTGCCCAGGCTCATTTGTAGGACAACAATTTGGTTTAGAAAGTATGAGATAATCAAGTGTGAAATTCATTATAGAAGGATCATTAACATCAAAAAAGAAAGAAGAAAGGACAGTGAATTATGTTACATGATTATGGGATTGTTTTGGGGCTAATCCACCCTCACACGTCTGAATATTATGAATTTGAACGTGTCTGAAGGTTATAGTCATATATGGGTGATTTAGATTGGGTGAAGACATCGGTGAATGAAATCGAGTAGAAGAGAAAGAAGTCTCCCTATATAAGGAGACCATTCAAGCATCAGAAGACTGATCTAGGTTTTTTCTTACGAAGAAAAAATTTGTAGACCTACAAGAGGAGGTCAAAATTCTAAAGGAAGTCGAGAATAAGAAGGAGAAGGAGAAGAAGAGAAGCATTGATCTAAGGATAAATATGAGGCTTGTGACTTGGGCTTGGAAGGGATCTAGTGTCAAGGGTCTTTGTCATGATCTTGGTATTCATCAATTAAAGGTTTGAGAAGAAGAAAACATTTGGTTTTTCCTCTCAAAGAGTGAGAGGTTTTGGCCCTCGCTGATAACCTATATACTACGTAGCTTGTCTCTTTATTGCTCATGAATTGGTAATTGTATTGATGAGAAAAACACAATAAGAAGGTCATAATCAAGAAGTGAAAAGAAACTCACAAGAAATTATGAAAGTAGAGATATCATTTAATTATCGATGCCCTAGTTTCCTCAACATAGAGAAAGGGTTGTTACACTTGGCATCAATAGCCAAAGTGTTGATATTAGTTTGTACATGACAATTTTTTCATCTGGGAACATGGCCTACCTACTCTTAACACCTTTATCTCCTATCCTAATAGGATTTCTCTCACATTCAATTTGGCATCAAAATTGAATTGGATAAATCCATACCTTTCTTACATGTCCTTATCACTTTTTCTCTTGATGGATTTCTAATCCATCAAGTTTACAGAGACAAGGCTACACAAACCATTACCTCCATGCCCATTCCCACCACCACTTATCTTGAAAATTACTTGTCATGAAAACTTTTAGCCCAAGAGCTCGCACAATCTCTACTCCCAAATTCCTTTTTAAAGAAAATGCCCAAATAATCCAAGATTCCAAAGTCAATGGTTACTGTGAGGGCCATGGAGGAAAATCTTGATAATTTAAAAAAATTTCTAAGTAGGAGGAATATCACATGTAGC
The DNA here is from genome assembly GCA_031772625.1 of Pinus tabuliformis. Lineage (NCBI taxonomy): Eukaryota > Viridiplantae > Streptophyta > Pinopsida > Pinales > Pinaceae > Pinus > Pinus tabuliformis. The sequence continues at coordinate 201,336,844 of CM062810.1, read as the reverse complement.
AAAGAAAGGACCAGAATTGCAATGGTGAGATGAATAAGTGAAAAGAATTACAATGGTTAGATGAGGTTGAAATAAATTTATTGAAGAGGGAAAGTTGATAAGTGTAGAAGGAATTGTTAGGGGATATTTCAAGTATGCATTACTTATCGAGCAAGGTGAATGGGACAACTAGACAATGTTGTCAAAATATTTTAGGCAGTTAGACCAACATGGGAGACTCGACAAGTTGGACGGAATCTGAGTGAATGATGATAAGAAAGACGTTTTTAAATATATAAAGGGATAATATTTCTTTAGCTTAGGGGGTTTGAGAGGAAGGGGGTTGAGTTTAGTGGAGTTCAATTTAGCCAGTCACTCTATCGTTGAGTTCAAGTGGGGATGATTTTAGTTAGCTTGGTATCTATTGTTCCATTTTTGTTTTCATTGGATTGAGATGGTTATGTGTCTAAATTTTTAATGCTTGAGTCTCTATGTCAGTCTCGTGTCTGAATGTTTAACACACATAGAGATAGTTAATACTTTATTGCACTAATGTCTATACTTTTCTTTGCTTATCAAGAATTTTAGGCTTGTGGCTCACATTTTGGAGTACAATTTTGTAGTGCATCATGAATATTTTTGAAGAAGTAATGGAAATTATGGCTCGGGTGCTTTGTATGTTTGATTTGGTGTTATTTGATCATGATATATGAGTCATGAATTGGATTTGTTTCTTTGCCTTTTGAGAATGAATATTGTTAGATTTATGTTTTCATAAAGTATTTTCTAGCATATGAATTAATCACACCTTTTAGAAGCCTATAATGAACATGTTGTGAGTATATTAAAACAATTTATAAACCTAAGAATGTATATAAAGCTCTCCGATCTAACTGTAAAATCTTGGTTCTATTTGTCCCCCATAGGCAACTTCAGTGAGACTTCATCCACTTCATTCGTGATTCCAAAAGGGTGAGTGTTGGACAAGGCTTTATTGGTCGAGACTACATGTCAATACAATTCTAACTAATCCCGTGCCAATAACGGGTTCCTTTGCAAGGCCCAGGATCATTTTATGATGGGATTATTAGGTAAGAAGGATGTGGGAGCCATGGAATCTAAAGAAGGTAGAAAGTATTAGTTTGTTTGAGCAGAAGCAACATGATTTTGTGGTGAGTTAGAACAAGGACTGAAGAATTAGCATTGAATATTGTTTGCAAAAATACGTGCTCACTGTTTTCCAGAATATATTCTTTACAGAATTCCTAATCATCTTAAGAAACTAGATTCAACAACTAATGGAGGAGTTGCATATGTGAAGGCATCATAAAGACATAATGGAGGTAGAAATAATGGAAGGTGGAATGTTGAGAAGTGGAGATATATTTTAGTCGAATTATGTAGAAGGAAATCGATCAACATCAATTCCTTCCACTATGAGAAACCTGGGGAGAGGGGCAAGAGAAGGCCAATGGAGCATGAGAAGAAATGCAAGTGGCAAAAGTATCTAAGGAATGTATTTCATCATGCCACTCATTGAAGCATAGGAGGAAGAATACCAACATCTTAGCCCAAGGAATACAGAGTTTATTTATCTTGGTTTACCTGTTAAGACCATGGATGGTGTTGAGCCCACCACGTCGCACATTTCGAAGAATATTGAGGCAAGAAATCAACATACCATGATGAATATGGTAGTAGGTAATTACAGTCATAATATGTTGATTACTTATAGACATTTGTCAGACATCAAGAGAGGTTGTGACAAAGTGTTTTAGTTCACTTTGTTGTGTAAAGTAGCAGACATTTGTCAGGTACTAAAGTGAGCACACTAGGAAACCCTTTGTTAGGAGGCACTACCCAGAGCACAATGGTGGGAGTAGAGATGAGGATTCTTATGTTTCGTCTTGTTGTTAATTTTTATTGCGAACAAAATTCTCTTGTTTGTGAGGTCATATAGATAGTGAACTAGGTCCACAATAAGGAAACTAGAGGTTACCTTCACGAATTATTCTTTAACTTGGTATATCAAGTATAAAATCACAACTAAATATGGATAGATCTAGCCATTGGTGGGAATGAAGTAGTATTTGATTAAGAAATTTTAGAAGTCGAAGTCAAAACATCAATGTATTATGGATTTAAAGACATTAAGTAGTTTCAAAACAAGTTTGTTAGGGAGTTTGACAAGAGATTCAAAATATTAAAGGGAAAATTATCCTTTGAAACCCAATATGCATAAAAAATGGATTGGTTCATTATCGGAGTAATCCCACACATTTGAATTCCCCTAACACAATAACAAATTAATTGACAACAAGAGTCATTGGATATGATGCCAAAGCTAGAGGTCTCTGGCGTAGGAACTGAGGTGAGTAGTGGAATGGTGCATGTTCAAATGTAACTTGCTACTTTAACTCTTCAGCTGCAAAATTTGACTAAGCAGAAGGAGAAGTAGGAGAATGTTTGGTGTGCAATTTACAGAACAGAGCGGCACCATGAAAATGAGTGTAAGATACTGATAAATTACATGGAAATAAGTTTATCTAACTGATTTGCACAAGGAAAAGGTTTGTGGTGTGAGGTATGTCGATTTTAGGGTTTCACCTCACAAAATTATCCTGTGATGCAGAACTATGAGACTTCTACGTGTATTTTCTCTTATTAATTTTTAAAATTAGTTGGGCACGATATCCACCATTACCATGCACTACATCTAATGTGAACATTCTCTTTTGATTTCTTTTGGGTGCATGGGCCAAATCGAATTGAAGAAACAACAATAGGCTTCAACTAGTACTGATAAAATTCAACTTGTTAGTATAAATAGCCAAGTCGGGGACAGGGGATGTTCGCTAGAGATCTTGGAGGGCCAACAAGAGGACAATGAAGATTTGAGAAGGTTTGATGACCCATGGTCTATTACAATTATTTACAACATGGGAATCTTGCATAATATTTTCATAAACCCTGTTGGAGATATACCTATCATAGGGCACTAAACCATGGGACGAACGATTTCCCCCAATTGATTGCAAAGTGGCAGGAAAAGAATGGTTTGATTTTTTAGATGATCATGGCTAAATGACACGTTATAAAATTATATATTACAGAGCAATGGAACACAAAAAATATTGCATAAATATAAACACATAAAACACATGAAACAAAAGAGACACAAATATACGTGGTTCACCCAATTTGGGCTACGTCCACAGAGAAACAACTAGTCCTTCCTTTTATATTATCGAGCTAAATGAAGAGATACAACCTACAGAAGGTCTGTCGTAACCTCTTTTCTCTTACACAATCTTCTCTCTCTTTTTCACTCAGAATACACACCTCCATAGCCGCAATAAAATTCCATCATATATAGTGAGGGGTCGCCTTCTAAGTCCAAAAACCATAAATTAAACATTACTTCTACTGTTATAATTTCACCTAATTAACGACCTAGATTAACTTCACCCCCTGGACCCCCTTTCGACAAAAAATAATGAAAACGTTGCCGCCCCATTAGGAACTGGGGTCCAATGTTGCAATACCTTTGAATAATGAACATAATCAGGCTCGACACCTAACATGACATAGAAATTAGCCACATGTTGAATTAGTAACGCAAGAAAGCACCATGATAGGGGTTTTTGCTGCAAAGGAAGGGGTCCAACAACTATAATTAGTAAGGAAGGTTGTTTAAACCCATCCAAAGTGTGATCGGATCAAGGAGAAGTAGGCCTACGAGGAAGCATAGATTAAAAATTCACCACGGAAATGGATAGACAGGAGGGTATTCACGAACATGCAACTCCTTTTGTATATGGGAACACTTATCATAGAGAGTTGGAGGAAAAGATAGGTAAAATATAGAACCTATTGAAAAGTTATATTGAATTTAATGGAGGAGGAAAAAATATTGGAAAAGTTCAATGGAATGGTCAAACAATGTGTAAAGGAGACAAAAGTGGCTTTTGTGTGGACTTCACCATACGTTGTAAACCAGGTTACACACTCAAACAGGATGAGTAAGGAATTTAGATTCAATGCATAGGTAGGAGATTATGAAATTCAGAATATCATATTTGATCTAGGATCTGATATGAATATTCTACCTAAAAGTACTTGGGAAATGATAGTGAAGAAAAAACTAACTTAGTCCCCTATCCAATTGAGCTTAGAAAATTAGCACCAATTTTTTCTCATTAGTAGGTTGACAAATGTACCATTGGATATCGATGGAGTCAAGAATAGTGTATATTTTGATATCAAATAAATTGCGGACGATATTGTACCATAACTTTCCCTATTGGGAATTAATCGACCATTTAACAACTAGGTAATTATCAACTTAAAGAAGTAATTGATGATCTTCCAAGAAGGATAAGTTTTAGTGATCACGTTTGTAGAAGAAAGTGAGGGAGAGTGGTAGTTTGAGTTGGTTATAGGGGATTTATGTGGGGATGAATTGAACAATATTTACTATATTACAGGTCATAGGGAGCATTATGTGAATCCATACTATGAAATGGGTACTTAGTTGGCTTTGTACGAGATCCCATGCTTTAGACTCTAGAGCTACAATAAAAAATTGAAAAAATAGGTTACATGAAGTAAAGCCTGAAAGATGTGCACACCTTAGTAGTGCAGCGCATTGGATAGGGACTAAGGTGCATAACCCACCTTGTTTTGATGGGTTATCAAAATTAGCTACTTTTTTGGAGGAATTCGAGGATTCGGTTCTAGAGGAATTAAGGATTGCAATGTTGGATGTTTCATTGCACAATATTAGGGGTTACTAGGGAAAAATACATAGGGATGGATTTCCCTATATACTACTACAAATTTATAAGAGGAGATGCACTCATTGATGCACAACTTAGAAAAATGTACATGATTCATCGTACCTCATTTTCCATAAAGTAGTCATCCATAACAAAGAAAAATGATACCACAATAGAGGATCAAGGACTGACAATGATGTATGCACTCTAGAAGGTTAGGAATTCCTTACTAGGGAACAAGTTCAGGCTACACACAAACCATGTTTTGTTGAAATACCTCATCATCAAGCTTATGTTAGGGGAGATGATCTCCAGGGGTTTTTTGTGTTCCCAAGAATATGAACTTCAAGTAGGGTTCCCATCAAGAAAATTGAACATAGGACTTGAGCATCTATCGCACATGACCAAAGGAAGAGATGGAGGAAGCTTAAAAGTTAATCTGTGAAATGCATAGAAGGTTCATGTTACTATGGGAGATGATTATTCTATGAAGGTTTTTCATTGGTTGAGGATGGGTATAGCACGAGATGGGTATGCCATCACATGAAGGAAGCAGCTGGTGGTGAGAATGATAGATTATTAGCTCATTGTAGTTTTTTTGTATAAGTTGCATGCATGCGATAGATTACACACATAAATATTGGAGCATGAGCAACCTACGATACATATTGAGATTCATGCAAGTGCATATGGACACCATTATCCAGAAAGGGAAATGGTGCAAATGATCTTGCACACATGATTATGGGGGCCCACACTTTGCAATGATGCAAAGGTGTCCTACAAAATCTATAAGGTATGTCAATGAGTAGGGAGGTCGTCTAGAAGGTACAACATGCCCTTGATACCCAAAATGTAGTTGGAGAACATAGATGGGTCATTAAAGGAAGTTGTTTATTAATAAAGGAGGATCTAATTTACTATCTATGCTTTAGAGATGTCATTAAAGGTGAATATGTTGGACATGATATATATTTCTCCATGAAAATTGAAAAGAGAATATAAAAATAATTCAAATGTAGTATCAAGCATTCAAATCCAAATTTTTGTGATACACTCTAGAATAGCTTACCTCTAAATGTGTCTAGATGAAAATGTATACCATTATTAATACAATAAGAAAGTACTTGGATAATATATCATATTGAAATAAATTAATAAATCAATAGCATTAGGAGAATCATTATGTTGCGATAGAATTTGAGATCAAATGTGTAACACCATCCTCCCACATTTACCCAAGTAATTGACCAACCGGGGTAAACATGTGATGAGAAGTTACTATGATATGATTCAACACACTATGAGTCACTTACGAAAGTGGAATTGACAGAAACACGTCATACATTTTTCTTCTTATGCATTTGTCTTAACCCTAATCCATGGTCTCACATGCCTTTCATGATGACCTCAATGACCTTGGCTTATTTCGGGATGAGCATCCTAAAGGGTAGATGAGAAACATCGAACTTTTGGGAAAATTTTAACCCTCAATTTACTCGAATGCATAAGATTCAAATGGAGGGGATGAGGAAAGAAAATGTATTTGATAAAAAAATTGATAGGGGAAGTACATGCAAGGGAAAATATTACCTCTTACAAACAAAAATTAGAGCATCCAAAAGTAAAAATACATAAAAAAAATATAAGAAATGACCAATGTAAACAATATACGTAGATTAGAGAAGTCATGGGCTAGTGAGGTGAGGTGCTCAGCCAAAACGTTCATCCATATCCATGTATATTATGGTCGAGCAAGGTAGCAAGGGTTGCTTTCCGCAATGAGTAGAATTAAGAGGAAATAACATCCGTAGAGGAACTACTAATAGTGTTCTTATGAATTTTCTCCATCTATCGTCTTGGACAAAATTTCTCTCCATCTGGATTTTTATTAATATTTAAATTGTTCTTATGCATTTTGCTTAACCCTAATCCACTACAAGCTAGATATCCAAAGAACACATACATTCTACCTCCTACCATGAAGGTCATTAAACCTCAATTATAGGGTTGGCGACCATTAATGCCTACCCTTGAGTTGTCAAATTTCCATGTAGCTCCTCCTCAAAGCACTAAATCCATGTCGAATCCACTTAGTGATTCATTGTGTTTAATTTCCACAATTCATTACATGAATTACAATTCATAATAAAAATTACGAAAGGGATTATAGTGTTGAAAACTGTAACTAGGTTCATTCTTCATAATCACATCTAATAATTATTTTATGTAAAATATGTAAGGAATGAAGATAAAATTATTGTGATGCTTGACTAATGGGTTTCATGAGCAACAGATTCCATTTTTAGTTAAGGATGCCATTGAGAGATTTTAGGGATTTTGCCATCTAGTCATAAAAGTATATAGAGTTGTTCTCATGTATTCAAGGCATGTTACACATTGTAAAAGTCAATTTTGTTTTTGTATGTGACCCTCCAAGAAATCATAACTATTCCTCACTCAAGTCAGCCTATAATGAAAGGAAAAACTCTAGAAGGATAAAGTCAACCTACTCGAGTGATCATGTCAGCCTAATAGTGATGGAAAAACCAATATATATAGCAGTGGTCAACCTCATCTGGAGGAAAACAATTCAGTAAAGAAATTAAGGGATAATCAAGTGTGACATTATTGTGGGACTTCTTGTGGGCTAATCTACCCTCACCCATGTGAATATGCCATATCTGAATCAGGCTAAAGGTTGCAATCCTATAAGGCTAATCTAGATTGGGTGAAGACTTCAGTCAAGGAAGTTGAGTAGATGAGAAATAAATCTCCCTCCACAAGGAGACCGCTCAAGGATCAAAGAGTGGATCTAGGGTTTCTGTTATGAAGCAAAAGGTTGAAGACCTACAAGAAGGGGCCAAAATTCTAAAGGAATCAAAGAAGAAGAAGAAGAAGTAGAGAATTTATCTAAGGTTAAAGAGGAGGCGTGTGAATTGGACTTGGAAGGAATCTAGTGTCAAGGGTCTTTTTCATGGTCTTGGTATTCGTACACTTAAGGTTCTACAAGAAGAATTTATTTTGTTTTTCCTAGCAAAGATTGAGAGGTTTTGGCCATGGCTGACAACCTATATACTGTGTCTCTTGTCTCCTTATTGTTCATGAATTGGTAATTGTCTTGATGAAAAGAATGCAATAGTAACATAAGAAATAGAATATCATAATCAAGAAGTGGAAAGACTCTCTGAGGAAACTATCAAAGTATAGAAAGCACCTAACTATCGATGCCCTACATTTCTCAACATGGCATCAGAGCTAAGGTGAAAAAGTCTAGAAGGGGAATTTAATCAAATAGAGACATCAAGGTTAGTGGAAGGATATCAAAGTGAAATTTCAAGATATACATCATACCAAAACCCTATATCAAAGAAATCTACTTCAGAAAATGTCTTGGGATCATCATCAAGGAGGAAGCAGAAAAAAGACCAAAAACCATAGAAGAATTTCCGAGATCATCTCTCAACCATCATCTAAGGAGTGGAATCTTTTTCAAAAGACCAAATAATTCTAGATCAAATAAAATTGTCATCAGCTTCGAATGGCATTTTTAAGCAAGTTGTCTCTCATTAAAGAATAACATTAACCTTTGAAGAACTCCATAAAAGTGATCTCTTTTGAAAACGGATCAAGTATTACTCTTGTAGAAAGAATCTATCAAGAAGTAGCCTTATACTATCTATACCACTATCAAGTTAAAGGAGGAAGCAACTAGAGAAAGAAACATCTACTCAAGTAAGTATATTTATGACTTCATCTAAATCTATCAAAATTTATTTTGACAAGGGGATAAAGAAACTAGTTGGGGCTTCAAATTTTCCTACATGGAAAAAAATAACACATCTAAATCTTAATGAGAATGAAGTCATAAAACACTTTAAAGGGTAAATAACCCAACCTCCTAAATAATACTGTCAATCATCTATTGAATACATGAAAAGGGTAGTGGGGGCATAGAGGATTCAGATAGAATTGATTAAGGACTCTCCCATCCCATGTGTATCAAAATTAAGCACTTCGAAAGATATATATAACAAATTTGTAGAGTTTCTTTTTCCGTAAGTACTGCAGGAGAAGTCATCTTGCTAAGAAAATAACTCTACAAATTGAAGATTTGAAAGGGAGAAAGAATAGCCTCATATTTCATGAGGATTTCAAAAATAGGAGATCAACTTCAAGGTCTGGGTGAAATAATGCCTGACAAAGAAATGACCATATAGTATTAAATGCAGTACAAGAGGAATGGGGAAACTTCACTTCAAGTATTTATGGGAAGAATGGAGCCACTCCTTTCCAGGATCTATGGTAATTATGAAAGATTGAATAAACCAGAATAAAGGAAAAAAATAAGATAGGATCTAATGAGAAAAATCAAGCATATGTTGTTATCACAAAGATAAAAGGAAAGTTTGGTAAATTTGGTCCTTAAAAAAAGAAGAACATGGCTAAGGTTCAATGTTATGGATGTCACAAATATGGGCACTATGGAAGAGATTGTGCTAAACTTAAGAAGGACAATAACAAGAGAAATAAGGAAGAAGCCCGTATTACCGATGAAATGGAAGAACCTGAGATGAAGAAGCTTAAGAAGGAGGAAGCGAGAGATCTCTCTAATGAATAAGATAATATCCTGCACTAAATTACTCTTCAGTTGTGTAAATTACTGCTATGTAGATAGGAATCATTGGAAATAATATAGGATAAGTCATTTTAGAGAATGACACCATGGTAGAAGAACTAAAAGTAATAGCACATCACATCACCATAGGTAATATCAAGGAGGGACAAAATTTATGGTAGTCAACTTTGAAGGATATAGCACTTGGAAACCTCATTGAAAGCTCAAATGACACTTATGGGATAAAGGAAGAAATCATCTAGGACAAGGCTCATCATACATCCATCAAAAGGGTAACAATTGTAGAATATGATATGAAATATCCTCAAGATCCTCTAATGGGATCTGCATTGAAGGTGTTAGTGTCAGTATTTGCATACTTCCATCAGGGATCAAAATTTTCTCTTTGCATTTTCATTTTAGGAGTCCCATACTGAAATTTTACATCATTTAATTAGGTCATGTCAAACTGATCCACTGATGGTTGTATTCTCTTCAGAAAATCTAAATTGCTCCCTCATAGAGTATACTTGCTGACCCTTCTTCAGGTTGTCTTCAGTTATGGTTTCATGGTCAATTTGCAATCATGATTTCATTAGCTCATAGGCCATGTTTTCATCAGGTCTTAGGGTTGCTACTACATTTATGGAAACAATTCAAAAGCTACGTTGAAACCAAAAAATTATTGTAAGTGATAGAGATCCTATTTGACTGGAAATTTTTGGACAAAAATATTTTCTTTTATGGGTACTTAGTTAGCTTATAGCTCATCTTAGCATCCTGAATCAGATGGGAAAACTGAGATGGTGAAATTTTTTTGGATGGATATTTATGTAGCTTTGTATCTGATAAATAGACACAATGGGTCAAATGGTTGCCTCTCGCTGAATGGTGGTATAACACTTCCTTCAATACTAGAACAAAAATGACCCCATTTATAGAGCTTTATTGATATCATCCATTTTCCATCAGATCATATTTTAGAGTTAATCCTAAGGTTCAAGTAGTGGAATATCACATCGAGAATCAACAAAAAATTCTCCAACTCTTAAAGGACAACCTCACTTTGGTGTGGAATAGAATTAAACAACAGGCATATCAACATCACAACGAAAGAAGTTTTGATGTAGGTGACTGGGTATTTCTATAGCTACAACCATACAAACAAATGTCCCTCAAGGAAGCTAATAACGATAATAAATTATTAGCAAAGTATTATGGTCTATATAAGTTGTTGCAAAAGATGGGTACTATGGCATACAAATTTGAACTTCCTGCATCTTCCTGAGTGCACCCAGTTTTCCATGTTTCATGCTTAAAAAATGTTATAGGTGACAAGCTCTATGTTCAAGCAATATTTCCAAAGCTTGAAGAGGAAGGAAAAATCATATTGGAACCTGAAGCAGTCACAGAAAGAAGAACTTGAAAATTGCGAAATCGATGAATTTTAGAGTTTCTCATCAAGTGGAAGAACTTTCCCACTGAAGATTCTACATGGTAGGATGAGAATATTATACAAAATCATTCGAAACTACTCAAGCATTGAGGAAACCACTTTTTTGAAGGAGAGGGGCATGTTAGGTCCCTATAATACTAGTGTATTTCCTTATTATTATTGTTATTGTACCCCTTATTGTTATTGTTGTGCCCATGTTGTCCCCATATTTTTATTATTATGTGCCATAGAAGCCCACTATTGTTATTGTTGTGCCCTTACATTATTATTGTTATGTCGGCTTTGATTATATTGTGACCACTTAGACTCCTATGTATAGAAAGGAAGTCTTGTCATTTGTATCATCCAATAATTTTTCATTTGTGTAATGTAAAGGAGGATTCCCCCTCGAAGAGGCTATGTTTTAAGTTGTTGATATATATCTTTATTCTATTTTGTGAGCTGGTTGTATAGCAATTGAGATAATTTGATTTCCTTTATATTTCTTATGTTTTCTCAAAATGAGATTAGTGCTAGTTTTCTTGATGCATAAGTGTTCTTCATCATTTTGTACTTAACGATCATTATCAAGGAAAATTATATACTTTGAAATTCATCTTGAGCCAAAAATGTAGTACAACTCATGCTTATGAGTTCTAGATGACAATTAAATATTAGGAGGTTTAATCACTAACTAAAACTCCCAACATTTTGGTGTTGTTGTTGGGGAGTTCTATTTTGGTTCAGGTAAGATTGTTATTACATATTTTCAAGGGTATTGCAAGTAGTCAGAGGGTGTAGAGAGTATAGTAAGATATGAGTGAAGAGCCACGCATCCACTATTGTGGGGTTCCTCCAAATTCTGATCATTTTTGCTCATATTTGAACTTGTATTTCCTTTTCTTTATCCATAGAAGTAGAAGTATGCCTAGGGATAGTCAAGTCATATTTATTGCTAGTTCAAAGTTTCCTACAACTTTCGGTCCAACAACCACACCAATCACTAATCCTACTAATCGGTATCCAGGAATAAAGCAACAAGAAGGAGGTGTTGACAACACAGTGGCTTTGGAGGGGGAGACCCTAAATCAAGAGAAGGAAATAGTTGAACACATTATTTTTGGGAGTACAAGAGGAATTGTATTAGAAGAACCAGTCACAGATCTAGAATCAACTAATGTTGAGGAACATCCTTCACTACCTTTTGTTGACTAGGAAATGATGAGAAGACCTGTTCAAGAACCTATAGTAGACATGCCCAACGAGGAAGGAGAGAACATAAACAATGAGGAACATCGAGGGGAAGGAGAAGGTCAACGTTGTAACATATTTGGAAGAAATAATGAAGAATGTCAGGGGGGAGGAGAAGGCCCACATCACAACCTATTAGGAGGGAACCATGAAGGACCGAGGGGAGGACTGGATGAAGAAGAAGGAGAATAACAAACCACTTTTGGGTTTCCTATTCTCGATGTAACCATTAATATCACTATTAAAAAAAAATACCAAATGCATCTCTTCCGCTCTTCTACAGTATGTCCTTCGAAGACCTAGGTGCCTTCTTATTTGAATTTTAAATTTTATGTAGGATCTGTAATTATTATGAGGATGCACATAAGCTCAACCTATTACCATTCACCATTAAATATGCAACCCTTAGATGGTTTATGAGCCTAGGTGAACACACCATCTACTCTTGGGATGATATGAAGTAGGAAAGAAGCTCCACGACAATTACCAATATTATGTGCCAAGAAATAAAAAATATGTACACAATGATGTCGCTTGAGTGGAATTAGGAAACTTATTGGAAAACTTCAAAACAGATATCCTAAACATTATTTGTAACCAACTTGACACAATAAAACTTAGAAAGAAACAATAAGATGAGAGGGTTGCCATGGTAATCTTTTCTCCTCTTAATGTCCCATTAATGTTATTGATTTTTGTCGGATTTTTTCTTTAGAACATGCAACCATGAAGTATCCACCTCTTGGAGGAACCCAAATCAAAACATGTTTCAAGATTCCAATTTTCAAGCTTATGGTCAGAATCAACCTTGGAGCTTCCCACCATCTTCTCCTCCTTGGTTCAATCCTCAATCATAAAACACTCCTTGGAATCAGTATTGGAGGGGAAATCCTTATGAAAACACTTTTCAGACCCAAAAACAATCTTATCCTCCATAATCAAACATGCTTACTACGTCCTACAATATGAACATTCAACCTTATAAGTAGGGGTACAACACAAATCATTATCAACAACACTCACTGCCTCTTCCTCCTCTCCACCATATTTTACCTACACTATCAAACCAATCATCCTCGCAGGCACCACCATCATTGAACCTAACTCATCCTAATTTGTTTCCTACACAACCCATAGCTAATCCCAACCACAATAGACATCCTAAGCCTGTACAAAATATGGATGTACAACCTTTTCCTACCTATATGATCATTGTTGTCCCAATAAATGAGATTCAACTATGATCTACGAAAACAATAAATAAGGAAAGGTTAGTTGTCATTATTCAGGAAGAGGCCCCTCAAGAACAAACTAAAAATCACATTGAATAAGAAAAAAAAAAACAAAAATTAGAACCAATGAACCTCCTTACGTGGAAAGAATACTTGCTAAGAAGGAATAGGTCCCAATCAAATATGAGTTAGAATAATAATTAAGGAATGTTTGTTAAAATTCCTCTATTACAAGCCATGAGGGACATTCCAATCTTAAATAAAATCATTAAAGACCTTTGTATTAATAAGCCAAGAAGGAAAGGACACCAGAACCAAAATGTAAAATTCATGAGTGAAATGTCCATAATGATCTCAGATTTAGCATTAAAATATATTGACCCAGGAAATCACATAGTGACCATCAAAGTCAATGGAGTACTTCTGCTAGACACCCTTGTAGACTTAGGAGCAACAATTAACACTATGACTTTTGAAACCATGACATCTTTACAATTTCAAGGGATGAAACCTACACCTATTATTTTAGAATTAGCAGATAAATCCATTATTAAACCCATGGGAACTCTAGAAAATGTAGTAGTCACCATTGCTTCTTGGAAATATCCCATCGATTTCATTTTCATTTCTCCTAAACAACCACGACACACTGTAGTCCTAGGATGCCTTTAGTTAGCTACTATGGATGTTGTGATAGGGTCTCGAAATGGAGAAATGATCATTTCCAATGGTTCATATAATAAAATCTTGTTAGTCTTCCCCCGTGCTCAAACTGTTGTTGAAGTAGTCTTATGGATAGAGAGTCCTTATGGAGATGAGGATTGTATGTTTCCTTTATTATCATTAGAACAATCTAGAGGACTCCAGGAACGATCAGAAGATCATATTTTGCAGTAATTTTTTTCTAATCATTCTTATATTGTTTATCTAATTTCTTTTATTGGTTATCAACATGTTTTTCAGTAATGAGTTTCAGGAAGCTTATCATCTAGCTATATTTTCCTCATTCACGACAATAGAGGAAAACAATGAGCTCACGATGGAGCCAATTGAAATCAGTGAAGGAAAATTTTTGTATATTGGCAATGAACTAAATGAAGAAGAGAAAGAAACCTGTTGAGCATGGTTCAAGAAAAATCCAGATCTTTCGCCTAGGACTATTTGGACATGAATGGCATACACCCAAATACATGAAATAATCACATCTACACCAATGAAGAGATGAGACCAATCCAACAGCCACAGAGATGCATGAGCTTAGACTTGAAATAAATTGTAAAAGATGATTTTCAGAAGTTATTTACTTTAATTTTTACCTATCCTCTTTCAGATGGAAAATGGGTGTCACCTTTGGTGGTAGTTCCAAAGAAGAACGTTAAGTGGCACATATGTCTTGATTATAGGGAGTTAAACAAAGCCACTGTACAAGATTATTTTCTGCTGCCATTTATTGATTAAGTAATTTCCACACTTTCTGGTAAAAAGTATTTCTCTTTTCTAGACGAGTACAGAGGGTATAACAAGATTCAAATACCTAAGGAATACTAAGAGAATATCACTTTCACTTTCCCTTGGGGTACCTATGCTTATCGAGTTCTTCATTTTCACCTTTTCAACGTCCCAAACACCTTTCAGTGAGTTGTCCTAGCCATCTTTTCTGACTTGATCCATGACTGTGTAGAAGTCTATATGGATGACCTCACGGTATATGGAGATGACTTTTCCCAAGCTCTTGCAAATCTAGAAAAAGTGTTGATCAGATGTCAAGAAGCCAACCTAGCCCTTAGCAGTAGTAGATGTAAAATAATGCAAACTATGGTGATAGTCTTGGGGCATCATGTTTCATTTGAAGGAACCAATGTTGATCCAACCAATATTGAGGTGATCTCGCAATATTTCAATTCCTAGTACACAAAAAGAGGTAAGTAGCTTTTTGGGACATGCGGGTTACTATCCTCGATTTATTAAAAATTTTACAAGAATTACAACACCTTTATTTAAACTATTAACTAAGGACATCCACTACTCGAGTATTGAAGGGACCAAATTGGTCCTTATCATTCCACATTTGCAAGGATTATTCTGATACCACACTTGGAGTAGTTTAAGGACAAAGGGAAGGTCATTCTCCTTATGCTATTTACTTTGTTAGCAAGAATATTTCCTCTGCTAAACTAAACTATTACTGAAAAGGAATTATTAGTAGTTGTTCATGCCATTAGCAAATTTAGACATTACATAACCACTTATGAGACTTTCATCGATACCAATGATTATGCCATTAGATTTTTTATGAACAAACCTATCACTAATGGTGAGGATTACTAGATGGTTGTTGCTTTTGTAAGAATTTAATATAATTGTGATTCATAGGTCTAGGCGAGATAATTTTGTAGTTGACTTCTTGTCTTGAATGAACTTCATGCCGAAAAATGTACCAAACATAGTACCATTCTCGGATGAAGAATCGTTTTATATATCTACCATTACTCCCTAGTTTGCAGATGTTGACAACTACCTGGTGTCAGGGAAGTTGCCTCAGAATCTGTCTACCAAGGTGAAACATAACATTATACAATGTAGTGCCAACTACTCCTGGATTGATGGATACTTGTTCTAGACTAGGCCCGACTTGATAATCAGGAGATGTATGTGAGAAAACGAGATATTTGATGTGTTGAAGGCCTGCTATAGTGAGCCATGTGGGGGAACTTTTAAGAGAAAAGGACTGCATACAAAGTCCTTCGTACCAGGTATTATTGGCCCTCGCTTTTCAAAGATGCCAAAAAGTTTGTATCCAGTTGTGATGCTTGTCAGAGGATTGCAACGTGAGTTCCTTTGGATTAGATACCCCTTTAAACACATATATCAATAAAACCTTTCGAGAAGTGGGCATTAGATTTCATGGGACATATCTCCCCTATGTCAAAGAAGAAAAGGTATATTTTAGTTTGCATTAAATATATTACGAAATGGGTGGAAGTGAAAGCTTTGTATGGGGAAACCAAAAAGGCAGTAGTGGAATTCCTTTTGAAGACATTTTCACTAGATTTGGATTACCCCGAGAGATTTTTACTAACTAGGCTACACAGTTCACATCGAAATTGGTCAAGGCTCTCACTGAACAATATCGAATGAAATATAAAAATTATACTCCTTACCACCACCAAGCCAATGGGTAGGTGAAATGCACAAACAAAGTGTTAGAATCCATCCTAACCAAGACCATTCAATTACATCACAAGTATTGGGTTGACAAGTTGTTGGAGTCATTATGGGCTTACCGCATAACTTTGAGGAATGTGACAGGGCACACCCCATATGAGATAGTTTATGGTAAGAATGTGTTGCTACTTATTGAGTTCCAAGTGAAAGCATATCGAATTGCCACTCAACTCGAGATGAATATTAATGAAGCCAAAGCACAAAGTTTAATGTAGTTGAACGAGCTTAACGAGATTAGAGAGGATGCATTCCATCGAACCATGTTGGTGCAATATCGAAGAGCTAATTTGCATGATAAATTTATTAAAAAGAAGATTTTACATCCAGGAGATTGGGCCTTACTTTATGACAGTAATTTCAAACAATTCAAAGGTAAATTTTCCATTAGGTGGTTAGGTCCCTATGAGGTGGATGAGGTTTATGAGAATAGCTCATTCTACATTAAAACTATTCATGGAAATCACACCTCTTTTGTAGTAAATGGCCATCGACTCAAGATTTATCACCAACCGTTCTCCCGACAACAATTTCTGCAGGAGGTAAGGGGAGATCTAGAGAAGGAGTTGGTCCAAGAAAATGAACAACATCTTGCTAGTTCATCGGGTTGATTTCTTATATATATATATATATATATATATATATATATATATATATATATATATATATATATATATATATATATATATATATATATATATATATATATAATGAGTGGGATGTCATTTTTTTTTATATCTTTAGGTGTTTCTCCCCACAACTCATGTAGAATAAAGGACAATTTTGTCTTGGGTAAGTTTATTACTCTAGCCAGACTTGACATATTATTTATGGGAAAGGAGCCTGTCAGAGTCTTTGGATGATTTCATACTCAAAAATCAAAACTCCTAAGAAGTGATTGATCCAGGATCATAAAAATTACATGGAACAATGGTAGCCTAGGGATTCCTTGAGTACAAATTTATTATTTTCTGAACTTAAGGAAATACTTATGGAAAAGAAGCCCCTTGGAGTCTCTTTTGGGTGGTTTAGAATCTGTAAATATAACAACCTCGAGTAGTGGCTACTTTAGGCTCGTTAAAATTATAGAGTAGCAGTAGTTAGGGATTTGTTGGGTGTAGAATTATTCTTTTCTAGGCTCAGAATAATAATTATTGAAAAGGAACCCACCTAGAGATTTCCTTTTGGTCATTTCAAGCTCTCTAAATATGAAATTCCTCAGGTAGATATCATCCCTTGCCTAGTTAAAATATATGGGATGGTGAGGAGGCTTACCATGTTTTGAAGGCAACTTTCAATAGATTTCATGACATTCAATCAAGGAGAAACTTGTAGATTTTGTACTCCAAGTTTTGTTGTACTTGACAACTTTATGTGCTCTAATATGTAAAAAATAAAGTCTATTATTGTGAATGTATTTTGGGAACAACATTTTTAAAGAAAATTTGGTGTTTATGCTTCATTTTCATAAGCATCACTTCATCATCGGTGTCCTCTTCTACTATCAACCAAAGATGGTCGATCTCTACAGCTCAGTATGCTAAATCATTTTTAGTTAGTAAGGTATGTTCTCATAATTTTTTTAGATTTAATTTATAATAGTTAAAATGTTTTCGAGTGATATGCAACCACTGGTTCCCTAAACACTTCTACCCTTTATTTAATAGCAAAGCCCTTACACTCTCTGTCTTATAATCATTACCTTATCCCTGTCATCATTCCTAAAACACCCCTGTCAACCCTTTCATCTCATGTTAAATCCTCCCCGTCATCCTAATCATTATCAAACTTATCCACTTAAACCACATATGAACCATTGCTATTATCACACCTTCAGCCTTATACTACCTGTCACCGTGATAACCATTCCCATGGAGGAATGATGAGGGTGAAATCATTAGAACTATGAGGGTGGAGTCATCGACACAATGGGGACAATTCTCATCAACATCAAGGAAACCAATTTGTTTTTCAATCATAAGGGAATTGTATTCCTATCTCAGTATTACAAGCAGAGAGTTAAAATTTTCAATTGGATTTGGAAATTGTGGTTTTACACAAGCATGGGGGTCGATCTTCATGAGCCAATATTTGGCCAATTTTCCTACAACTCTGAATATCAACAATGCAATGAAGTTCTTGAGTAGTGGGGATGGTTTCCATTTTTAAGAGAATTTCAAGGAGATAATGATAAAGTAGCCCTTAAATTTTCTCAGAACTTTGATGGAGAGCATGTTAAAGTTGTTAATTTGGATTTTAAGGTTATTGAGGAGTCTCTTAGCCACAGTATACGGTTACCCTCTGTGGGTGAACCATTCTTAAAGGGTTTCCAATTACATATTCCAAATTGTTCTTCATTCCTAGAGCCATTCTATCAGTCAGTCAGCTCAACAAAACATATAATACTGAGTTGTATCGAAGAGAAATGGCACCCTTTAATCACCATGTTACATCGTTTTTTTACCTTTGAGGGAAATTATGATATATTGTTTTTATATCATATTCGACTATTATCACATTTTGTAAAAGATATCAAGATCAATATTGCACATTTCTTGAAGTTAAGCTTGCATAAAATGCATCTAGGGGTACAATTAGTGAGCAGGAACATTGAGAAAACCTTATATCACCACAGTCTTATTAAAATGGTAGTTGTTGTTGAGCTTACAAAGCAGCGGAGGCCTTCAGAAGAATTCCTAATTGAAATTTTCCTGGGGAAGAGACATAGTTCAAAGGTTGAGAATGGTTGGTGTGACAGTCACTTAAGCATAGAGGAGAGACCTTGTCATAACATTCCCAAATGACGCCTACCCTATAGATAACCTTGTCTCTCCTATTTTCAAAGACCCTCATGAATCAACACCCTATTCTAATACTATGAAAGAGAGGTCATCCTCAAAATGCAAAAGGGTAAATAAGTGAAGGAACAAGTGAAGTAGGAGTAGTTAAGACCGACCTAATCCAACTGATATTGTATGGTTGAAAGGTAAAAGATATGCATCGAAAACTCCTAAAGCTCATGCAGGGGCCAAACCAAAGCCTAAGTGGAGGAAAGATCTTTTTCTAGCCCAAGTTCTAGCAATTTCCAAGGGAGAGACTTCGATCCAAGGTCATTGAAGAACTAGAAGCATGAACAAAATTAAGACACCTAAAGTTATAAATTCTAAGTCTATTGATGTTATTTCCTCTCTTGACTTAGATGGAAAGGAATTGCATTCTTCCCCTAAAGAAAGTCTTGTCTTAGCATCTACAACACACATCCCCTTCAGCATTGCACAAGATTTGGAAACACAGTCCCCTATTTAGTCCTTGCCCAACAAGAATCTTAGTCAAAAGGTCAACAGAGAAGTTCAACAAGCTTCCTTATGAGGGAAAATTCATTTAAAAACACTAGGAGGTAGCGCCTCTCAATAATCAACAACACCCATGAAAAATATGACTCCTACAGTAGAAGAAAACACGAGTATTCATTTAGTGAAGTTGCAGAGAAAGATTATTAAACTTCGTAAGAAAGAAAACAAGTATCGAGCCTTATTTTAATATGTCAGAGAAGTTAAGCATCAAATCAAAGAAACTAATCTTTGGTTGTATTCCTATAATGATGAGATGAAGCAAAAAATATGAAATTGCTTCTTAGGAAAATCTCCAAGACGAAGCCCACCAAAAAGCTAGGTGCTCAAGAGTTTTTTTTGTAGTTTCAGAAGTGTTTTGTTCCAATTAAACATGGGTTGGAGGTCTTGGTTAAGGCCGCTAGTCTTTGACCAAAGTTTCTTTTGCTACCACATCGGTACTATTTTTGGCATACTATGGAAGCATCCATAAGGACATGCATTCGAATCAGCATGGGGGGATGTTGGTACTCATTTCTTTCCCCATGTTTCTACCTCTTATCCCTATTTTCACCATCTTTTTCCTATGAAAGTACTCCTACTACCTACCCTATTACCTACATCACTCCCTAAACCCTACTCATACAATGACTAAGAGTTAAATGCACTTAACTCACATCATTTTTCTATTTTTGATTGAATTTAAGTGAATTTTTGAGTCATTTCCCTATATGCTAACTATTTATTCATGGGTTTAGCTGGAAGCTTGGAGATAGGGTTGAAAGATCCACATGAATAGAAGGATGCCTCATCATCAACCAACCGATCCTTGACCAAGTTCGAGATAGTGTGGCCATGTGGGATCTTTCCTCTTGTTTTGACTGTCAAAAATTACAAAACGATCTCTGAGGGCAAGCACAATGCTTGTGGGATCAATTTGTTATGTTAAGTGTGATGATTCCAAGGCCGAAGATTTTCCATATCAGAACCAAATGACAAGTTTCCATCTCTAAAAGTCATATTGGATGAAATAGATTAATTTTCTAATCTTAAGGAGACCATGTGTAAAGACCTGCGATCCTTGAGCACTCCCAGCTTGAAGTGCGACGATGGAAAATTGAAGTGTGATCTCGACCTTAGCATGCGAAGGTATAATGAAGTGCGTAGGAGGGAAGAGCGACGATTTTATATGCGTGGAGGCATGGGTTTGAACGCATGGAGGCCTACCTACGAACATGGGCAAGATTACATGTATCTTGGGCGAGATTGCGATGGAGTAGGGGTGTTGGGCAAGTCAGCTGGGCATCCAAGACTTCGCCCTATCTTTGGTATATATTGGAGATGCGTTGGACTCATTGCGACCATCCCTCAACACACAACATCTTTTCTCATGTGAAGAGAAGGCGCAGAACTAGAAGGTGGACACACAAGAGGTGAAGGCGTAGATTTGGATGATGCGCCCATTCTTGGGCAAGGCCACACGGAGTTAAGTGTCATTCTCGGTTTTGGGTAAAGGGCACGGATAGAGTCGCCCGCCGGTTGAAGAAATAAGTGCACGAAGTGTGGGCACCCAGTTTGTGCCACGACTTGGCACGGGTTCTTGGGTGACTTGGGTGAGCGCTTGCCCATCGTGAAAGTGTGCATGGTGACTTGGTGAAGTGTTGAGATTGTGGTCAAAGCTGTGTCTCGGGTGGAGGCACCATGTGTGGCGACTTGGAGGTGCGCCCAAGTTGGGCAAACAACATGATCATGCGGCAAGGTGAATGAAGGGTTGGTGAGTCATGCGGCAATTGTGCGGAGGTGCCGACGAGCTAGGCAACCGAGTTTGCCAAAGATTGTAAATTTGGCTAAGTATGAAACTTGGGGTTTCCAAGTATACTTGTAAAGCTTGTAACTTGTAAAAGATTGTATAATATATTGTCAGGTAGAATCATTGTTCAGGGAGTTTCCCCTCCGTTTATACTATGCAATTGCGTTCCTCATTTATAATTGTTGATGTTAATGAATGTTTATGGGTGTTCATTGGTATAAAGGAAACATTAATAATACTTTGTTGCGAAACACAAACTAAGTAGGAATAAGTGGTTAGGCGTAGTCCATGAACATAAGTATTGGTGAAAAGAGAGTGTTCAATGGTGCCGCACATCGCCTAGAGTGGTTGAAAGACTACCGCAGGCTTGGGTGCGTGACAGTTGGTATTAGAGCTTGGTTGCAGCTGGTGTTGAATATTGAAGTTGATTCAGGGTTGAAGAAGCTTGACAGTTGAAGACAGTGTAGCAGGTACTTGCAGGTGAAGGAATTTGTTTCACATACAAGTGAGACAAGTGCTAGTTCAGGTTGCAGGCATCTTGGTGAAGCTGTTGGATGGTCGAAACTAGATCGCAAAGAAGAAGGAAGTTGTTAGCAATGGCAGCTGAATCTCAAGCTAGGTCTAGTCACAGTGCAAAGGATTCTACTACGGAATTCATGGAAAAAGTGTTGGAGAAGATGGAGGACTTGGAATCTTTTTGGACTAAGAAGATGGACTTGATCGAGAGAGATCAAGAGGCCAATTCGAAAATGAGGGAAGAGCTTGAGGAACTCCGGACTCAACACAAGTACACTGATCTTTTGTATACACAACTTGAAGTAAGGGTCAAGGAGGTTGAAGAGGCAAGAGACCAAGGTCTTGCAGAGATCGTGGGCTTGCGAAAATCTATTGACGAATCCAGAGATGAGATCACGGTGTTGAAGAAGGCCGTGAGGCATAAATCAGGTGGAGGAGTGCCTCAGGTGAAATTTAAGGAACCGGAATCTTATGATGGTACAAGAAGTGCAAAGACTCTAGGTAACTTTCTATGGGACATGGAGCAATACTTGGAACGATTGTGTCTATCTGATGATGAGACGAAGGTCAAGGTAGCTGCTCAGATCTTGACAAAAGATGCTAAGATGTGGTGGTGAAGGAGGATGGATCAGATTGCCAATGGCAGTGTTGGTGACATTACTTCATGGGATGAGATGAAGAAAGCTTTGCAGACCCATTTCAGTCCTTAGGATGAAACGTGGGAAGCAAGGATGAAAATTAAGTTCATAAAGTAGACCGGGAACTTTCATACATATCAACGGGAGTTTGCAAGTGTGGTTTTTTATCTTCCTGACATGGCGGAGAGGGACAAGGTGTTCAATTTCATTATTCGATTGAAGCCTTGGGCGCATAATGAAGTGAAGAGGCAGAGGATTAGAACACTTGAGGAAGCTTTTGCTGCTGTGGATAGGTTGGTGGAGCATTATGATGAGACTTCTGATGATAGGAAGAAGAAGTCTGATAAGCCAAAAGATAAGAAGAAGGATGATGCTTCGAAATCGGATGATAATTCGAAGACAAAGAAAGCCTTGAACTGTTGGATATGTGCTAGACTGCATATGGTGAATAATTGCCCTTCTAGACTGAAAGTGGCTGCAATTGCACAATCTAATGCGAAGAATGAAGAAGCTTATGTGGGGATGATGCAAATATTTGGTGGTGCTACTGCTACAAAGGTGATCTCTCAGAGGGATCCTGAGAGGAACAAGTTGGAGTATGTTCGGATGGAGGTTGGGAGTGCTGATATACTCACTATGGTGGATAGTGGGGTTTCTCACAACTTAATGGGTGAAGATACTGCGAGAAGAATTGGACCGAAATTTGTACTGGTGAAGGCACAGATGAAGACAGCCAATTCTCCTCCTAATAGTGTTCTTAGTGTCGCTAAAAAAGTGGTCACAACACTAGGTGAGTGGACAGGGAAGGTCGACTTCACTATAGTGTGGATTGATGACTATGAGGCTATGCTAGGAATGGAATTCTTGAAACAATTCGATTCTATGATTGTTCCACATTTGAAGAGGCTATACATTTACGATGGAAGGGAGGATGTACCCATTGGTGTTCCAACCATTGGAGTGACAAGGCCTGATTGTAAGTTGGCAGTGATGCAGATGGAGGACAAGAAGCGGATGGAAGATATGAGTAAGCGGTTGTCTATGGTTGAGACAAAGCTTACCGAGCAGTCATTGGTCATCAAGACTCTTTCTGATAGTATCTTAGACTTTTCAAGAAGGCTAGAAGTGGTCGAGGATGATGATGATGATGATGAGGCATATGTGAGGCCGAATTTCCAAGAGGAGGATCAGGTCACTCATCTACAGAGGATGGAGATAGAAGATCCTGACAGATGGATTGAGATGATTAGTGAGGGTGATCCTCCAGGCTCTACTCCATCCACATCTTCTTATATGACAAAAAGAAGGGGCTCATTGTTAGCTACTCATGGCAATGAGTCCTTTAAAATAGGTTGAGAAGGTATGGCAGATGGTGCAGGGATGGCTTGGAATCAAGCATCATGGCATGCTGTAGATGGGATGGAGTTTCCATGGACCTAAGCATGGGAGAGATTCTTGGTGAGTCTGAGATGTGGCAGAATCCGAGATAGAATGGTGAAGGCATAAGGATGGATATTCTTATGATTTGAGCGTGACAGTTGGATTGATCACCTGACTAGTCCAAGTCATGGGGGCTAGCAGTGTACTAGAGAGATGTTGACATCAGGTAGACGAGGAGGATAGTTCACATGAGGAGGATGACACATGATGAAGATGGGAGTTCTACATATGTTGTAGTGATGTTTGCAGTATGTGGAGGAGTTGACATCATGGGCCAAGGGTGAGACAGAGATTTATGTTGATCTTAGTGGACGGCTATGAGGATGGTATGTTGTCGAGGATGACAATGACTTCAGGTGGATGAGGATGTAAGGACCTGCGATCCTTGAGCGCTCTCGGCTTGAAGTGTGACGAAGGAAAATTGAAGTGCAAGCTTGACCTTGGCACGCGAAGGTATAATGAAGTGCATAGGAGGGAAGAGCGATGAGTTTATATGTGTGGAGGCATGGTTTTGAATTATGGAGGCCGACCTATGAACATGTGTAAGCTGACATGTATCTTGGGCGAGATTGCGATGGAGTAGGGGCGTTGGACAAGTCGACTGGGCAGATAAGACTTCACCCTACCTTTGGTATATATTGGAGATGTGTTGGACTCATTTCGACCATCTCTCAACACACAACATCTTTGCTCATGTCAAGAGAAGGCACAGAACTAGAATGTGGATGCACAAGAGGTGAAGGCGCAAATTTGGATGATGCGCCCGTTCTTGGTTTTGGGTGAAGGGCACGGGCAGGGTTGCCCACCGGTTGGAGAAAAGAGTGCAAGTGTGGGCGCCCAGTTTGTGCGACGACTTGACACGGGTTCTTGGGTGACTCGGGTGAGCACCCGCCTGTCGTGCAAGTGCGCACGGTGACTTGGTGAAGTGTTGAGATTGTGGACAAAGGTGTGTCTCGGGTGGAGGCACCCATGTGTGGCGACTTGGAGGCACGCCAATGTTGGGAAAACAACATGATTCTGCGACTAGGTGAACGAAGGGTTGGTGAGTCGTGTGGCGACTCTGTGGAGGCGCCAACGAGCTAGGCAACCGAGTTTGCCGAAGATTGTAAATTTGGCTAAGTATGAAACTTGGAGTTTCCAAGTATACTTGTAAAGCTTGTAACTTGTAAAAGATTGTATAATATATTATCGGGCAGACTCATTGTTCAGGGAATTTCCCCTCCCTTTATAATGTGCAATTGTGTTCTTCATTTATAATTGCTGATGTTAATGAATGTGTATGGGTGTTCATTGGTATAAAGGAACCATTAATAATACTTAGTTCTGAAACACAAACTAAGTAGGAATAAGTGGTTAGGCGTAGTCCACGAACATAAGTATTGGTGAAAAGAAAGTGTTCGGTGGTGCCACACCTCGCCTAGAGTGGTTGAAAGACTACCGCAGGCTTGGGCGTGTGACACCATGTCTCTTGATGCCTTTTTTCTCCATGAACACAAACTAGTGGATATTAACAAAGTTATGTTCCATAATCCATACCTAGTACAAATATTCTATATATAGTTACCAGAAAAAATTAAATATAAAATATTATATTATAATAGTTATAGTAAATATAAAACATAATATTATAATAATTAATAATTGGAAAAATATATCCTCATTGTAATAATATAATTCAAAAGACCATGAAAGTTAATTAAATTTAAGAAATTCTTATACAAAATATTACTATAAAACTCGTCAAAATTCCCTTTAATTATTTCTAGGCATATATTAAACGTGAAATACAGGATTTTCAAAATGATGTCCCATAGTAGTCTTATGTAATTGGCAATATTGTGGAATGTATTTAGTTTGGAATCTAGATCTCCTAAATGAAGCCCGCATTTTACTTGATAGGTCATAGTTATCTTTTTATTCATAGTTATTTCTAGATCGTGTGACTTCATGTTAAAGGAATCTGAGATGGATAATTTTGGAGGAAAGTGTAGATTAAATATGATTTGTTAAGAAAAAAATAAAATAATATGTTATTCGAAAACAATGTAGTTTTTGTAGATGGTTATATTGCGATGGTTCTAATATGAAGTTATTTGAAGTTCTTGTAAAATTTGGAATTTAAAGTTCAAATTCTCTCCTCACTTATTATTTGAGGTCTCCTTGAAAATGCGTATAAAGTTGGATTACCAATTGCTCCAATACTCGTAAAAAAACTCGGAACATTAAGAATGTGCATTCCTTTATGATGAATTTCCATTGTTACCCTAGTGTAGGGGTGATGGGCCATGTGTTATAGACATTTCTGTGCCCTACAACTCCAAGCATGAAATTTCCATAAACCAAGGGCTCCTAAGTCCCTAAAAGTGTTGTTCTAACCCCTAAAGGAACAAGGTCAACAGATTACAACTTCTCCGAGAAGTTCTCCACCATAAACTACTTAGAATTGGTCAAAACAGGATCATCGCAGCTGCTCCACTGGCTAGGTGCGTTACATCTCACCCAAATGCACTGTGAGGGTGCATTGCATTTCAAAACTCCCTTCTGTGGGGTGCGATGGGCGAGAAATGATAAATGGCAGCGTCATTCCACGAGGAGGAGAGGCAATGGAAGCTTCCAGAATCTTCTCCTGTGACACTTGCCTCACTGAATTCGACCAAGGATGAGTAAGAGGCCCTCAGTCTCCAAGTGGAAGCAAGAACTGACAGAGAGAAGACACTAATCAAATCACAAGCTGACTCATCCTCCTTACAAATATCTATATATGGATCCCTCATCCCAGAGATCCAGAGGCTGGAATTTTTCATATTGTAAGGAATTGTTGTTGGTTTCTAGAGACAAACATCAGATTGTTAGGTGATCTATGCTTTGTTGGAGGTGAAGAGGGGTTTCTTTGCTGGGAGGTTGATGCTGGGTCGGAACCACTGGTTGTAACTCCTCCTGGATCTTTTCTTGTTCATCAATAAAATCTATTTGAGTTCTCCTCCATCTTTTTGTATCATTGATGCTTGTTACATTTGTATGGTTAACTTAAATCTGATCCTAAGTTGTTTATGAATATAGATCCATGTCTTTGTATAGTGCTATGCTTCTGTGATCTTTCAGGTACTTTGTGAAGCTGGGCGTGCTAGTGAGCACGTAGCTGGAGACTATCAAAGAAGAGAGGGATCGAATCAAAGGATTAGCGCAAGACACCGGTTAGTTCTTTCTATTCCTCTCTATCTATAATTCATAAAGGAGATACAAAAGTAGCTTTTCTCTGTTTGTTTCTAAGGTAGCTGTCACACCTTAGTGGGATAGAGTAGTTCTGAATAGACACTTTTCCCTGTAACACCATGTTACACGATAAATGGAAATAGTGTGGCGTGTGTCTATTAGTGAACGTTGTGAATAACAATGTTTCCTTATTTCTTTTGTGCATATTGCTTTCTGTCGATTTTAGTTTCTAGTGTCTATGTGACACAAAGGTGTAGTTATCTTAGTATTCATGAATTTTTCAAGTGTGTATTAGAGCATTTTAATTGTGGTAAGATTTTTTGTTTTTTTTGTGGTTCAATTCACCTTTTCTGCGTTTTAGTTTTTGGTGTTTATGTGACCGAAGGGTATAGTTGTTTAACTCTTTATGAACTTTCGAGCTGTGTGTGTAATTTAAGAGAAATTTTATTATGTCGAAACTTGAGACTCGTAAGCTTGTATCTAGTTTTCTTCAATAAGGGTGCCCTATTACTTGTTCGAGGGTAGCTTCTACATGAGTTATCTAAGATTGAGTGGAAAGCACCGAAAGGGAACTTTTGTTTAACAGTTTTTTATGTTAACTATGGTATTTTATATGTTAACTATGGTATTGCATTGCTGAAAGATGGATAAGAAGTGTAGAAACAATTCACAAAGGGGTGTTTTTTTGTGAAGTAAGATTTCAGAATATTTCGTAGATACTATTATCGAGCATATTTTCTTGGCGGTATTGATTGTGGTGACCAAAGTCTAATTTTCAACATCTCGATGAATGTAGAGAATCATGTAAGCGTGGGAGAAATCTATGCAATGGTCGCAAGAATCGTCAGGAAATTGGATAGTGTGTTTGTGGTTTGAGCATTTGTATCGAAAATACGTGCAAGATATATGAGTAATTACCTTAAAAAGTGCAAAGAGAGGCTGATAGGATTGCTAAACTGGAATTGTATAATTGGAAAGTTTGTACTTTGGTTTGAAATAATAATTGTGTATTAGATTTAGGTTTTTTAGTGTATTTGTGTTAAGTTGGTAATACACAATTAAAATAATAATTGAAATATTGAGAGATGAAAGTTGACCAATATATAATTTACCACTTATTTTACGAATGAAATATTTGGAACTATTGCGAAGAAATATTGATTTTCTAGTTATACCAAATGAAACGGTAGGTACTTATTACTTTTGCCTCATTTTAGGCATTCTATGATGTTTCCTCATTCATTATTTTTATTTTTTTCCAATCTATGATATGGTGGCATTCAAAATATAAGTTGCATTCTTATTTCAATTTTTATTCCCTATGATTAGTGATTATCTCATTAAGGAAATTATATATATTTGTTATAAAGCAAAATAATGAATTTTTTTAATACTAATAAAGATTTATATCATAATCATATATTTGAATTATTTCAATCATATTAATAGAATTTACATTTTGAAAATTTGCATTTTTATATAATTACAATTTCGAAAATATAAATAATGATTAAACATTTACAATTTAAAACAATATTTTATAGTATTTCTTAAACTCTCAAATGCATACCTGATATATTGATTTTAAAGTAATGATAATCTATTCACAAGGAAAGAAGATAACACATCCGAAATTTTAAGATTCAAGGAAAATTTTAAGGTTTCCTCCATTACATGAGATCATAAGGATTTGTGTTTTTATGTGTAAAAATAGATCATATATATTATTTCATTTAGCTATTTTTTTATTTCAAAATATTATTGTGATTTTTTCATATTACAATTCATTTAGTCTAGTTAGCTAGAAAACTTCCTAAGTCTATATTCATAATATAATATTCAAATTATAAACTTATTAGTCTTTGTTTTAGATTAAAAAAAAAAGTTTTGGACAATTACATAATTACATTAAAAAGTCATTGCTTCTATTAAAGAAATGGAATAAGATATGTTTTTTATTATATATTCTCTTTTATTTATTATTATGTTACTAGAAGCTTAACTTTCAACTCATTTTTAATTGTTTTTTAAAAAATTATTAGATTTCCAAATGTTTTTAAATTAAACAAATATTAAAATATTATATATATGGGAGTTGAATCATGAGCTGATGCCCCTGGCATACCATACAACTCCAACATGCAAGGGATGTGGCAGTAAATTCTCTCCATCCCTATATTTTGTTTGTGTAGCTAGAAGAGAATTTTCTCCATGTCCTTGTAATACATTCCTTGAAATGTCACCTCCATACCCATGGATATCTGCTCCATGGCCTTACCTAGTAGACTCTTCATTAGCCAGTACAAGTACAATGTTTACTTGAATTGACTGATTCTCCCACAAGTGCTCCCTGGATGCGAAATAATAGTCCTATAATGATAATCGTTCCTTTTCAAAATGGGATTAAATTACGGTTCATATTTAAAGCAAAATAAGTGAAGGACGCTAGTCAGAGTCCGAGATCAAATAACATATAACGCAATTTCAATATTACCATTTAAAAATAACTAAACATTATTTATGATGCGAAATATAAAACATAGGGAAGAAAAGGGAATATTCAGATTTCGAGGGTTACAGCTGATACAAAAGGATAAGGATAACGAGCAAACACTTGCCCTGCGTCAATAGCCTTCCACTGCCCAGTTGACGGCTGAAAGAAATAGGTGATCGGATAATCTTTCTCATTAACGCCACTTACAAAAATCCACTCACGCCACGGTGCAGCACAGAAAATAAATTCTAAATTTTGTGGAACAGAATCTACAGGCATCCACGCATTTTTCTCAGCATCATCCTTCATCACTTGTTTTGAAACGATCGTACAGGTTCTCACATATACAGACAACATCGGAATCCTTAATACGCCTTCGTAAACTCCACATGTTTTCCAGCGTCTGCCAACCGCCCGTCTCCTCATCAAAAACTTCCGCGCTACTTAAGGCTGCGACTGCTCCACCAGATGGCATTCCACTTATCACCATAAATTTCCCGTCCAGGTAAACGCCCGCAGATCCACAGCGGTTTTGAGTCATAGGAGGCAAGATTTCCCACCTTTCTTCTGCCACGTCGTAAGCTTCCACAGTGGACAGAGAGTTGCCATTCTCATCTTGGCCACCAGCGACGTAGATAAGTCCTTTCGAAGAAGAAACTGCAGAAGCGAAGTTGATACGACTAGTGGGTATGTTGGAGCCGCGGCGCCATTTTTTGGACACAAAATCAAAGATGAAGACAACAACGTCCAACCTCACCACCCACATCTCAGTTTCGATAAAACATCCTCCAAACACGAGAAGCTTTTCATTCAAACAAACCAACACGATCACAAATGGAATAAGATCAAAAGGAATAGGTGGTGTCCTTTCCCACGTCTTCTCCACAGGGTCGTATACTGTTATTCCATAAACAGCGGAAGTGAGATTTTCTTGAATAAGACATATCAAATGTTGGCTCGTGCCATAGGTCTTTCTGTCCTCATAGAACCGGGGACTACACATCATTTCCTTCCAGCTTCTGCACACATCCTTCAACTCATCGTGTGATATGTAAGGAGCGCGCAACAACACTTGCCGTTGGATATCAGTAGGAACATTCAGAAAATCTTCCATTATTCGGTAAATGAATGTTGCTTAGAAATTGAGTGTTACCTCAGAAACCCCCTTTTGTCTCTTGGATGCCTATATTGAGATTTTATTCTTTCTACTAACACGCTTTTGTCTCTTGGCTGCCTATATTGAGATATAATTCTTTCTATTAATACCTTGAGCAGTGGACCTGAGGTGAACTATTGGCCGAATTTAATGGATGACTACCATTTTCGTTGTTCCCTAAAGCTCAGAAATGTCCATCCATATTAATTTGCTTATAATTAATAATTAAAATAGTCATATTTATATTTATGAGTATTTATTATGAATATTAAATTTTCGTATTTATTATGAATATTAAAGTTGTGCTATAGGTTTTTAGATATAAACTATGTAAAATACTTTCAAATCATTTAACATTTTGAGTGGATGATAATTTTTTATTTGGCATAATACAAGTTAAAGTAATATAAATTACAAATATAAAAAGTAAGGAAGTAAAACTAGATAGAGGAGAGCAAAGATCAACAAGGCATCCTCAATATTTTGAAATTGACATTTAACATGGATTTAACTAAATTTATTAGTTTTCAGTCTTTTTAATATCACAAATACTATAAATTCTATTAAACCTAGTCTTTTTAGGATCTAAAATCTCTAGTACGAGGCTTCACCATGAATTAGGTGATCTTATTTAATAATTTAGTTTTTGTTCTTTATGTTGGTTCTCTGTGTAATATAAGCAACAATTTCATATTAACTAATAAAATAGGTACATTCTTGTGGCTATTGGCCAACCATTAGGAAAACAACAACAATAGCATACCACAAGCATAGAGCTTTTGTCGATATTACTATATTGATATGATAATGCAATAATAGAACAAAAACATTCTAATGTAGAGTTACTATATAATCTATACCTATAATTAACATGAGAAGCATATTTTTTTTAGTCAAGATAAAAAAAAATTATCAACATAAACATATATGAAGGAGAGTCCCTAGGTATTTCTTATGGATTCTCATTCTCCCCTACTAAATTTGGGAAGACCACATCAACAATCTTATCAACTAGAGAGGCACTTTGTTATTTAATTTCTTTATCTATATCTAGATGGCATCAACACATACGAATATTTATTACTCAAATTTACTTCTCTCCAAAAGCACCTTACCCACATCGACTTCATATGCTAGTAGAGAATGAAAATTTGAAGATATATCATATGATTGACGTAGATATTTCTTGTATCTCAAACCCAATCTCTCGCATCCTCTTGAATCTCTTCATCTTGGAGAAAATTTCTCTCCATCTAGTTTGTTTGCGTAATATTTATTTTGGTCTTATGCATTTTTCTTAACCCTAATCCATGGTTCTGCATGACCTTGGGTTCTTCGAGGATGAGCATACTAAAGGGTAGATGAGAACCATCAAAATTTTGGAAAAAATTTAACTCTAAATTTACTTGAACGTATAAGATTCAAATGCAGGGGACAAGGAAAGAAAAAGTATTTGATAAATAAATTGATGGGGGAAGTACTTGCAAGCAAAAATATTACCTCTTGCAAACAAAAATTAGAACATCCGAAAGTAAAACTACTTCAAAAAATACAAGAAATGACCAATGTAACCAATATACCTAGATTAGAGAAGGCATGGGCTAGTGAGGTGAGGTTTTGTTGATGCCTCGAAAATCGCTGTAACAACGTTGGGGATAACCACCCGGTCCGGACCTTAGTACAGCTCCTTTTCCGTTTGGAATAGTGGCTTCGACTGGGGATAATGGGACCAGTTTCCCAAAAGTGGATAAAGGAGATGAATGGATGATTTATAAACTAAACTAGTGGTGAGCGAATAACTAAAACTATTAACAAGAATACGTAAACTATGATCTATCCCGGGAACTTATTGAGCTTTAAAGTGCAGAGCTTGATGATCCGTGTCTATAAACAGGCATATAGATGACTCCATTTAACAGATATGGACCTTATTTCATTCATGATTACTATGCTTAAATAGTTAAGCAAAGTGATTAAAGCGATATTACCACACTTATCATTTATATCATTGACATATACATGATTAAAAAGAAAGGCACATCATAAAACATCCAATAGTGGAATGAATATAGATCTGCTATTACAGCGCATGCATATAATCAATAATAGCAAGAATAATCACATAACAATTCATATGAAAGGAATGAATTCAGACATAGATAGAAATACCATATGAGCTGCTTGACACTCCCAATATCAATCGCTACTTGTAATTCTTCCTTCAACGCAGAAACATTCTCAACAAAGACAATAGTGCACAATTGCATAAAAACTTCCTTGTTGAATTAAGAACAACTGGTCCAGTTTCATAAAAGAATATTGTCTGAAGCACAATAGTGCAAACTTCAGTCTTTCAGTCTCGTACAAAACTTTACGACCCTTTCCAAAACAATGAAAGGGTCTATAAATACTTAGCTAATGTACCTATCTATGAAACAGAAATCCTATTTAATTGGTATCAATCAATCTTGATATGATTTTCTTGAGCGATCTGGCAGTCAGCGGCATGATTCATCAGGTAGGTTGCTTGCCTTTATATCTGAGCTGACTTATCGTAAGCATTGGCTCTACTTCAGGAGGTTTGTTGAGGCGTGAACTGAGCTGGGCGGCATAGGTGGAATCCTGAATATCGGAAATCATATACCCGATCGCATCTGTTAGGCACTTAAGGGCGGCTCTTTGTGTATGCGGCTTTACCAGGAAGAACCAATATGTGTCCGAGGTTAAACTATTAATCCCAGTGATTAATCTCCCCTTTTCCTCTAAATCAAGATAACATGATTGCTCCAATGTGTTCGTTGTTGTCAACTTTCCTGGTGTGCATTGGGAGATCATGTTTGATAAATAGAGAGTGTTATTAACCAGTTCAACTAGATTGCTGGAAGTTGATTTACATCTTGAAGCTGCCCTCTCTGCTCTCATTAACTGGGACTGCCATTCCGTAAAGAGTATATCTTTATGTGTTTCTAGGATCCTAGGCAAATTCGCTGCTTGTCCTTGATCAGAATCTTGCCAGTCAAGAAATGTAGCTATGGTTTCCTCGGTTTGATCTAATTCAGTTCTCGCCTTCTCTACCTGCTTATTTATGGATGCCGTTAATTCACACAGTGGCTCTGCCTGGGCGATTTGTTGACACAGAAACTTAATTTGGGGTATTAATGCAGTGTTTATTTGTAATGCTTCTACTCTAAATTCAACCACTTTTGTAACGCTCTTTATTTTTTCGAGCTGTGATGACAATTGAGCAATTTGCTCATCTTTTGTTTTCATCATTTGCTCAATTGTTGCCTTTAATTGTGCCAATGCCTCTGATAATTCCTTCTGTTTCTGGATCGTGCTTTGGTCGATCCTTTGCTTTTCTGCCTGCAATTGTTGAGTTAGTTGACTGTTCACTTGTTGTTGTGTCAACAATTGCTGCTCTGCCTTCTGCTTTGTCTCAGCTAACTCTGACTGTAACGAGAAAATCTCTTGATCCTTGGTTTTCAGTAGAAGACTTACCTTCGATGCCTTATCAATTTCCGCTGCCGAATAGGCTCCTGCATACTGCGACAATTTTGTTAGGTCGTCGGAGGGGTCAAATTCCTCTTTCCAAACCACATTGCCCGTAACAGTTTGCTCTGGGAAAAGGGAAGGTTGATCAGTCCTTCTTCTTTTCCTTTGTCGTTTCACTACTGCTTTATGCCTCGGACTGTAGAAAACATCCAGGGGAGGAATATCTTCTACCTGGAGAATGATTTGGTCGGACGGGTCCTTTGGTATTATCTCAACGTCTTTAGAAATGGGTGGGCCGCTGGTTCCACTGAGAACCTGTGATGAAGTGATTTCTGGTGTGTCCATTGTCTTGGAAGTGTCTGTATCTTTTGAACATTCCAACCCACTGATGATGGAATCAAATTGCTTCCATTCCTGGAGAAATTTAGGGTCAATACGAGTATCTATATTGACATCAATGGTGGTTTCTTTTTTCTTTTCGGCTTGCGACTCCTTCCGCACTTTTTCCTGTTATCTCTTCTGTTGTTCCTCTTGTTCTTTCTTTTGCCTTCCTTCTTGTTCTCTCCTATGCTTTTCCTACTGTTCCTTCTTATGATCCTTTGTTATAACCGGAGGTTCCTTTGACTCTTGTCGATCAAGCTCGCTTAATGATGTCGCTGGAATTGTTGCTAGTAAATCTAGAGGCAGAGTTTGCAACCTCTGTTCTCTAAGTTTATTAAATTCAGTCAACCCTTCATCATTATATTTCACTTTAGCGAATGCTTTAACCTGATGTATTGTCTCAGCTGAAGAGAACAGGTCGTCAAACATATCTTCTTTATGGTCAAATCTTGTCAATTTGGCCTGTTCTAGTGCAGTATAGGCAACTTTGTTTGGATCAAACTGCCTATTTGGGAGAGTCGCCAGAGTTAATGATTGAATCTTTGTAGCTTCCTTTTCTGCATGTTTGAGGTCATGCAAGGTATATACACCGCATCTCAAAGGAAAAGAGGGCCAGGCTTGCTTCTTATTTTTCTTGAGCGTTTGTGTAACACTCTCAGCAATGATTTGGTAAGAAATTTCCCTCGCCAGTAGTTTATCCGGTATGTATAAAGGGAGGACATGAGGTCTGGCTTGGCTACCGAAAACTCTTATGTAGGTAAATCTCTCCTCTCCAAACCATCTACCTATTGCGGTTAAATCAATTCCGGCTTGATAGGAAATCTTGGGAGCAGTTTTATCGAAAATGGAATAATAAATAGGCAACATAAAGCCATTACAGACTTGGTATAGATGATGTTTATAAGAAGATTTCCACAATTTCTGATGATATATATGAATAGGCGTGGGGTCTTGTGCAGTCCACCTCCAGCCGAGTACGGGGAATTCAGAGTTAAAACACAGGGTATCTAGAATATAGGCACTATAGTAGAATGGGGGAATTACCCTTCCAGAAATACGGGTCTTGCTTCTAAACTCAAGCACAGCTGTTGCTAATTTTTCTGAGAGGATAGTGGCCCAATCCATAATTACACTGTTGCATGTTGCTTCCATTAGGGGAACCATTTCTATGGTAAAATTAGCAGAGTCATGCAATCCCCACAATCTACACATCATTATTCCAGCATAGCAATAAGGAGAGGACAGGGAATCAACTGAGTACTTACCAGACGACTCATGTTTGTTCTTGGCCGGATTTTGTCTCCAATCCCGGATGGGTTCGGATTCAACTTCATTTTCGTTTGCGAATTTCTCCAGGAACGCCTTATTATATATCTTCTCTGGCTCGGGCAAATGATACATTTGCCTTGGATCATCCACCCTGAATGACCCGAAAATTCTCCCCTCTCTGGTAATGAAAGTTCTATCCAGGATTGGGATTTCTTCAATCGCCCACCGCACTACGTCTGTGTATGGGAGAATTTTCTCCCTGGCTACTATCCTTGCCAAGTAACTCTGACAAGACCCGTACATGTAGTATCAGATATCAATCCCTTCTTTTTTTCCACGACAGCTTGTCCTGCAGCTGGTGTAGCGGAAGCGCCTGTGGTCTTCTTGGATTTCTTCCCCATTTTGCTTGAGCTTTCTCCTTTGGATGAATTCTGTATAGAGGCGAAAATAAACGTAACAAAAAGATATGCCAATGAAAATCCAATATGGGAAAGATATATTGATCAAAGCATGCTGAGAGATTAACTCTAAAGATGGTCGTGGATACAATCCATGGGAAGATCTTACAATTACATTAAATGGCCGTTTAAAACCTGCCACCCCTTAAATTCTCATTATACCATTATTCGGCCGAATGACCCGTTTAAGCGTGCTATGGATGTTTTGGCGGTTGGGCGCAGGTGCATCATTGCTTAGCAGATTAAGCTTTAAATATGATTTGATCATAATATCCCTCCATTTAACGGCTTTTTTGAAATCCGCGCTATATCATAATCGGGCGTCGGGAACACTTAAATCCTTATGTTGATAACTTTGAAACCCCGATCGCTGATAGTGATATCGCATCGCATCAGGAGAATTGGTATTATATAAACATATGGATAGCATACCACCGATCGCTGATAGCGAAATCGCATCGCATTGGTGTGAATGGGCATAAAAATGTGCATAGACAGTGTATCGTCGATTGCCGATTGCGATAACACATCGCATCGGGGGTATGACCTGGGCGCCTTATTAATGTGCATAGGATATTGCCGATTTCCGATTGCGATATCCCATCGCATCGTGGTGAAAGGCTTAGGGTGCTTTAAGACTGCGTATAGAGTATCGCCGATAGCCGATAGCGATATCGCATCGGCGGGAACCCATATGTCACTTATTTGTGTTTTCTATGTCATTGCGATAAGCGATCTTACGATCGCTTTATCGCAATGATAAAAGATTGTTTTATTTGATCAAAAATGGGTTTTTCAAAAGGTTTTATATAATCTCTTCATTTGGTTTGCGGACCTTTTTCAAATAATGCAATATTGATACCAATTAACTTCTAAAGGGACCCATTTCATATGATAATTTTGTAAATATAAATGATATGAAATGGGGGGTTGTTGTAGGGTACAACAATTGGCGATTCGCTGGAAGAACCAGTTATCTCTGAAAAGCATAGAAATACTTAAACTTTTGCAAAATAGAGTTCTAATCAAAGGGGAAAATTCTAATATAACTAGGTATATATGCATTCCAAGTAAAATGAATCTATTTTTGCTAATTTCCTCTCTTTTTTTTAAGAAATAGATACATTCTAAGTTTTAAATAGGCCTCTATTGGTTTATAATGATAAAACAGAAAAGTTTTCCAAATCAGCTTTTATAGTGAACACTTCTGTCATAGGTAGAGTCTCTGCTGCCAACAAACGTTTATAGTTTCGACAGGGATACCTTTTAACCATGCTATTGTCCATTGTTCCATCCAATTAAGAGTGTGATTAACAGAATGAATTCAAAACATGTTTTCATATTTTGTATTTCATTTTCTTTTTCTGTTATTGATAAGATAAAAAGCCATTGTCCTAGTTTGGTGGCCAGCTATTGACAATGCCATTCACTGGTAGTAATCTAACCGAGCAAGCTGCCTCGTGATGAGACCCCTTGTCTTATAATTTTAAGCCATTACCCTGTTTTGGTATGCAGTATTGGTAATGTCGGTTAAACTATTTCCCTATGAACATGGTAAGCAGGCTTGTAATAAGACCTCTTATCTTTAATATCAGATATTTTAGAATTACACTCTGAGTAATCATAAACTTTAGCGAATGGGATGAACAATCTTCTCCTTAAGAGTAAATGGATGACAGGGTAAGAGTTGAAGATGCTAAAATTGGATTAGCTTCTATCTTCATATTGATAGCTTTTTGAGACCAATTTGAAAACAGAAAATGATTTACAATACTTTTAAATTTTGAGAGGAGTTCAAAAAACTTTGAATGTGGTTTCAGAATACAATGATACCTAATTTCCTAGAAATTATCCCTTTTGGTTAAGAGTTCTATTATTTTAAAAGCCAATATCACACTACTTCTGTAGATCAAATTTTCAAACACAGCAAAGGTCAATAGTAGATACCTTACAAAATTATTTTCTACAAATCCTACAAACTACAAAACTCTATCAAACTGAAAGGAGAAGGGGTTACCTCCTCAATTAAAGAATTTCTTCAAGATAAGGCCATTAATAGGGAGAGAATCTCTCAACCTTGATAAGTCTTGCAATATAAAGGTCGAATGGCCTATCTTTTCACAGATCTGAAATGGTCCAAGCCACATCTTCTGGAACTTGGTGTGTTTTCCCTTGTCCTCATGGGCTTTGTCCCATTTCAGAACTAAACCACCGACTTGAAATTGTTTTGAACCGGATGAGACTGAATCAAAAGCTTCCTTGATGATTTGCTGATGTTTGGCATGAATAACCTTGGCTTTTTCTATTTCCTCTTCTAATTTTAGAATTTGATCATGTCTAAACTGAATAGAAGAAGAAGGAGTTTCCTCAATGAACTGTACTAGGGCTAAAGAAGGAAGAACAAGATTTGTGGGCAGTACTGCTTCTTTTCCATACACGAGATTGAATGTGGAAGATCCTATAGAAGCTTACTGTGTTATCCTATCAGCCCATAATGCAAACATTAAGGATTTGTGCCAGTTTTTATGATTTTGTTCTATAGTTCGCTTAATGATTTTGATCAGATTCTTATTAGTAGACTCTGCTAAACCATTACCCTGGGGATAGTAATTAGCAAAATACTTTAATTTAAACCCTCTTTTAATAGTGAAATCAAACATAGAATTGCCTGAGAAATAAGATGCATTATCAAAAACAAGAGCATTTGGGACACCAAACCCGGTAATAATGAATTGATCTATGAACTCAATGATTGCTTCAGAATTTGTTGTCTTCAAAGGAATGGCCTCCACCCACTTAGTGAAATAATCGGTAGCAGTAAGGATATACTTATGCTGTTTGGAAGATGGTGGAGTAATTTCCCCTATGATGTCCAATCCCCATTGCTCAAATGGTTGTTCAATGTTGACTGGTTGCAGAGGGAAAGCTGATTTACGTTGTCTTCCACTAGAAGTTTGATAATTGAGGCATTTCCTTACATATTCGTGGGCATCTCTAAATAGAGTAGGCCAATAGTATCCAGCATGAATAATTTTGTGAGCTGTTGTGTCAGCTCCAAAATGTCCTCCTGCTGGTCCATCATGTAAATCCTGCAAAATCTTTTGTGCTTCAGGTTTCTCAAGGAATCTTAATAAGATTGAATCATAATTCTTCCTAAAAAGCACATCATCAATAATCGTAAAATTCTTTGCTTTTAACCTAATAGCCCTTTTGTTTTTGTAAGACAGGTTTGGAGGTGCATAACCATTCTTTAAATAAAAGATTAAATCTGCATATTGAGATTCAGAATCAGTGACACTTATCTGGTTGATTTCTTCAGTTTGATCTGTATCACTTGATTCTGGAATGTTGGATGCTCTTGCCAATATCTTGCAAAAACCTTGGCCCCTAACAATCTTTGCTGGCCTAATTTCTAAGTCATACTCTTGAAGAATTGTGACCCAATTTGCCCTTTTTTCACCCAGTTCTTTTTGGATTAATAGTTGCCTAACTGCAGGGAAAGGAACTATAACTTTTGTGTGGGTTTTCAAAAGGAAGGGTCTATAATGTTTGACTGCTTTAAATACAACAAAGGCTTGTTTTTCTACATCGGAGTAATTAAATTCAACACCCTGAAGATTTGAGCTAAACAATGAAATGGGTGCTTCCAGATTGTGATCATTTAGTTGCGTAAGTACTGCGGCATAAGAGAAATTGGATGCGATGGTATACAATGTAAAATGATTAGAAAAATTTGGAGTATTTAAGGCTGGGGCATTGATTATTGATTGCTTGATTAGATCAAAAGATTCTTTTTCTGCTGATCCCCACTTAAAGACTGAATTTTTCTTAATCAATGTTTGAAGTGGCAAAATAATTTGAGAAAAATCTGGAACAAATCTTTTAACAAAATTGATCTGGCCTAAAAATGACTGCATCGATTTTTTATTGTGTGGGAAAGGGATTTCAGAGATTACTTTGATCCGATCAGGACCAATATAAATGCCATCTTTGGACACAATAAAACCCAAGAGCTTCCCTTGATCAAGAGCAAAGAAATACTTTTTATGGTTAAGGGAAATACCATATCTTTTGCAACGTTGAAAAATTTGATTTAGATCATGCAAATGATTATACCTCTCCTTAGAGAATACAGTAATATCGTCTAGATAGACGACTACTGTTCTATTAATCAACCCTCTAAAAGCTATATCCATAGCTCTTTGGAATGTCGCTCCTGCATTTATAAGTCCGAAAGGCATTTTCTGATATGCATATGTTCCCCATTTTGTTATGAATGTAGTTTTAAGCTGGTCATCAGGATGAACCAGGACTTGGTTATATCATGAGAAACCATCTAGAAAGGACATCAATTCAGAGCCTGCTACTGATTGAAGTATTTGCTCCATAGTAGGTAATGGGAAATTATCTTTCAAGCTCGCTTTGTTCAAATTTATGAAATCAATACAGATCAGAATGTCGCCATTTTTCTTTCTGACTGGCACCATATTAGAGACCCAGTTTGAGTGTCAGACAGGAAAAATAATCTTGTCTTTCAAGAGTTTGTTAAGTTCCAATTTTATCTGGCTTTCTAAGTTTTGATATATTTTTCTTAATTTCTGCTGAATCGGTTTCTGATCGGGAAGTACCGAAGGTATGCTGGATAATAGATGTATTATATGTCTTCAAATCATCATATTTCCAAGCAAAAACCTATTTATTTTTTCTTAACAGTTTAATGAATGCCTCTTTCTCTTCAAAGGAAAGTACTAATCTTAAATTAATATTTTGAGGAGCTTGCTTAGTACCTAGATTTATCAATTCAAACCTTAGGGTAGAGCTTTCGAGCTTTGCATTAATCACAGGTTTAAACCTGTCTTTAATATAATAAAGATCCTCCAGCTTTACCACAGGCTTAGGAATTGCATTTTCCTGAGGTGTTTCTCTCATTTGGGAGTCATGCTCATCTTCCTCAATGATTTGATTATCATAGGACTTTTCAGAAGTTAAGAATTGTAAAATATCCTCATCATGGTTGAATACTCTCCAATTAGTGACATTGTCAGGAACTGAAGGCCTAAAAAGAAATTTTACGGAAAATCTATC
Source organism: Pinus tabuliformis (assembly GCA_031772625.1). NCBI lineage: Eukaryota > Viridiplantae > Streptophyta > Pinopsida > Pinales > Pinaceae > Pinus > Pinus tabuliformis. The sequence goes on along the minus strand of CM062810.1, from coordinate 201,295,048 downwards.
TGGGTTGTAGTCTTCAGAAGGTAGGAGCTCGGAAGCTACATTAGCTAGGAGATTGGCTGCCGAGTTTTGAGACCTGGGAATGGAGGAAATGTTGAATGCGGAAAAGTGTGAGGTAAGTTCTTGTACTAGCGATTGATAATGCTTGAGGTGATTTGAAAGACAATGAATTGCATTCCTCACCTGTTTAACAATAATTTCATAATCGCCAAATACTTTTAGATATTGCACTTTAAGGCCGATTGCTTTATATAATCCCTGGACTAAGGCTTCATATTCGGCTGTATTGTTAGTGCATTCAAATTCTAGCCTACAGGTCAGCATTGTCTTTTCTCCTTGTGGGCTAACCAAAATACATCCTGCTCCTGAGCCCTCGCTAGACTTAGACCCATCGAAATATAATGACCAAAGTAAAGAAGTATTAACAATTGTATTTACAGTTTTCTTAGTATCGTTAAAACATCTAGACATATCTGTTTGTGAAAAATTCTCAATCTGAGATGTAAAATGATTGACTGAGAAAGGGGATGGTTGGGCAAAAATGTTTCCAAAGAATGACTGTGATGAATAATTCCCCAAAATGTTGTTATTGAACGCTACGGGTTGGTTTTCTTGCTCAAATTCAGTAACTGTATGGGTCATATGTTTCTCTCGATCGATCCTTATTTGATTTGGCTTTCCCTTATAGGGAAGCCACATATGTGACCAATTAGTGGAAATATACCCATGCAATTTTTCGGACCAATCCCTACTCAAAATTAAACCGTAAAATTCAGGTATATCGGATATTAGGATGTCAATCCTTTGTACTACTCTGGGATCTACAGAAAACCTGATAGTTACGGAATTAATCTCTCCCACAACCTGTACTTTGGTCATGTCCAACTGTACAATATGAATAGTAGACTTTTGGGGTTCAATGTTCAGTTTAGAACAAACTGAAGCTGGCATTATGTTAGACGATGCCCCTGAGTCAATTAAACAGTTGTGCAGGTTTCTGTTATAGATCTCATAGGTTAGAAGGAAGGGTGGAATATGAGAATTTGATCTATATCCAATCAGAACTGAATCGATAGCTTCAACCATACCTGGAGGAGGTTGGCCTGAATCATTAGCAGCTTTTGCACTGGGAAGAGGTGTAGGAGGAACAACATTCAATTCTTTAAGGAGTAATTTCAGCTGATGCTTTAATTTACTAAGTTCAAACATAGTAATGTTTGCTTTAGTTTTCTTCATGTCATCAACAATGTTATACTCCATTGAATTAGATACCACTAATGTTTTAGGTGTTGAAGGAGTTTTAGAAGTTGAAGGCTGGTTTTGGGTAACTGCTGCAGGTGATTTCTTTGCAGGTGTTTTTTCTTTGGTTGTAGCGGCACCAGCACTCCTTTTCTTTGATGTTACCTAAATAGGTTCGGAAGTACTTTTACTTCTAGTAGTGACCGGGAATGCTTCTTCTTCGTTATCGGTATCGGAGTTGGGGAGTATAAAATCCCACATTCCATGACATTCCACTACTTCTTCTTCATCATCAGTTGGTGAGATTGTTTCCTCTTCCTCTTCTTCTTCTTGCTCTAAATCTGCATTAGATATTACATTTGGCGGCTTTGATTCATTTCTATTGTAAGTCCTAAAGGGTCTCTTGGTTGAGGTTTCGGCTACCTGTTTCTTTATCTCAACCATTTCATTTGATAAAGGTTTTAGGAATTTTTGCAAACCTTCCATGTCATATGGGTCTTTTGGGGTCTTCTTTCTTGAGTCATCTTTAAAAGAGACTTTTTTGGCTTTTCTGTCTTCAAGAGCAGCTTTCTTCTCTAGAGCATTGATGCGTTTTTCCACAGCAAGTGCTTCTCTCATGTTTTCATCTAAGTTAGGTTTCCCAGCCCTGTCTACAAAAATGGCTATATTGGCAGGTAGGGCGGTGATATACCATTTGCTTCGAATTTGTTCACTTGGTTTGGAAGCTGTAGGGATTTTATTCAAGAGTTTATTGAAGCGAGCATTAAATTCCTTAATTGGTTCCCTATGCTCTATTCTCAGATTGGAGAGATCGTTTATTAGGGTAGCCAAAGACCTATCATCTCCATATTTGGTAAGAAACTTCTCTTGGCAAGTGTTCCAACTGGTAATGGAACCAGATAGTAGGGAAAAATATCAGGATCCTGCTGATCCTTGCAAGGTGTAAGGGAAGAGTCTAACAACAACATATTGTTCTGTTACTCCTTTCAAGTTGATTGCCAATATGAAATTATTAATGTGTTCCTCAACCTGGGTCCCATCATCTGGATTGAACTTGGGTAGCCATTTTTCAGGAGCATCTGGTAATGGATGCAATGGTGCAGGCATATTGACTGCACCAGGTTTGGTCCATGGATCTGCCATTATAATAGCAGTAGTGGTTGATACTACCGCTGGAACTCCAGATGTCTGGGAAGGAAATAATGTTGAGGAATGAGTAGGTTGGGATGCTGAAGCTTCTAATCCTTGGTGAATAACAATATGTAATGGGGGAGTGGAGGGTTGACTTTGCAGATGAGAAGTTGAAATGGAGGATGTGGATGAAAGCTCTTCACTTTTAGATCCTTCAGTATTTTTCTTCGCCTTTTTCCTTTTGGGTAAAGGGAACTCAGTGGGTTCAATACCGAGCTTTTCGCTCTGAAGTCTGGTGAGAGGGTTAGGTAAATTGAACTGCGAAGTCGCACTGCTTTGTGATACCTCAGATTTCTGTGGTGAAATCGAGAAGCTCTGAAGTTTGTGGATAAGAGACTGGACTTCAGGTGATTCAAGACTTAATTGTTCTGGAGTATGATGGGTTTGAGCAGTGGTAGTTGATTCCTCTTCTTCTTGTTTGGATACTGGCGAACCAGCATGCGAATGAGAAGTTCGAGGGGATTCGGAGGGAGAATTACTCTTAGAATGGCTTGCAGATTTGGGTTTATTGCCATTCACAGTCAGGCCCTCCTTCTAGCGCCAAAAATGTTGATGCCTCGAAACTTGCTGCAACAACATTGGGGATAACCACCCGGTCTGGACCTTAGTACAGCTCCTTTTCCATTTGGAATAGTGGCTCCGACTGGGGATAATGGGACCAGCTTCCCAAAAGTGGATAAACGAGATGAATGGATGATTTATAAACTAAACTAGCGGTGAGCGAATAACTAAAACTATTAACAAGAATACGTAAACTATGATCTATCCCGGGAACTTATTGAGCTTTAAAGTGCAGCGCTTGATGATCCGTGTCTATAAACAGGCATATAGATGACTCCATTTAACAGACATGGACATTATTTCATTCATGATTACTATGCTTAAATAGTTAAGCAAAGCGATTAAAGCGATATTACCACATTTATCATTTATATCATTGACATATACATGATTAAAAAGAAAGGCACATCATAAAACATCCAATAGTGGAATGAATATAGATCTGTTGTTACAGCGCATGCATATAATCAATAATAGCAAGAATAATCACATAACAATTCATATGAAAGGAATGAATTCAGACATAGATAGAAATACCATATGAGCTGCTTGACACTCCCAATATCAATCGCTACTTGTAATTCTTCCTTCAACGCAGAAACATTCTCAACAAAGACAATAGTGCACAATTGCATAAAAACTTCCTTGTTGAATTAAGAACAACTCGTCCAGTTTCATAAAAGAATATTGTCTGAAGCACAATAGTGCAAACTTCAGTCTTTAAGTCTGGTACAAAACTTTACGACCCTTTCCAAAACAATGAAAGGGTCTATAAATACTTAGCTAATCTACCTATCTATGAAACAGAAATCCTATTTAATTGGGATCAATCAATCTTGATATGATTTTCTTGAGCGATTTGGCAGTCGACGGCATGATTCATCAGGTAGGTTGCTTGCTTTTATATCTGAGCTGACTTATCACAAGCATTGGCTCTACTTCAGGAGGTTTGTTGAGGCGTGAACTGAGCTGGGTGGCATAGGTGGCATCCTGAATATCGGGAATCATATACCCGATCGCATCTGTTAGGCACTTAAGGGTGGCTCTTTGTGTATGCAGCTTTACCTGGAAGAACCAATATGTGTCCTAGGTTAAACTGTTAATCCGAGCGATTAATATCCCCTTTTCCTCTAAATAAGGATAACATGATTGCTCCAATGTGTTCGTTGTTGTCAACTTTCCTGGTGTGCATTGGGAGATCATGTTTGATAAATAGAGAGTGTTATTAACCAGTTCAACTAGATTGCTGGAAGTTGATTTACATCTTGAAGCTGCCCTCTCTGCTCTCATTAACTGGGACTGCCATTCTGTAAAGAGTATATCTTTATGTGTTTCTAGGATCCTAGGCAAATTCGTCGCTTGTCCTTGATCAGAATCTTTCCAGTCAATAAATGAAACTATGGTTTCTTCGGCTTGATCTAATTTAGTTCTGGCCTTCTCTACCTGCTTATTTATGGATGCCGTTAATTCACACAATGGCTCTGCCTGGGCGATTTGTTGACACAGAAGCTTAATTTGGGATATTAATGCAGTGCTTATTTATAATGCTTCTGCTCTAAATTCAGCCACTTGTGGAACGCCCTTTATTTTTTCGAGTTGTGATGACAATTGAGCAATTTGCTCATCTTTTGTTTTCATCATTTGCTCATTTTCTGCGTTTAATTGTGCCAATGCCTCTGATAATTCCTTCTGTTTCAGGATCATGCTTTGGTCGATCCTTTGCTTTTCTGCCTACAATTGTTGAGTTAGTTGACTGTTCACTTGCTGTTGTGTCAACAATTGCTGCTCTGCCTGCTTTGCCTTCTGCTTTGTCTCAGCTAACTCTGCCTGTAATGAGAAAATCTCTTGATCCTTGGTTTTCAGTAGAAGACTTACCTCCGATGCCTTATCAATTGTCGCTGCCGAATAGGCTCCTGCATACTGCGACAGTTTTGTTAGGTCGTCAGAGGGGTCAAATTCCTCCTTCTAAACCACATTGCCCGTAACAGTTTGCTCTAGGAAAAGGGAAGGTTGATCAGTCCTTCTTCTTTTCCTTTTTCGTTTCACCACTGCTTTATGCCTCGGGCTGTAGAAAACATCCAGGGGAGGAATATCTTCTACCTGGAGAATGATTTGGTCGGAGGGGTCCTTTGGTATTATCTCAACGTCTTTAGAAATGGGTGGGTCGCTGGTTCCACTCAGAAGCTGTGATGAAGTTATTTCCGGTGTGTCCGTTGTCTTGGAAGTGTCTGTATCTTTTGAACATTCCAACCCACTGATGATGGAATCAAATTGCTTCCATTCGTGGAGCAATTTAGGGTCAATACGAGTATCTATATTGACATCAATGGTGGTTTGTTTTTGCTTTTCGGCTTGGGACTGCTTCCACACTTTTTCCTGTTCTCTCTTCTGTTGTTCCTCTTGTTCTTTCTTTTGCCTTTCTTCTTGTTCTCTCCTCTAATTTTCCTCCTGTTCCTTCTTATGATCCTGTGTTATAACCAGAGGTTCCTTTGACTGTTGCCGATCAGGCTCACTTAATGATGTCGCTGGGGTTGTTGCTAGTAAATCTAGAGGCGGAATTTGCAACCTCTGTTCTCTAAGTTTATTAAATTCAGTCAACCCTTCATCATTATATTTCACTTTAGCAAATGCTTTAACCTGATTTATTGTCTCAGCTGAAGAGAACAGGTCGTCAAACATATCTTCTTTATGGTCAAATCTTGTCAATTTGGCCTATTCTAGTGCACTATAGGCAACTTTGTTTGGATCAAACTGCCTATTTGGGAGAGTCGCCAGAGTTAAGGATTGAATCTTTGTAGCTTCCTTTTCTGCATGTTTGAGATCATGCAAGTTATATACACTGCATCTCAAAGGAAAAGAGGGCCAGCCTTGCTTCTTATTTTTCTTGAGCGTTTGTGTAACACTCTCAGCAATGATTTGGTAAGAAATTTCCCTCACCAGTAGTTTATCCGGTATGTAGAAAGGGAGGACATGAGGTCTGGCTTGGATACTGAAAACCCTTATGTAGGTAAATATCTCCTCTCCAAACCATCTACCTATTGTGGTTAAATCAATTTCGGCTTGATAGGAAATCTTGGGAGCAGGTTTATCGAAAATGGAATAATAAATAGGCAACATAAAGCCATTACAGACTTGGTATAGATGATGTTTATAAGAAGATTTCCACAATTTCTGATGATATATATGAATAGGCGTGGGGTCTTGTGCAGTCCACCTCCAGCCGAGTACGGGGAATTCAGAGTTAAAACACAGGGTATCTAGAATATAGGCACTATAGTAGAATGGGGGAATTACCCTTTCAGAAATACGGGTCTTGCTTCTAAACTCAAGCACAGCTGTTGCTAATTTGTCTGAGAGGATAGTGGCCCAATCCATAATTACACTGTTGCATGCTGCTTCCATTAGGGGAACCATTTCTATGGTAAAATTAGCAGAGTCATGCAATCCCCACAATCTACACATCATTATTCCAGCATAGCAATAAGGAGAGGCCAGGGAATCAACTGAGTACTTACCAGACGACTCATGTTTTTGCTTGGCCGGATTTTGTCTCCAATCCCGGATGGGTTCGGATTCAACTTCATTTTCGTTTGCGAATTTCTCCAGGAACGCCTTATTATATATCTTCTTTGGCTCAGGCAAATGATACATTTGCCTTAGATCATCCGCTCTGAATGACCCAAAAATTCTCCCGTCTCTGGTGCTGAAGGTTCTATCCAGGATTGGGATTTCTTCAATCGCCCACCGCACTACGTCTGTGTATGGGAGAATTTGCTCCCTGGCTGCTATCCTTGCCAAGTAACTCTTACGAGACCCATACATGTAGTATCAGATATCAATCCCTTCTTTTTTTCCACGACAACTTGTCCTGCAGCTGGTGTAGCGGAAGCGCCTGTGGTCTTCTTGGATTTCTTCCCCTTTTTGCTTGAGCTTTCTCCTTTGGATGAATTCTGCACAGAGGCGAAAATAAACGTAGCACAGAGATATGCCAATGAAAATACAATATGGGAAAGATATATTGATCAAAGCGTGCTGAGAGATTAACTCTAAAAATGGCCGCGGATACAATCCATGGGAAGATCTTACAATTACATTAAATGGCCGTTTAAAACCTGCCACCCCTTAAATTCTCATTATACCATTATTCGGCCGAATGACCCGTTTAAGCATGCTATGGATGTTTTGGCGGTTGGGTGCAGGTGCATCATTGCTTAGCAGATTAAGCTTTAAATATGATTTGATCATGATATCCCTCCATTTAACGACTTTTTTGAAATCTGTGCTATATCATAATCGGGAGTCGGGAACACTTAAATCCTTATGTTGATAACTTTGAAACCCCGATCGTCGATAGTGATATCGCATCGCATCGGGAGAATTGGTATTATATAAACATATGGATAGCATACCACCGATTGCCGATAGCGAAATCACATCGCATCGGGGTGAATGGGCATAACAATGTGCATAGATTGTGTATCACCGATTGCCGATTGCGATATCGCATCGCATCGGGGGTATGACTTGGGCACCTTATTGATGTGCATAGGATATTGCCGATTGTTGATTGCGATATCCCATCGCATCGGGGTGAAAGGCTTAGGGTGCTTTAAGACTGTGTATAGAGTATCAGCGATAGCCGATAGCGATATCGCATCGGCGGGAACCCATACGTCACTTGTTTGTGTTTTCTATGTCATTGCGATATGCGATCTTGTGATCGCTTTATCGCAATGATAAAAGATTGTTTTATTTGATCAAAAATGGGTTTTTCAAAAGGTTTTATATAATGTCTTCATTTGGTTTTCGGACATTTTTAAATTAATGCAATATTGATACCAATTAACTTCTAAAGGGTCCCATTTCATATGATAATTTTGTAAATATAAATGATATGAAATGGGGGGTTGTTGTAGGGAACAATAGGTTCTCAGTCGAAATGTGCATCCATATCCATGTATATTATGGTTCAGTCAGGTAGTGAGGGTTTCTTTCCGCAATGAGTAGAAATAGGAGGAAATAACATCCAGAGAGGAACTACCAATAGTGTTCTTATGCATTTTCTCCATCTATCATCTTGGATAAAATTTCTCTCCATCTGGTTCGTTTTAGTAATATTTATGTTGTTCTTATGCATTTTTCTTAACCCTAATCCACTGCAAACTAGGGATCAAAATAACACATAAATTCTACTTCCTCAACCCAATAGGGCTCCCAAATACTCTACGTATCTACCTATTCCTTCATTTCATTATGCTACACCTTGTGCCTCCACTCTAGCGTCAACCTCGTCTAGTGGTTCTCCTTCACTCTCGAAGATTTAATCGTAAGCCCTTGTATGTGTATCCCAACATAAAAGATCCCAAAACCCACAACTATGTTTTCGATTTCCTACTCCAAACAACCCACAGTTATTTCATAGTGTGTTGGTTCTATTTTCCATAGTTTGTAGTGCACTCTTTCTATGTTGTTTCGTCAAAATCACCCTAATCGTTATCCATTATTCTGTCTCAGTTGAATCTTTTCTCCCACCGACCCCTTTGCAGGGCCCTCATGTTTTGTCTACACAATGCAACCAATGATGTATGATAAGGGGGTGATGGGCTAATCATCCATTTAGGTATCCCGTACTCAGTCTCCCTTCCTACCATGCAGGTCATTAAACTCAATCACAGGGTTGGTGGCCATTAATGCATAGCCTTGACTTGTCAACTTTCCATGCAACTCCTCCTCAAAACACTAAATCCATGTCCACTCTGCTTAGTGATTCATTGTATTTAAATTTCCACAATTCATTACATGAATTACAATTCATAATAAAAATTACAAAAGGGATTACAGCGTTGAAAAGTGTAACTAGGTTCAGTCTTCATAATCACATTTAATAATTATTTTATGTAAAATATGTAAGGAATAAAAATAAAATTATTGTGATGCCTCACTAATGGGTTTCATGAGCAAGGGATTTTATTTTCATTTAAGACTCCCATTGAGATATTTTAGGGATTTTTTCAACTATTCATAAAATTTTATAGAGTCATTGTCATGTATTGAAGGCATATTACACATTGTAAAAGTCAAATTTGTTTTTATATGTCACCCTCCAAGAACTTGTCACTAGTCCTCACTCATGTCAGCCTATAATGAAAGGGAAAACTCTAGAAAGATAAAGTCGGCCTACACGAGTGATCATGTCTGACTAATGGTCATGGACAAACCACTATATATAGTAGTGGTCAACCTCACTTGTAGGAAAACAATTCGGGAAAGAAATTAAGGGATAATCAAGTGTTACATTATTGTGGGACCTTTTGTGGGCTAATCTATCCTCACACATGTGAATATTACATATTTGAATCAGGTTGAAGGTTGCAATCATACAAGGGTGACTTATATTGGGTGAATACTCCACTTAAGGAAGCCAAGTAGATGAGAAAGAAATCTCCCTCCAGATGGAGACCATTCAAGGATCAAACAATGGATCTAGGGTTTTAGTTATGAAGAAAAAGGTTACAGACCTACAAGAAGGGGCCAAAATTATGAAGGAATCAAAGAAGAAGAAGAAGAAGAAGTAGAGAGTTTATCTAAGGTTAAACATGAGGCATCTGACTTGGCCTTGGAAGGGATCTATTGTCAACGGTCTTTGTCATGGTCTTGGTATTCATACATTGAAGGTTCTACAAGGAGAATTTATTTGGTTTTTCCTAACAAAGAGCGAGAGGTTTTAGCCATGGATGACAACCTATATACTGTGTCTCTTGTCTCTTTGTCGTTCATGAATAATTTGGTAATTGTCTTGATGAAAAGAACACAATAGTAACATAGGAAATAGAATATCATAATCAAGAAGTGGAAAGACTCTTTGAGGAAATTATTAAAGTAGTGAAAGCACCTAACTATTGGTGCCCTGGATTTCTCAACATGGTATTGGAGCTAAGGTGATGATTTGGAATTAAACGGGAATGGAACAAATTACATAGATAACCATAAACATAGAGATGCAGCAGAAATAATACTTCATTTCATTAATGTAAAATACTGAAATATGCTTACAAACAGAAATGGAAATAAACCAGCTAAGGCGATGGTAGCTTATCTCTGAGAAGAGATGTGGCAGCTATATGCCTCTGAACTATATTACAATGAGGCTTAAAGCCCTATTTATTGTTGAGAAGCAATGGAAAACCCTTAACATCCAAAAACCTAACCCTAGAAGATGAAACACCAAATGGTGGGCCTCATTTTGGGTAAATTGGTACATCAACTTCCTGGGGTCGTAACATGGGCACCCAATCTCCCTTTGAGGCATTCAATAGCTCGTAAGAAATATCTATCCAAGCACTAAAACATTGGGAAGAGAAAAATTAGTCCATGGACCCATGTTGCTCCTATATGTCCCAAATAATATCGTTTAGGGCCTCAAAACGACTCCAAAAGTTCACAACCTGAAAAACTACTAAAAATAGTAAATTGTGCTACAATTAAAGAAACTGAAAAACTGAAAGAGTGATTTATGAGGGTCCAAGTGGGATAAGTGGGTGGCCACCAACATCCACCAGGATTAGGTGACAAATTCAAGAAGGGGCATTTAATCAAATAGAGGCACCAATCTTAGTGGAAGGATATCAAAGCACAATTCCAAGATATACATCATACCAAAACACTAGATTGAATAAATTGTGTTCGGAAAAAGTCTTGGGATCATAATAAAGGAGGAAGCAGAAAAAATACAAAAAACCCTAGAAGAATTTCTAGGAACTTCTCTCAACCATCATCTAAGGAGTGGAAGATTTTTCAAAATACCAAACAATGTTAGATCAAATAAAATTGTCATCATCTTCAAATGGGTTTTTTAAACAATTTGTCTCTCATTAAATCAAAGATTTAACCTTCGAAGAACTCCAACAAAGTGATATCTCTCCAAAATGGAACAAGGATTACTCTTGTAAAAAGAATCTATCAAGAAGTAGTCTTCTATGATCTATATCACTATCAAGTTAAAGGAAGAAGCAACTACAGAAAGAAGCATCTACTCAAGTAAGTATATTTATGACTTCATCTCAATCTATCAAAATGTATTTTTACAAGGGTAGAAACAAATTAGTTCGGGCTTCAAATTTTTCTACATGGAAGAAAAAAACACATCTAAATCTTATTGAGAATGAAGTCATCGAGCACATTAAGGGGTCAATAACCCAACCTCCTAAATAATATTCTCAAACATTTTCTAAATACATGAAAGGGATAGTGAGGGCCTAGAGGATTGAGATATAATCCATTAAGGGCTCTCTCATCCCATGTGTATCAAATTAAGCAGTTCAAAAGATATAAAAACAAATTGGTAGAGTTGTTTTCCATAAATACTACAGGAGAATTCATCTCTCTAAGGAAGTAACTCTACATTTTGAACACTTCAAAGGAAGAAATAATAGCCTGATATTTCATGAGGATTTCAGAAATAAGAGATCAACTTCAAGATCTGTGTGAAATAATGTCTGACAAAGAAATTACCATTATAGTAATAAATGCACTAGGAGAGGAATGGGGTAACTTCACTTCAAATATTTATAGGAAGGAAGGAGCCACTCCTTTTCAGGATATATGGTCATTATGCAATATTGAAGAGACTAGGATAAAGGAAAAATCTAACATTGGATCAAATGAGAAAAGTCAAGCATATCTTGTTATCATAAAGAGAAAAGACAAGTTTTGTAAATTTGGCCCTTAGAAAAAGAAGAACATGGCTAAGATTCAATGTTATGGATGACATGAATATGGGAACTATAGAAGATATTGTACTAAACTTAAGAAGGACGATAACAAGAGAAATAAAGACAAAGCACATATTACCGAAGAAATGGAAGAACCTGAGATGAAGAAGCTTAAGAATGAGGAAGCAAGAGATCTCTACTAAGAATGAGATAATATGCTCCACTAAAGTACTCTTCAGTTGTGTAAATTATCGCTATATAGATAGGAACCATTGGAAATAAGATAGGATAAGTCATATTTGAAAATGACATCATGGTAGAAGCATTAGAAGTAAGAGCTCACCAGATTACCATAGGTAATATGAAGGAGGAACAAAATATATGGTAGTCAACTATGAAGGATATATCTCTTGGAACCATCATTGAAAGCTCAAATGACACTTATTGTATAAAGGAAGAAGCCATCTAGGACAAGGCTCATCATACACCAATCAAAAGGGTAACATCTGCAGAATAAGATATGAAACATCCTCAAGATCCTCAAAATGGATCTTCACTAAAAGGTTCACCGATCACCAGGGGAAGAATGTGTTTCATCAAGAATTTGAAACTCGTAGAATGCATTAGATGTTGCTATGATGATATAAAAGTGAAGCAGATCAAGGGATTGAAGCTCTTTCAGAAGAAGTTGTTGCTTGGAGTCTCGATGACCCAAAGGAAAAATGGGGTATGTGTGCTTATATTTTATTTTGTGCAAGTCATGTCATATAGTTGCATATATCATGAACCAATGATATATCTTAATAGCATGATAAAAAGAAAGGATATCTTCACTCAAAGGATGAAGGAATGCATGGGTCACACATTCAGTAGATGAAATCAACATAATATGTCGTCATGTGAAGTATGAGGTGGCTAAATATAATTTAGGAACTCTTATTAGAAGCTCTTGGGAATGAAATGTGTGAAGAAAGGAAGTACTAGATCATGGAAAATGCAACAATGGTAAAGGAAATCAATATCTGAAAGATCAACAAGATTTGACTATGATATATCATTGGAAGATATGAAGACACTGATGGAGACTGAAAAAGAAAGAGATCCTTGAAAATATAAATCTTTGGAGATGTGTCGATATGTATGTTGGATGTTGATACAAACTAGAAGATATTAGGATGAAATACCATCACAAAGCTAATGCTTTTAATGTTCATTCCTTTATTTTTGAAGAAATATCTGGATGGGCTTAGGCAGGGTTTCCAAGGGAAGAACTATGAATGTCTTCGAAGAAAACCATGTACAATGATGTAATATCCTTCCAAAGGAGATAGTATGAAGAAAGCATCATGACATGAAGCAAGGCTAGATGTGGACTGATGGATCACTTCCTCATGAAAGGAATAATAAAATGACTGACCCATGGATGAGAGTGATGGATGGTTTCTTCCCTACGAATAAATACCAAAAGATGAAGAATCCATAACAAAGAAGAAATCCATGACATCGAAGGAAGGATCTCTTCAAGAAGTTGGTTATCTTTTCTTCTCCATCTGAGGAGCTATTGCAGGTACTTAATTAAGAGGGAGCCTGGAACCAAGTTTCTTACTTGGAAGAAACTTGGAAAATTCCTAAGCAAGAGGGAGTTTATGTACATTTGTTTTGTAGGAATGAGTAACTTCCTTTATTGGAATATATATGTCCTCCCTAATTCAGAGGGATAGATAGACACATCACTCTGGTCTTCACTTGGGAAGACAGAATGGAGGATTTTGTAATCATCTAGCATTTTATGCTCTTTGAGGATGAGGTAGGGAATCCAGGATAATAGTAGTCATTCTTGGAGGCTTTGGGATCCAAGGTAATAATTGGGAGTTAGGAATCAAAGATAAGAGTAGTCCTGATGGAACACAACCTGAGAACCCAGGTGGGGTATGTTCCCAAGGCGACAATGGTAAGGGTGTTTATAAATCATTTATCTCCCCAACATTGAGCTCAAATCTTGTGGAGAGATAGATTTGTTAGTGAAGCCTTGATATGTGACAATATTGGTTGATATGATGATATAGAGATGGGTTACCAATCCAACTCTTCTTATGAGAAATTATTTAGATTAAGAATGACCAAGTACCATTATGAATACCTCCCTAGTTAAGAGGGAGTGATAAAAATTGTAACTAGGTTCAGTCTTCATAATGACATGTAATTATTATTTTATGTAAATTATGGAAAGAAGAAAAATAAAATTATTATAATACTTGACTCATGGGTTTTAGGAGCAAGAGATTTTATTTTTAGTTAAGGCTCCCATTGAGAGCCTTTATGGATTTCGTCATCTAGTAATAAAAGGCTAAAGAGTTGTTGTCATGTATTGAAGGCATGTTACACATTGTAGAAGTCAACTTCTTTTTTGTCATTCACCCTCCAAGACCTTGGCACTATTCCTCACTCAAGTCTTCCTACAATGAAAGGGAAAATTATAGAAAGATAAAGTTGGCCTACTCCAGTGATCATGTTGGCGTAATATTCATGGAAAAATCACTATATATAGTAGTGCCCAGGCTCATTTGTAGGACAACAATTTGGTTAAGAAAGTATGAGATAATCAAGTGTGAAATTCATTATAGAAGGATCCTTAACATCAAAAAAGAAAGAAGAAATGATAGTGAAGGATGTTACAAGATTATGGGACTGTTTTTGGGCTAATCCACCCTCACATGTCTAAAGATTATGAATTTGAAGGTGTCCGAAGGTTATAGTCATATATGGGTGATTTAGATTGGGTGAAGACATCGGTGAAGGAAATCGAGTAGAAGAGAAAGAAGTCTCCCTATATAAGGAGACCATTCAAGCATTAGAAGACTGATCTAGGGTTTTTCTTACGAAGAAAAAATTTGTAGACCTACAGGAAGAGGTCAAAATTCTAAAGGAAGTCGAGAAGAAGAAGAAGAAGAAGAAGAAGAAGAAGAAGAGAAGCATTGATCTAAGGATAAATACGAGGCTTGTGACTTGGGCTTGGAAGGGATCTAGTGTCAAGGGTGTTTGTCATGATCTTCGTATTCATCAATTAAAGGTTTGAGAAGAAGAAAACGTTTGGTTTTTCCTCTCAAAGAGTGAGAGGTTTTGGCCCTCGCTGATAGCCCATATACTATGTAGCTTGTCTCTTTATTGCTCATGAATTGATAATTGTCTTGATGAGAAAAACACAATAAGAAGGTCATAATCAAGAAGTGAAAAGACACTCACAATAAATTATGAAAGTAGAGATATCATTTAATTATCGATGCCCTAGTTTCCTTAACATAGAGAAAGGGTTGTTACACTTGGCATCAATAGTCAAAGTGTTCATATTAGTTTATACATGACAATTTTTTCATCTGGGAACATGGCCTACCTACTCTTAACACCTTTCTCTCCTATCCTAATAGGATTTCTCTCCACATTCAATTTGGCATCAAAATTGAATTGGATAAATCCATAACTTTCTTACATGCCCTTATCACTTTTTCTCTTTATGGATTTCTAATCCATCAAGTTTACAGAGACAAGGCCACACAAACCATTACCTCCATGCCCATTCCCACGACCACTTATCTTGAAAATTACTTGTCTTGAAAACTTTTAGCCCAAGAGCTCACACAATCTCTACTCCCTAATTCATTTTTAAAGAAAATGCCCAAATAATCCAAGATTCCAAAGTCAATGGTTACTGTCAGGGCCATGGAGGAAAATTTTGATAATTTTAAAAATCTTCTAAGTAGGAGGAATATCGCATGTAGCAAACAAAGGACCAAAACTGCAATGGTGAGATGAATAAGTGAAAATAATTACAATGGTGAGATGAGGTTGAAATAATTTATTGAAGAGGGAAAGTTGATAAGTGGAGAAGGAATTGTTAGGGGATATTTCAAGTATGCATTACTTATCGAGCAAGGTGAATGGGACAACTAGACGATGTTGTCAAAATATTTTAGGCAGTTACACCAACATGGGAGACTTGACAAGTTGGGCAGAATCTGAGTGAATGATGATAAGAAAGACGTTTTTAAATATATAAAGGGATAATAGTTCTTCAGCTTAGGGGGTTTGAGAGGAAGCGGGTTGAGTTCAGTGGAGTTCAATTTAGCCAGTCACTCTATCGTTGAGTTCAAGTGGGGATGATTTTAGTTAGCTTGGTATCTATTGTTCCATTTTTGTTTTCATTGGATTGAGATGGTTATGTGTCTAAATTTTTAATGATTGAGTCTCTGTGTCAGTCTCGTTTCTGAATGTTTAACACACAGAGATAGTTAATACTTTATTGCACTAATGTCTATACTTTTCTTTGCTTATCAAGCATATTAGGCTTGTGGCTCACATTTTGGAGTACAATTTTGTAGTGCATCATGAATATTTTTGAAGAAGTAATGGGAATTATGGTTAGGGTGCTTTGTATGTTTGATTTGGTGTTATTTGATCATGATATATGAGTCATGAATTGGATTTGTTTCTTTGTCTTTTGAGAAAGAATATTGTTAGATTTATGTTTTCATAAAGTATTTTCTAGCATATGAATTAATCAGACCTTTTAGAAACCTATAATGAACATGTTGTGAGTATATTAAAACAATTTATAAACCTAAGAATGTATATAAAACTCTCCCATCTAACTGTAAAATCTTGGTTCTATTTGTCCCCCATAGGAAAATTGAGTGAGAATTCATCCACTGCATTCGTGATTCCAAAAGGGTGAGTGTTGGACAAGGCTTTATTGGTCGAGACTACATGTCAATACAATTCTGACTAATCCTGTGCCAATAACGGGTTCCTTTGCAAGGCCCAGGATCATTTTATGATGGGATTATTAGGTAAGAAGGATGTGGGAGCCATGGAATCTAAAGAAGGTAGAAAGTACTAGTTTGTTTGAGCAGAAGCAACATGATTTTGTGGTGAGTTATAACAAGGACTGAAGAATTAGCATTGAATATTGTTTGCAAAAATAATATATTCTTTACAGAATTCCTGATCATCTTAACAAACTAGATTCAACAACTAGTGGATGATAATATAACCTATCAACAAGTTGGGCTGAGAGAGTGGACTCCTAAAAGGGAGAGCCATTTTAAATAAGTAAGAAAAAATATTTTTCATGTTGAAAACTTCTAGTTTGAAAGTGTGCTAGAAAACATATATTTTCATGTTTGCAATAGAGCCCATAGTATCACATAGTGTAATGTAATGAGTTTTTTTGGAGGTTCGACAACGGAGATTTATCTGGTTGATATTTATGTCAATTAAAATGTTTCTATGTGATTGAAAAACCTTTCATATGGAATATTATGCTATGGATGGCTAATCCATTCATGCACTATGGGTAAATTTGGGAAGAACTAGGGGTGGTCTAAGGTGAAGAGAACAAGGATGCAAAAGGAGGGAAGGGGATGGATTAGGATGTAGTTGGAGTATTGCATTAGAAACAATAGGTTTTTGGAGGAGTTTCATATTTGAAGGCATCATAAAGACATAATGGAGGTAGAAATAATGGAAGGTGGAATGTTGAGAAGTGGACATATATTTTAGTCGAATTATGTAGAAGGAAATCGATCAACATCAATTCTTGCCACTATGAGAAACCTGGGGAGAGGGACAAGAGAAGGCCAATGGAGCATGAGAAGAAATGCAAGTGGCAAAAGTATCTAAGGAATGTATTTCATCACGCCACTCATTGAAGAATACGAGGAATAATACCAACATCTTAGCCCAAGGAATACACAATTTATGTATCTTGGTTCACCTGTTAAGACCATGGATGGTGTTGAGCCCACCACCTCGCACATTTCGAAGAATATTGAGGTAAGAACTCAGCATACCATGATGAATATGGTAGTAGGTAATTACAGTCATAATATGTTGATTACTTATAGGCATTTGTTAGACATCAAGAGAGGTTGTGACAAAGTGTTTTAGTTCACTTTGTTGTGTAGAGTAGCAGACATTTTTCAGGTACTAAAGTGAGCACACTAGGAAACCCTTTGTTAGGAGGCACTACCCAGAGCATAATGGTGGGAGTAGAGATGAGGATTCTTGTGTTTCATCTGGTTGTTAATTTTTAGTGCAAACAAAATTTTCTTGTTTGTGAGGTCATATAGATAGTGAACTAGGTCCACAGTAAGGAAACTAGAGGTTACCTTCACGGATTATGATTTAACTTGGTATATCAAGTATAAAAGCGCAACTGAATATGGATAGATCTAGCCATTGGTGGGAATCAAGTAGTCTTTGATTAAGAAATTTTAGAAGTCGATGTCAAAACATCAATGTATTATGGATTGAAAGACATTAAGTAGTTTCAAAACAAGTTTGTTAGGGAGTTTGACAAGAGATTCAAAATATTAAAGGGAAAATTATCCTTTGAAACCCAATATGCATAAAAAATGGAGTGGTTCATTATTTGAGTAATCCCACACATTTGAATTCCCCTAACACAATAACAAATTAATTGACAACAAGAGTCATTGGATATCATGCCAAAGCTAGAGGTCTTTCACGTAGGAACTGAGGTAAGTAGTGGAATGGTGCATGTTCAAATGTAACTTGTTACTTTAACTCTTCAGCTGCAAAATTTGACTGAGCAGAAGGAGAAGTAGGAGAATGTTTGGTGTACAATTTACAGAACAGAGCGGCACCATGAAAATGACTGTAAGATACTGATAAATTACATGGAAATAAGTGTATCTAACTAATTTGCACAAGGAAAAGGTTTGTGGTGTGAGGTATGTCGATTTTAGGGTTTCACCTCACAAAATTATCCTATGATGCAGAACTATGAGACTTCTATGTATATTTTCTCTTATTAATTTTTAAAATTAGTTGGGCATGATATCCACCATTACCATGCACTACATCTAATGTGACTGAGACCCTCTAGTTTCTCTCATAGCAAGGGAAGGCAAGAAATTAGGGTCTTTTTCAGTTAATTCTGAGTCTGTCACCCCAAATTTTGTGCCAATTTTTCAGAGCCAGGACTTAGGGCACTACCTAGAACTCCATGAAACTTTCAAAGATGAAATATAACATCATGAAAATGATACTAATGAAAATACTTGAAAAAATACTTGATTGGATCCCCACTATCCATGACAAGGATTTCGTTAAACATGTCACAAATATGTATTCTATAGGTCATAACAACGAATATGAGCATAGGGGTCTCATACTTATCCGAGATTCGTAAATAATCATTGATGCCGTATCACATTAACTAAATTATCATCTGTTAGGTCATATATTCATTTTTCATTCATTTATCTACCAAAACTTGATGAGATCCATACATTATCTCTCTCAAAACATACTCATAACCAACATATAAAAAACATAAATAATAAGGATATAACAACCATAGAATCCACATATATACAAGTACATTCACACATGAAATACCAAGGAGAAGGAACTATTATTAATGAATGCATAAATCAAATAGGTTTGGGACTTCCAAGAACAACCAGAGCATAGATTGGCCAAACAAAATATTTCTTTAGGCCAATCACCCTCGTGCCATATTCCAACCATGAATGTGGAACTCATAACCAAAACTGAAGCAGGGATTCTTGAGGCTACACCACCTCATCCTCATCAATAAAACTAGGCTTTACTGTAATCCACACCAGATCACTAGGCCCTAAACAAGCATGGATGCCTCCAGATTTCTCCACCTACACTGTGAGGAATTTTAATGTCTCCTAGTCTTCATCTTTATCGCAATCCACATGTTAATTTAGGGATCACTAGGCCATAATCGAGACTCCACCCTCCAGGCCTTACCATATATCCTGCTATTCATTGGCCAAGGTTTTCTAGGGCTGATCGAGGGAACCCACGTCTAGGATTTATTGTATATCCCTGCATTCACTAGTTGAGGATTCCCAAGCCCACCGAGGCAACATAAAATCCAACTTTATTGCAACCCAGGATCCGGTTTAGGGGTTAGTAGGCCAAGTATTTACTGTAATCCATAGTTCAATTTAGGGATCACTTGGCCATGTGTTCTTTCTTTCAGAGATCCATCTCACTCAGTTTCAAATCCATTTGGAAATCTAGCTCAACCAAAACATGAGAACCCCATCACACCATGATTATCCAGAAATGGCAAGGCAAGGATAAAGAGCACTGTCACAGTAATCCTTATTTAAATAGGAATGCAAAAATTTATAGATATAACCATAAATACAAAGATGTAGTAGAAATAACACTTCATTTCATTAATATCAAGTATTCAAATATGCTTACAAACAAAATGGAAACAAGACTAGCTCGGGCGATGGTACCTTATTTCTGAGAAGAGATGTGGCTACTACATGCCTTTGACCTACATCAAAATGAGGCTCAAGGGCCTTTTTATTATTGAAAATTAAGAGAAAACTATAAACAACCAAAACCCTAACCCAGGTAGATGTAACACCAAGAGTTTATGGGCCCTGTTGGGTTGAGTTAGACAACCAACTTCCCGGGGTCGTGACTTGGTCATATTATCTCAGTTTGACATGCATGATAACCTGTTGGAAAGATCTCTTTGATGACTATGATGAAAAATATGGATTTAGATTGACAAAAAAATGTTGTTTAGGGAGTCAAAATGGCTATGGAAGTTTAGGACTCGAAAAAAACTGCTAAAAATAGTAAACTATGCTATAATTAAGGAAACTGAAAAAATGAAAGAAACAATGGTGGGGGTATAAGTGAGATTGGCGGGTGGCCACCAATATGCACCCAGATCATTCCTCCCCCCCTAGGAAGTAATGGTGTGCATTAAGTTGAGCTCCTCGATGAGATGAGGAAACTTCTGCTGAACTTGGCCCCTAGTGAGCCACTTGCCCTGGTGAAGGAGTTGGCCTACTTTGACAACTTGATATAGTTGGATATTCTGTTGGCGAGTGTTCTTGATCTATGTGTCCATGATCTGATCAGTTGTGGCTTGCTCCATGCACTATGGATTTAACTTTGTAGGTGTGAGTTATTCTGCAATGTTTGATGTGTCCAGCAATGGTGGGAAGTATGTTGAAGGCAGTCCACATTGAACACTGGGTGCAGGCCAAGGAATGGGGGAATGCTGAGCTCAAATGCATTTTCACCCACAGCCTTGGTAATGGTGTAAGGACCATATCGGTGTGGTTTGAGTTTATGATAAGCTCCAGTAAGGCATTCCTTTTGCAATTGAAACCATAATTTGTCGTCCACCCAAAAATTGTGTGGCACCTGATGTTGATCATGTTTCTGCTTTTACTTGGCATTTGATTTCTCCAGAATTTCATGGACCTGCTGGAAGATATTTTGGATGTGCTCAATGAAGTTGTTTTCCTTATCGGATTTTGACTAGACATGGTTCGAATCTGCCTGAGTAGCTACAAATGGTATGGCCACATTAATGGGACATAATGGCTAGAATCCCAAGCCCACCTCAAAAGGGTTGTTCCCAGTCAAGCTATGGAGAGCCCAGTTATAGATGTATTAGACATAGGGAAGGCTCTCATCCCATGTGTGTGGATGCTTTGAGTTATACATGCGCAGAATGTGTATGATCATCTTGTGATAACCTCTTTCTGGCCATCAGTTTGGGGATGGAAAGATGTGGACTTAGTGAGCTTGGTGTCCATCATCGACCAGAGACTGAACCAAAATGTACTGAGGAACCTACAGTCCCGATCTAAGATGATAGACTATGGGATCCCAAAGTGTACCCACACTCGTTCAAAGAAGAGTTTAGTAGTGGCTTCTGCTATCGTATTCTTCTTACACGCCACCAGGATGGCCATCTTCGAGAATCCGTTGATGACCACAAAAACACAATTGTTTCCCTACTTAGTATAAGGAAAGTCCGACATGTAATCCATGGAGATAGATTCCCAAGGTCGACTAGGGGTAGAAAGTGGAGTATGGAGGCCTTTCTTCTTAATGGTCGGTTTGGAAATGACGGAAGAACTGCATGATCTGATGTATTTCCCAACATCCTATCGAAGATTCAGCCAGTATAAATACTTCTATGGTACTCCCACTTTTTTCTTGACCCCAAAATGCCCAGCGGCCTAATTGTAGTGCACTTCCAAAATCATCTTGGCTCACTCACTTGAAGGAACAAAAAGGTGTCCCAGGTGGCATAATAGGGCATCCTGGAGGTGAAAATATGGAATTTTCTGACCCTCCAAGAGCATCTAGTATGTGTGGCCGAAATCTAGGTTGCTTTTGTAGAGATATGGCTAATCAGAAGTCTCGTGCGCACAAGAGTTCAGCACGGTGGTTAATGCCATGATCGGTGGTCGGCTGAGGTAGTCTGCAACATTATTGGTGCTACCTTTCTTATACTTGATATTCAAATGGAACTGCTACAGGTGTGTGGACCACTTTTGATGGCGATCATTCTGTAACTTCCCTTGTGTCATTATGAACTACAAGGGTTGGTGGTCTATGTGGATGACCGTTTCCTTCCCCAAAATGTAATGCTTCCATTGTCAAAAAGTATACACAATGGAATACATCTCTTTTCCATAAGTGGGATACTTCCGGACTGTTTCTGAAAGTGTCTCACTGTGATATGCCACTGGATGCCCCTGTTGAGTAAGGATTGTCCCAATAGCATAGTTGGAGGCATCTGTTTCGATCTCAAATGGTTGTTGCAAGTCTGGTAAAGTGAGCATTGGTGTAGTGCAAAGGAAATGTTTCAACTCTACGAATGCATTATATTGAGATTCAGACCAAAAGAACTTTTCTTTCGCTCCTCCCTTGGTGACTTGACCCAAGGTTCAAGTGATATGAGATAATCCCAACACGAACTTGTGGTAGAAATTGGAAAGACCTAGAAATCTATGGAGCTTTGTCAGAATGGTTGGGGCTGGCCAATCCCGAATGACTTGGATCTTGGCTAGATCCACATGTGCCCCTTGTTCATCAATAATGTATCCTAGATACAGAACCTAGGTCATGCCAAACATGCATTTCTCCAAATTGGCACACAGCTTGTGTTGCCGTAGTGTTTGGAGAACCTGTCGGATGTGGTGGAGGTGCTCTTCCCAACTCTGGTTGAAAATCAAGATGTCATCCAAGTATACCACTACAAATGAGTTGGTGAAAGGCCGCAAGATGTCATCCATCAAGCTCATGAAGGTTGTAGGAGCATTTTTCAACCCAAAATGAATAACGAACCATTCAAAAAGGCCCTCCTTGGCTTTGAAGGCAGTATTCCACACATTAGAGGGTTCAATTGGTATTTCATGATAGTCAGACTTCAAGTCAATATTGCTGAAATATTTTGCCCCGTTCAGCTAGGCAGAAGTTCATCAATTTGTGGGATTGGGTACCTATTTCAGATAGTGATCTTGGTTAGCGCCTGGTAGTCAATACAGAGTCTCCAAGTCCTATCATTCTTTTGTACCAACATGACCAGGCTCCCACAAGACGAAGAAATCAGATGGATGTGACCTTTCTATAGAAGCTCTTGAATTTGACTCTTGATTTTGTCGTTCTCCAGAATAAAGCACCGATAGAGTGGTCCATTGGGAAGCAGCACACCTAGGGTAAGATCGATGGAGTGATTGACCTGATAGTACAGAGGCACCCCTGTGGGGGAGGTGAAGATTCCCTCGTACTCCTCCATGACCTTGTCCATCTGTTTTTGTCATGTGGAGGGGCCCTGTCTAGAGGTCGTGGCCACTGTCTTCTTCTTTCCTTAAGGGCGTATCATTAGGAAAACAAATTTCAGGGTTTTGGAAATGAGCTTATTGCATTGTTTTGTAGTAACCAAATAGATGGCAGTAGGCGGTGCTACCTCTGGTATCTTGTGCAACTTATTTCCTAAAGTAACAATAACAGCACAAGGCCTTGACTCATACACAACATGTCACTTCCATAAGTATGGTTGGCCTAATAATACATCAAAAACATCAAGGGAAGCAACGTCACATAATACCTCATCTGTGAAGGGCTTGATGTTGTATGGAAGGTGGCACTACTGACTCATGCAAAGATCTCATCCTTGGTGAAGCCACTCAATGTTGTATGGTGGTGGATGTGTTGTGGTTGGTACGCCCACCCGCTTCACAACCTTTTCCGAAATGAGGTTCTTTTTTGCTCTTGCTATTGACAATGAACTGTAGTAGGGAACCCTTTACCCACATCTGGGAGTGGAAGAGGTGATCCTCCTCCTCTGGATCTTTGGGTTCCTCCTTCTAGATCTTCATGGTGGCAACAGTGGTGTTGGGCTCCGCATCGATAATTTGCTTCCCTTTGTCATTCCCCTTATCGGGTTTTGACTCAGAGTTGTAACATGCATATGATTCCGAAGCCTTTAGCTCATCCACCAGTGACTGCTTGGCCCGACACTCACTTGTGTTGTGAGTGAAGCACTTTTGGAACTCACACCACTTTCCCGTGTCCTTCTTTAGCTTTGCAACATTTTTCTTTGCTTGTGGCTTTGGCAGGTTGTCCTATGTTGCCCCTCCTTGGCTTTGTCCTTTGTTCTGCAGTTTGGGGGCATATTTTCCTTGCTTTGGATTCACATATCCAAAGTCTCGCTTCTTATGTTTAAACTTTTGCTCGATCTTGACGGCATATTAGTATGTTGTGCTGAGCGAGGAGATGTCCAGGAATTCCATCTCATCTTGGATGTACCTTTGCAGGCACCGAGGTACTTGAGAATCAAATGCTTCTCAGAATCCTTGATACCCAACTTGGTGCGAAGGGTATGAAAAGCATTGGTAAACTCTGACACATCTTGGTCCCTTCCCTGTCATAGCATTGTCCACTTTATGTATTTATCCTCATAGATCCTGACAGGGTAGTACTAATCCTTGATGGCATCTCGGAATGAGTTCTAACCTGAGGAGATGTAACACCAAGAGTTTATGGGCCTCATTGGGGTGAGTTGGACAACCAACTTCCTCGGGTCACAAGTTGGTCATATTATCTCTGTTTGATGTGCATGATAATCCATTGGAAAGATCTCTTCAAGGACTATGACAAAAAATATGATTTTAGTTAAAAAAACTTTTGGTAGGTAGATTTCCAAAAAAATTCATTTTTGGCCTCAAAATGGCTTCGAAAGTTTAGAACCTGAAAAATTGCTAAAAATAGTAAATTGTGCTACAATTAAGGACACTAAAAGACTAAAAAAAACAATGGTGGGGGTCTAAGTGGAATTGGAGGGTGGCCACCAATATCCACCTAGATCACACACTTATAAAAACCAATGCCCATGATAGAAAGAGAACCAAGAACACACATGCATACCCATGTATGCTAGAACTAGAAAGGAAATCATACATGCAACTTGATACATGCTTGAGTGGGCCTAATGGTTAAGAGAATGTGTTTCCTCCTAAGAGGTCACAGGTTCAAAACAATAGGGGGGTAGAGTATGTATGCCTTCATATACTTAGCATTCAAATCACTACACGAAGGTGGGTCCCTTGTCCCACAAACAAGGGGGTCTCATACACCAATGTGTTGTCTGGCTTGGTCGTGACGTTAAAATTGGATAATAATAATAATAATAATAATAATGCAAATAATCCTGCTATATCCAATTGATCCTTCTCTTCATTGCTTGATCTTTTCTTCCCTTTGCCTTCTTTTCTTTCCTTGATCCAATGTTGAAGTGCTCAAAGAAAACTCTGTGTCCAAGAGTATGATAGAGAGATCCAAAACTAAACTAACAAAATTTTATGAACTGATCCTCAAAAGCCTTTTTATCAATGAGGCCTCTATTTTCTTTAATTTCCTCTATTTTCTTTCAATTTCATCCTCACATGCATCCTATGACCTTTCACTTTCCTTTTCTCCTAATTTCCTTTATCTTCATTAAATTGCCAAAAATGCCATTTTTCCTTTCCAAAGTCTTTGCCATTTCCTTGGCCATTTTCCTTTAGCCATAATAACCAAAATGAACACCCACTAACATATTTTTCACACCATTCATCTTGGAATACATGTCCCATGACCTTGGTCTTATATTTTTTTTTACATGAATTTTTACTAAGGCTATTATAGAACCCTCCCCCTTGGGGGAACACCGTCGTCCATGTTCAGTGAAACCTACAACCAGTAAGACCATTACTAGTTATAGGTGTCATTACTGGTTTACATTATGGATAGGTCATAATGTACGACCATTAAGACCTCTCCATAATGTAAACATATGCATATTATAAACACATAATATCAACTCATATCCACATAATATTGACCTCATAAATTTGTTGAGTATACTCTTCCCACTTTATTCCCCATAAGATCAGGAACCTCTTTCCTGCCCTTCACCGGCATAAGAAATCATTCCTCCATAGAATGATCCCTGATAACCCTATTAAACATTAACATAGATACATATATACATGCATATATATACACATTAGCATAAAGCAATTATGATACTATTAGGAAATGGCATACATACACACATATATACATATAAATATTAGCATTAAACAATCATGATTTTTGATGACCCTCTCAGACAATGACATACATACTTATATGTATACATATATAGACAAAAACATAATCATCATCACAACATAATTAACAAATAAGTTCAAGGTTAAGAGAACTCCCTTTATCGATTCACAACATGAAAAACATTGAGAAACATTGTTCCCAACATATACAAGGCATACGATGCCTCAAATCCATTTACTTTACCATTTTGGTTACCTTTCCCATGTGTGTACTACCATCATCCATTTACCACAATGGACCCAGCTAGTATAACTGACTGTCATATTCTTACCTTCAACTACCCTTACTCATGCACCGAGCTTCATCCGAGCCTTCCATTACCTGTCGAGTATCACACAACTCTCCTTGAGGTCCATTAAATTCCTCCTTCCTAACCAATTACCAACACCCTCAAAACATAAATGAAAGAACACGAAACAAACAAGAAGAAAACCATGAAACACCAATAGAAACACATCACCACAAACAAAGTGGAAAGGCCTTGCACTAGATGTAATAAAAAGCCATAAATCAAGCTCAAACAAATAAAAAAATATTGAAGGCACAAAACTCCCAACAAACACCATGACTCAACCACATGGGTTCCCAATGCCTCCAAGGGAAATTCAACACGAGCATTCAATATTTCATGGCAGTCTCTTTTGCCATGCAGTCCCCTGCATCATACTGCCATAAACACACAACTCCTATTGTGTAAGTAAACATAACAATATAATAGTTATCTTACCTTGTCGTTCCAAGCACATTACATATTATACACCTACACACATCATTTGTCAATGGATTCCAATTCTCTTGACACATCCCACTATAACTAGAAAATAGATAATATATTTGTCAAATACATTTTTAGGAATATAGCATATATCCACATAATGTGAGACAAAATATAGGTTAATAAGACATCCCGCATTCAAAGAATTCATTCGTTTGGAATTATGGTTTTTTAACATGGCCAAAGGACACTCCTCACCCAATTCCCTTGTTTTACCTTTTTAGCTTGTTGCAATAAAGTCATACTATGTATTGTCACATTGCCCCATAGTTAGTTATATAAACAATTCACCTATTACCTTGCCATGCTAATACCAAGCATGATACCCTACAAATGCTTACACATGTCAACCACATGTTCCAAGGATCAAAATATCATTTCTATTAATTGAAACCAACCTTTGCTAAGACTAAAACCATGTCATAATCAACTAATAGTCAAAATCATAATTCTACATGTTGGGTTGTGTTACATTCTTTCCACGTAGTTAATAGGGGGTTTGAGGGGCACCAGTAACCCCACTTTGTGGGGTCCAGGGCAGCGCCCCAAAAAAATTTGGTTTTGGACCCTATGTTAGGTTGGGCGGACCCAACTATGGTTTTGTGCATGATTTTCACACATGTTTTTGGACGTGATGGTTTTTTGGTCCATGGTATTGGATTTGATGGTTTTCAGTCCATGGTATTGGACGCAAGGGTTTTCGGTCCATGGTATTAGATTCTTTGGCATGTATAAATATGTATTGTAACATTGAAATGAACATAATGAAAAATCAAGATGGTAGTCCCAGTTTTGGGATCTAGGGGAAAATATTTGTGTATATGTGTTTTATGTGTTCTTCTCTCGCATTTTTTATTTTCAGTGTTTTAGAATTCGTATGCAGGTAATTTCTGTACAAGGTTACAACCTACATTTGGTATCAGAGCAGATTCGACTTCAAGGGGATGCCTTTGTTGCTGAGGGGTTTCGCTCGGGCTTGTGGTAGACCCTGTTCAGTGGGAGATTTGCGAGATCGATTCTGGTGGTGAAAGAAGATGGCGAGTAGTGGAAAGATGGAGATCGAGAAATTTAATGGTCAGAGTTTTGAGTTGTGGAAACTCAAGATGGAGGATCTGTTAGTGGATAAAGATCAGTGGATCGTGGTAGATCTGGGTACTAAACCAACGGTTGTGTCCAATGAAGAATGGAAGAAGTTGGATCAAAAGGCAAAGAGAACAATATGATTGTGTGTCTCAGATTCAGTATTGCTAAATGTATCAGGGGAAGCTACAGCAAAGGCTTTGTGGGACAAGTTAGGGACTTTGTACCAATCTAAGTCTCTGGTGAATAAACTTTTCCTGCGAAAAAAGTTGTATAACTTGAGGATGAAATATGGATACTCGGTGACAGAGCATATGAACGCATTTAATACTATGGTAAGTCAGTTAGCATCTGTTGATATTAAAATTTATCCTCCTCACATGCATCCTGTGACCTTTCACCTTCCTTTTCTCCTAATTTCCTTTATTTCATAAATAAATTGCCAAAAATGCCACTTTGCCTTTACAAAGCCTTTTCCATTTTCCTTTATCCATAATATGGAAATGAACACCCACTAAGATGTTTTTCCCACCATTCAACTTGGAATACGTGTCGCATGACCTTGGTAATATATTTTTTTTACATGAATTTTTACCATGGTTGTTACATGGAGAAAAAGATTTAATTATTGTAGGATTCATCATTTCAAAACATTTGGTTGTATAGTTAGTTTATTATATAAGTGAGTTTAATTATTGTAGGATTCATCATTTCAAAACATTTGGTTGTATAGGTAGTTTATTATATAAGTGAGTGAGGGGTAGAAGAATTTGTAGCATCTACTCGTATATGGTATCTGTCAACCAAGTACCTTGCCATGTGGGCCACCCAATATCATGGTGCTAAATAAGTATGGGACTTGGTGGATTTATATTGATTATAGAGCATTAAACAAAATTATGTTGAAGAAAATGCATCCCCTACCTAGGATAGATGATATGTTGGATCAGTTGCAACAAGAAAATACTTTACTAAACATACTTAAATTTAGCGTGTCCTAGTCACAAAGTTTGTCCTATGTAATGCATTACTTACCTTCATGATGTTGATAGCTGATACATAAGGATAATTTTAGGGGCGAATGTTCGCCCTTTGGCGAAATTAAGTGGTTTTAAATTTTTAGTGGGCGAATATTTTGTATCATAGTACATTTTACAAATCACCTCAAATAACCCACCTTATTTTAAGGGAGAGGGTAAAAAAGGTAAATTTAGCCCTTGAAATTAGGACTTACAACCTTCCATTCGCCCATTTTCAAGAATAGGTTTTATTTAAGTGAATCCATTCGCCTATTTTCAAGAATAGGTTTTATTTAAGTGAATCGTATGGGCCAAATACCATATTTATAAAAGAGGTATGGTAAATGAATAAAAATATAAATAAATGAGAGGTATGGTAAATAAATAAAACATTTTTTATATTTACTCCATAAGTCACCTTATATACATGTAAGGGTGTAAACAAATAAAAATATAAGTAAAGTGGAGGTATGGTAAATAAATAAAACGTCTTTTTATACTTACTCAAAAGGTATGGTAAATAAATAAAAATATAAATAAACTAGACGTATCGTAAATATATAAAACCTCTTTTTATATTTAGTCCATAACCCTCGTTCTATTTATGAAGGCTCAAGAAAGAGGTTTTATTTAAGTAAATCCTATGGGCCAAATACCATATTTGTAAAAGATGTATGGTAAATTAATAAAAATATAAATAAATGAGAGGTATGGTAAACAAATAAAACATTTTTTTATATTTAATCCATAAGTCACCTTATATTTAGGAACACTAAAAAAATGGGTTATATTTAGTTGAAACCTATGGCCAAAATACTATATGGACTAGATTGTTATTAATACCATGCAAAAAACAATTATTAACCCTAATATTAGAATTAATAAAAATAAAAATGGCACATGGTATTGACCCATGGTATTCACCAAAATGGCACATGGTATTGACCCATGGTATTCACCTGGAATGTAGCCTATTTAAATGGGGGAATTAAACCAGCATTTAGCCTATGCTAAGATTCACTAGGACTTTACAAAGTTTAATTATTTAGTGAAAGACTCGCCAAGATCTTACAAGATTTTATAATTGAGTAAAATATTCGCCATGCCTGGTGAGAGATTCGCCAAAAAATTATATATACATATTATATTATTGATAAAACCGCCTTCCATTTTTCCTATATACCATGGAGATTCGCCCATTTATTATATTTATAAATTTAGGGGGGATTCTTAAAATATTACATCCTTTTATAGATTTGTTTTTTATTTTCTATTTGGATAAAATTCTAGTGTATAGTGCTACCTCAGAGGAGCACATTACACATTTTATGTAGTGGTAAGAGACATTAAAGAAGCATGTGTTTATATGAAATATCAAGAGGTGTATGCATATTATTATTTTTTTCGTATCCAAGGTATGCAATAGGTTGACAAGAGTTAAAGATGGATCCTGGGAAGATGGATGCCATCATGAATTGGTCGATGCCTATTAGTTGTTTTGAGGATAAGATTTTCATTACAGTAGCATAATACCTAAGAAACTTCATAGCCTCATTTCTAGTAGTATTAGCACCAACCCATGCCATAACAACAAGTTCCAATATGTTCCAATGGGGAAAGGTTCAAAAGAAGACCTTTGAGGAATTAAAGAAGTTCAATTAAACAAAAATTTTGGCATTAAGAAACTTACAAAAACCATTCAAATTAGAGACATATGTGAGTGGGTATGCTATGGGAATGGTATTGATGTAGAGTGGAAAGCATGTATGCTACTGTTATCAAATATTTCATGGGGAAATTCTCAATTATTCTACCTACGACATGGATTTCTCTACCCTAGTGAAATATATGAAAAAGTGGAAAGAGTATCTATTGGGAAATGAAATAGTAATCCACATACACTAGCCGCAACAATACCTACAATCCCATTGTAAGCTACAACAAATTAGACATTACAATAGAATGGGGTATCTACATTAGTTTCAATTATTGAGAAGGTATAAGAATGGAAGCACACAAAAGTTGGTTGACATGCTTGTAAGGCTGCTGACCTCAAAGATCGTGTCTTTGGGAACTCTCATGCACATGGAGCCATTCACCCATGATATATACGAAGAGGCATATTATAGGATAACGATTTAAATGAGGTGCTTTAGTGCTTGATGATTTCTCATTGACCTTGGGCCTTAGCAATAGCTCCTCTATGCCCTTAAGCCTCATAGTAATTCCATCATGAAAGTTCCATTCTAGTTGATATCCTTTTGTATCATGGAATGGAGGATGGGGCTACTTAAATTCTATGAAAAAGTATTATTTTGGTTTTTCCAATGTTGATGATATGACATGCACTCTCCCCCATTTATTTTGAAATACCCCATATCATAGATTGGAGGCATGGAGTTTAAGTGGCCATGGAAACAACTAGGTCAATATTTTACTGATCCTCTAATGATGATGCTACAGGGAAGAAATATTTCCCTTCCTCACACATTCCTTGTATCAAAGATCAGAGGTCAAAGGATTCGTGTGAATAATTTCAACATACATCAAATTTTCCCGACTCCCCTATACTAAACCTGCAAGAAAATATGTTTAACTTTTTATATGTATTAAGTCTATTTATTTTAAGATTGGGACACCCTCATCAGAAATTTTCCTCTCAACTTTGTTTAGCAAGCCTATTCTACCTCTTCTAGGAGGATTCCTCTATTTTCTAATCCATCACATTACTCTTAACCGCAACGGCTATGGGCATGGTTTTATAACATTAATGAGAGGATTTTTATAAATATGATTCTCCGATCCCTACTTACATCTCATAAAAAATCATACTCACATGTGATGGCTTCCTCTAATGGCATTAATAGCCGAAATCCAACAAATCCTTGCAGTTATCCCAACACATTCCCATTGGCATTAACATTTCTTATGTTTGAATTAAGAAACATTATTTAGTTTTATGGAATCACCATTTGTACAAGTTAGACTATTCTTAAAGTCAGAAAACAACATGTACATGTGTATAAATTTTCAATGGTATCATCATGGAACCAAAAAATTAAAGGTTTTTTAAACATCCATCTGAAAATTGAAATTATGTAAGCTTGCTAAAGTAGAGTTTCATATATCCCTATAGTTGTTTTTTCTATGGCCACATGGATCCACTAAACTAAAAAATCAGCAACCTATGGACCACACGACATTAAATGATTAAGAATTCTCTGATAGGTCAAGATCGGTTTCCTATTTTGAGCCTCTCCATCCCTAATTGGGAAGTTATGTAGACTCCAAAGGACATTTCATATCCCATACCATGTCCCTAGCTCATTGTGGAGTCAAGGAGGATCGATGAGATAATTTTGAATCTATAAATACTATAGGAATGAGAGCTAAAAACAAGAAGACGTGAGAGAAAATCCATGCTAATAAAAAATCCTAAGAAATCAACATTAACTTGCCTAAAGAATTTGTGATTTCGAGAGTTTTATATGGCTTCTTTGAAAGAGATGTGGTTTGAAATAGGATTAAAACAAAGTAAAATCCTTGCTAAGAGTTTAGGAGAAACATTTCTCTCCATAGCTCCTTCAAGTGTCTTGGAATTAATCTATTGTATTTCTACAAGAAACTAATAAATAGGACATGTTTCTATTATCTTATATTTAGTTTGTTTCTTGTATTCTTCATTGTCTAATGTGCATCTTATTATTTTTTTCTCCACTTGTTAGATGATATTCTTCTTTTATGTATAAACTCTAATAAAAATTTTTTGTGGGCTTCCTTGTAGGTTATAGCCAAGCTACAAAGAAATACTAGATTTGGACACACTTGCTCCAAATACAATACTACATAAGATTTAGATGAGATTTTATATTCCACTAATGGAAATGTGAAAACAAAAACCAAACAAGTGGTGGAGCTTCATGGTAAGGAAATGTATAAATATTGTTTGCTTATTTAGTAAAATGATGTTGGAGTAGTGTTTTTAGGCATCAAAGTTTAAGGAACTACATTTAGGAGGATACCAAAAAAAGTGACAGTTAGAGGATATCACATGGAAGTATGAGGAAGAAGGATAACCGTTGGGATAGTTTTGAATGTAATATCCCATAGTAATGTTTTCCACATGTAGCAATAATTTAGTACTAAATCGTTTTTGGATGGCTTGGGTCTTGTTGTAGGCACGAAATGTTTGTCTCATCATTATTAGGGAGACCAACCAGTCAAGAACTTAGAGAAACTTCTTTTCCGTTTGGAATGATGGTTCCAACTAGTTAAACTAGGTACAATTACCTTCTCTCTATCTCTATTGGCTTAAAGTATGACTTTCACTACCAATAGATAAGAAACATTAGATAAGCCCTCTTGCTAATTAGGCAAGAAAGTGATCCTTAAGATTATGTAGGGCTCAACCAACCCACAACTAAATTTCGCCTCTTTGATAAGAGGACTTCTAGGAATGTAGAATTAAATCTAAATGCAATCAAAATGAAATAAATCATAAGCCTATCTCGATTATGAAAGTGTAGATCTAACCCAATTGAGAGAAAAGTAATTAAATGATTGAGATTTCAACATGTCTGGTTTATGATGAATATATGGCTAATGAAATAGTCCAATTAACTGATATTATAATTACCAAACATGTTGTTTAGAGATCTATTAACAATGAATGATGAACCAATAACATTAGAAGTAGTTCTCATAAAGCCAATGGAAATTAATTCAGAATTAGATGATATATTTCTAAGTAAATAATTACTCATAAATTTGGTTTAAGCATAAAAGAAAAAAACGAAATTAATAACATATCTATGAAGCTAATGAACTAGTTAGATAGTTCAAAAAAATCTTCATTTTCACATTAAAAAATAATGCTCAACATGAAAGATATTTTTACACAAATATGTCATTAAAAAGATGAAATTTGCATTAAAAATAATAGTATTTAAAATACAAACTGATTTAAACCTAGTCCTTTTCTTTGTTCCTCGAATTGATCTCCAACAATCCTTCTGAAAACATAAATGGTGCTGCCAAAAGCAAGAGCTACAGTAATGCAAATTTTACCTCTCATAGATAGTTCATAATGGAAAAAGACAAATCCCAATAATTCCTAGATATGAGGTTGATCCTTTCTACCTACAACCTAAAACTCCTATTACAATATTTCTTTAAGAATTTACAAAATTGCATAAAAGAGAAGCCCTTTGTACATTCTACAAACCATTATTTTATTTTACAAAATGAATTCTAAATAGGAGAGACGTTGAAGAGTAATTATGCTCCAACAATGTTCATTGGTCCAAATTCCTATTCTTCTATTGCTAGAGCAATCCTATTGATTGAAATCTTCTTTTCCTCATCTTTTCAATTGTTTTCCTGCCAAAACCAATCAAAATTAAATTAAAATACAAGTTAAAATAAAATAAGAAAATAAAAAATCTTTAATTAAAACTCAAATAAATAAATAAATAAAAGAAAATTTGAGCTTTCCATTGATCCCTGTAAATATACTATTGGTCAAAGAGAACATGTTCGAATGGATTTACACTCAACAGAGGCTATGAGAAAATGAAAATGTAAAAAATTAAACTCAAAGAATTAAGTTTGTTTAAACATTCGGAGCTTGAAATTCTTCTAAATTTTAGATTCATTAAATGATCAAATTTGGTTATGCAATCACTTCAGAAATAATCTCCATGATTTTATCTATCCAACGAGCCATCATGGGGCCTCATTTGACCAAACAAAACTCAACTTATGAGTTTCCAAAATTGCCAAAATTCTAGAAAATTTGATATCTGAACCAAAAATAAAAAATTTTAATTCAAAACTAATCCTAAATTAAATTAAAATTATTTCTTAATTAATATTATTTTATTTTTAATTTTCATATTATACTAAATTAATTACAAACTAATTCTATACAATTAAAACAAAATTTAATTTAAAAATTAAAATTTGATTAAGATTATAATTATATTATATTAAAATTAAAATTATATTATATTAAGATTATGATGATGATGATGATGGTTAACGTCCGCTGAGACCAAATAATGATCTATCGGACCTAAAAAGACAAATTATTTATTTTGATTTAAGATTTTATTCCTATGCTCAAAAAGCTTGGAGAGAAGCCTCCCGAGTTCACTATAATTTTGGCATTGTAAAAGGCTAGGAAGGTCAGTATTGTAACAAAGGTTGTGAAATTGAGATCTAATGTGGTTGTATGCAGGACACTCTAAGAGGAAGTGATTTTCATCCTCGATGCTCCTATTCTCACAAATATGGCAGATCCTTTCCATCCATGGCGTTTTAGGAACTGCCCAACGGCCAGTTTCACTATGGAGCTCATGAGAATTCGTTCTAATCTTTGCTATATCAATTTTCCTCTTTGAGCTAGTTAAAATAGAGAGATACTTTTGATCTTCAAGGGTTGATGACCTTCTTATAATAACTTAATTTTCTTTTAGACGCTAAATCTTTCTCACACCACAATTTTTCTTTGAACTTAGAAGTAACAATATCTTTAATATTATTTATGTTTTGCAAAGCATCATTCTCATTGATCTCCCAATAGTTTAACCAGGCCCTTGTGTCCTTATTCCATCCTCGGTTAAGCCTTAGGTGGTTTTGGCTGGAATTTAAAGCTAGCTTAGGAAGTCTATGATTGTCTATGTTATTGAGCTTGTGCTTATACAACAGAAACCTGAGCATAGCCAGGCTCTCAATAGGAGAGAGACCTGCTTCTATAAGGAGAATAGGATAGGGTGTATTACTTTTAATTTTCAGGTTATAAATTATAAAACGCTTCTGGATTTGCTCAATCTTTCTCCATGATTCTCTGGAGATGCTGCAGCCCCAAACTTCACAGCCATATAAGATAACAGGAGTGACTAAAGTTTCAAAGAGGAACTTCTTTTTATCCCACATTACGAGGTTTGCTGTTTTACAATTATTTTCAAGACCAAAATAAGCTTTCCATCCCCCATTGATCCTTTTCTCAATGCTATGGTTCCAGTTGAGCTTGTGATGGATATCAATTCCTAGGTACTTGTAAGAATACACTTCCTCCAAGTTATTATTGTCATACATAAAATTGGTGCAAGTGTCCTTCTTGGATTTGATAATCATAACTTTTGTTTTGTCAGTGTTAACAGTCATACCCATGGTAGAGCAGAAATCCTTAAGAAGCTTGAGTTGCTTATCAAGATCAGAAGGGCACCTTGCCAAAAGAACAATATCGTCAGCATAGAGAAGAAGGATAACGACTATCCCAGCTAAGATTGTGCCACCACATCCTGCTTCTTCTAAATAACCTTCGAGCTTATCGATGTAAATGCCAAAAAGGGTAGGGGAGAGGGGGCAACCTTGTTTAACTCCGATGTTACACTTAATATCTTTTGACCACCCCTCATTGTTCTTTACCTTGGCAATTAAATTCTCGTATAGCCTTATAGCAGCAGCTCTCAACTCAAGAGGAACCTTTAGCTCTTCTAACCTATTCCAAAGGTTGTATCTAGGAACCGTATCGAAAGCCTTTCTAAAGTCTACAAAGCAGCAAAATAAATTGGATTTATCATTACGACATTCCTCCGCAATGATCCTAAACGTAACAAGGTGGTCTGTAGACTTATAATATAATTTTAATTATATTATGTTAAAATTAAAATTATAATTATAATTAAAATATAATATATTATAACAAAACTTCAAACCAAACAATACTTGGCTTTTTAAGATCCATTAATGTATCGAAGAAAACTGGAGGTGGAAGTTTTTAAATGAAGAGGGAGGCATTAATCAAATGGAGGGGATGATCTTACGTTAAAAATTAATAATCGTCGCATATTTGTATTAGGGATGAGGAATGTAATGATGATAATTTTTTGTTTCGGTTCCCAAAAAACAGCGAGGTCCGATATGAATAAACGAAGGGTATCAAAAGCATTGGGTATCGGAAAATGGAGGGATAAGGGATATCAGTGATTTTTAAAACAAACCTATGATATGTAACAAGTGTCGAGGTTTCGATATGAGGTGATATGAGGTGGGGATTGAAGTGGTGTATGGTGTGAGAGGTGAAGCTCATGTACAATTGGGGTTTTTCCTCGGTAGAAATTATATCTATATCTATTTTGTTTTTGGACTTGGGGTTATTAAATTAATGAGGATGAGGTGGAGATTTTTGTAAGGAGGAGAAGAAACTTTTGATAAAAAAAGTAATCTTTTGAGTATCGGGGTTTTCAAACATGAAAATTTTGACACAAAATAAAAATGGCAATGTCCAATATTCAAAGGCCCCCAATGTTTTGATAGTTGGAGAGGAGTGAAGTGAGGTGAGTGGGGCCCACTTGGAGTGGAATTCCTCGATTATAAATTACAACCACTTTGATGATTAAAAATCTTACAAAATAAACTACAACAACTTTGTAATTTTGAGAATTCGGGTCTCGTAATTTCTATTAAAATTAGGAATTGAAATTAATTACCGAGAGCTCAAAAACACATAATTTTAATTGTTCTACAATTTAGTGAGGCGGTTTTGTAAGACCGTTAGTGAAAAATGAAAAAAATAGTAAGAATTAACTAGGAGTTAATATTTACTATGAATTACTAATTTATTTACAAAATTGAAGATAATATACATTTTGTAAATTTTTTAAACTAAAACGGAAAAAAATTATCGAACTTCAGATGAGCATCATTTGCAAACCATGAATCCAAATGAGATAAAACAAGTACAGATGGAAAGATGATGAAAAGTCAAACTCAATGAAATAATCAATATAGAAATTCGAAGCAGATAAAAAATGGAAAAATTTTAGGGCACTTAACAAAAATAAAATATAAAAATGGTGATTTAGTAAAAAAATTATGGAAAGGATCCCCATTATCTAAAATAAATAAGTCAAAAATGGGGGTGTTGAGTTTTCACTACAACCTGAGGACACATGAAGAAGAACCAATTATCTCAAGTTAAATATAATGAACTTTTAATTTACCCAAAGGTTAAAAATAATGGAGTTTATTGAATCATCAAACATAAAAAAATTCCATGGGTCCCACGTAAATAGATTAACCAATATGATTTTGAAAAGATAAGTACTCAGAAGCAGACTTGAGTAAAAATCATGAATCTAAATTTTGGGAGAAAATATTTTAAAAATTACCTCGTATGAGAAATAGAAGAAGATACATATATGACTTTTTTGATAAAGCATATATCCATTGTTATGAGTGGTCTCTGACATCGCTTTGCTGTCAGCGAGCCTAAACAGTGTCTCGACAAAGTTGTCTTTTATGCCATACAAACTTAGCCCCACTATTAGAGAGTGTTTATAGCCCCAATGAGTTTATTTGTATTTCCCATCGTTCCTATTTTAATCACCATTTTAATAAGCGCAGTTGAAAGCTTTTAGTTTATGATGTACTCAGCTGAAAGAGGTGGGATGGTAATAGAGACTTAAGTTGATGGATATAATACTTTCATAATCTTGACTGCAAATTATTTTCCCGCGACTAAAAATCAGAGGCTTTATAAAGTGGGGGTGTGGGAAGGATCCATTGAATTGAAATCAAGTCAGTTCGTTCTTTGAAAAGGTGAACTATATAACTTATAAAGGATGTGTGTTCTTCCAAGAAACTTTTTTAAAGCAAGAGGGCTTTATGGTACCGTAAAAATATGCCTTTAATGATAGATGAAATTCATTGAAATAGATAAAGTAAAAATTTCTCATATATGTCAACCATTGTTGGGTGAGAAAAGATCCTTCCACATAAATCATGGCATAGTCATTAGAATCAAGCCAAAACCGAAAGCAAAAGGAAAAGAAGTCCAAATCGAAGTGAAAAGGAAATCAACAAACTCGAAAAAATTTAAAAATGAAGAAAGCGAAAACTAAAAGAAAAATTCAAACTTAGAGAACTAACTCCAACAAGATTAATTATACAACTCTCTCAACAAAAGAGTAAAAGAAGAGAAGTGTGTGTATGTTCCTTCTTATGTTGAGATTTTAACATTTTTGTCTTGTAGAGTTATAAGAAATGAGGCTCTCAAAATGTAAAAGGTGAATAATAATGATGAGAGATGATAGGCTAATGAGAAGTCTCTGTCCGCGACAAATTTTCTTGTTCTAAAGTGAAATCCTACATAAAAGCATCTTAACAATTTTCTAATAAAAGTAATGAATAAGAAACAGACTAAAGGTTCAAAAGCTCCCTAATTTAGATGATTTGATGTAGATCATTATTGTTGCTCTAAAACTCAAATGTAAGAAAGGAGAGTGAGTTCCCAATCTGATCTAGTAGCGGTGTGGAAGAGCTTATGAAGAGCTGTAAAACAGAGTTTTATATAAGTGAAAACTAAAAACAAAATTGAAAACAAAAATTTTAGATAATTGAAAACAATGAAGATGGGCATACGAAAGTTACCATTGGAGAATCTTTTTTAGCTTACTTGAAAAGTGTAGATTCTCTTCAACAAAAGGTAACTTCTTCTTATAATTTGAATTAAAAGCATGAA
Organism: Pinus tabuliformis; assembly: GCA_031772625.1. Lineage (NCBI taxonomy): Eukaryota > Viridiplantae > Streptophyta > Pinopsida > Pinales > Pinaceae > Pinus > Pinus tabuliformis. Next base: position 201,255,463 of record CM062810.1, on the reverse strand, counting down.
GAAGTTGAATTTCCTGAAATCTTATTGACTCAAAATCATCATTTATTAAATCTAAACTAAGGCTAGTAATAAACTAGAAGAGATAAATGTTTCATGTCCAAGGAAACTGAAATAAGTAAAATCCATTAGAAATGAGAATAATGATAATGTGTTTTATGAAATGTAGTGATGATTGTTCTCTTTATTTATTTATTTATTCTGAATTTATATCAGTCCCAAAATATTGAAATTGATTCAAAATCCCAAATAATGTAGCAATTGTGTACATGAAGAGGACTTGAATATTCATATGATAAGCATGTAGCCATATATAAAAAATTCAAATAAAAGAGAATGCAAACATGAATTAACTGTGGTCCATTACCTTTACTTGTGCCAAATTCCTTATCAATTGCTGCATTGCTATAGTGGTTTCTCAAGATTTCCATAAAAAACAAATGAATATGCTCACTAAAAGATGATTGAGATAATAAAATGTGCATCCAATAATGAGCCAAAGAAAAAACCATAAACAAACCAGAGGTGATGAAATTTATCATTAGCCAAGGAGATTATCAACAAGAGAAAAGAGGCCCATGTGCACATACTATGAAGAATGTATATCGCTAAAGGCACAAAGTCATCTCGATGAATGAATACTTAAATTTAAAGAAATTATGATTAAAATTCATCCAAGCTCTCGACCATCATGATAACATGAAAGTAGCATATCTATAAAAATATAATCAAACAAGACTTCATGTAAGCATAGTGATAGTTCATAATGAATTGATCAGAGACCTACGAAGATGCTTAACCCAATATAATAAAGTTTTCAGTTTCTGAGAGAATCAAAGTGAAAGGTAAGAGCTCAAGTTTTCCAAAAAAATTAATGGAAAAAAAAATCCAATAAACAAAGACTTCACTTCATAAAATTTCCAACAACATTTTTTTTTCAGAAGTTTAATTAAATTTCACCTCCGATATAAGAAATCCTAATAATTAGATTATTAAAGGGAAGTAAGATCTTGGAACAATTTTTTTTGTAACTTTTACAAAAAAAACTTACGATATTGATCGTGTTAGATAACGAATGTTTTTAAAATGTATAATGTGGGAACATTACCTTTCTAGTACATCAAACATTCACGTATCGGAGGAAAAAGTTATGTAAGAGTTTATAAGGTGATTCCGACGACTTTCACTCCGATAATTAGATAACTTGAATTTTCGTAAAAATAATTGCAAGAGCACTTACATTTACCTATAAAATAAGCTTCTCAGGATTGGAGTCCGAGATTTAATAAATATTTGAATAAATGGAGTGTCAAAGATCTCGAAAACTTTTTGAAGCTCAAATCAATTTACAAGACTTTGAGACCATAATATTCCAGTGAATACAGTGAAATATGGGCCATTTCCTCTGTTGAGTGTAATGGACGTGATAGTGAAACTAAAGGCAATGTGGATATCGAAAAGGTAAATCTTAGGAATTGTTTTAAATTCTTTCGATATAATACAAATCAAAGAGTTCAATAAGCTAGAAAGTGTGAAATTCTGAGGAAATATATTGTAAAAATGAAAAGTAACGGATCATAATTCCAAAAGTCACCAATTAGAGGCTCTGAGTCCCTTTGGAAGAAAGGAATATCACTAAAGGGAAAAAAATATGAATGAGTGTGATACAATGTTTCAACTCAACTCAACAATTGTAAGATTCAGAACAAGCATAGATAAAATCCTAGATAAGATCATTCACTGTAGGAGTTTTGTGAAAATTTTCCTCTGTTTTTAGCAAATCTGAACAGTAAAGAGTATAAACATTTCATTTCAGTAGCATCGATGAGAGGAAGAATATGATTATTGACTCATATTTCTAAATGTAAAAAAATTAATTTAGTTTGGTATGCACATATAAGCGTATTGAAGAAATCACTTGGCTATACTTTAGAAAGTTATGATATATGAAACTTTTGATAAATCATTTTTAAAGAAATAATATAAAATAAGAGGAGGCTAGAAGTGATATTGAAACTTCTATATAAACGATAGTATATCAAGGATTTAAAGAGCAAGCATCTGATATGAAAGTTCTAATACAAGCTGAGGATGGGAATATCAGATATCGAAAGTAGTGGATAATGGAAGCGTTGAGTATCAGAGGTTTGGGGATATCAGGAGTTTTGAGCTTAGCACACTTTATAAGTTACGATATTTTGGAAAGCCAATATGCTAAGTGACAGTTAGGGGGGCGGTAGCTCTTAAAGTATTTCATTTAAAAGGAAGCACCCAACTCAAGTTTGTCTTTTAACAAAATATCCTTTAATAATTATATTAACTGTCAGGAATATTTGATGGGAGAATGATTTTATAGCAACTTTATTATGAGGAAAGTTACGATATTATAAGGATCCAATACAAATTTTCCAATAATGCATTAATTTAATACAAAAAAGGCCTATTGAGGTTTTCATGAATAAAAGTAAAACCAAGAATACCCAAATTATGATGAACCAACAAATACTTCCCTGGAGATGTTGTAGAATACAAAGAATTGACTGCTTGCTTATCTCAAGTCTCCAAAATCAAGGCAATGAAAAACCGCAAAAAAAAACATAACAAAAATAAGAAGTAAACTATCAAAAAGAGAAAACTAACAACAAATGAAGGTGAACCTGTTAATGCTTATCTTGAAGAATATTGGTTGTAATTTATCTCATGAATCTTCAAGTTTTCCAATGCATTTCTCAAAATTTGCATATGTTCAAATCTCATCTATTTATTCAGTAAAAAATTCTAAGTAAATAACTTTCAATTTGCATCCACTTCAAATTTTCATCTGAGGCCAAGAGTGGTGAAAATATGCCTTTTTAGAAATACCTATGAAACAAAAAATTTCCAAGACATAGCAACTCCTTGGAACTTCTTTATAACTGATTTTATCACAAAACATTTTTAACAATGTGATTAAGTTTTCGCAAAAACAATAAAATTAAGTTCTCTCATAACTGTGTATGATTTGACTATATAAGAACTTAGATACATTCAAAGCCACTTTGCCAAAAAATGAAAGGGGATGCCAAGAAAAACTCAAATTCATTACTTGCTTATTAAAAATATGCAACAATGAAATAAATGCAAATAAAAAGTAATCTAATCTAAATTAATCTATTCCTATTGGTAACTCAATGAAAATAAATATGACTAGGTATATTCATACTTCCAATGTAACCATTCTCTCATTTTAACTCATGCATGTATGTACAGGTCAAACATTAGTAACAAGAATATGATTAAATAAATAAAAATAAATTTGAATATAGTATGTACATTAATTGCTAACACATTTACATGAAGAAACTTATTTACAATCATCTTCTTTTGAAATTTCCTTTCCATCTAAATTTCAATTGGATCATAGAAATATGGATGGATTTCCATTAATGATTGGGAGAGTTTCAAAAGAGAGCATAACATGCTAGATTGTGAAAATGAACTTTTAGATACAATGGTCTGCGTGTAAGTCTTATGTACATATGTTAAATTATTAACAATCTTCTGTGTAGAAAAACTTTCCATGTGTCTTTCAAATGGGTCAATGAAATATGGATGGATATCTAATGGAATCAATAGAAGATCATTAATTGAATTAGATTGTTGATCATACTGTAAAGATATATTCTGGCACTACTTTTGAGAAGAGAGAATCAAGTGATAAGAGATGAACATCAATTGGAAGACTAATATCTCCTGATGTTCATAATTATGATTTGAAACTTCATTTCCCCATTTGGGCAATGCATCAATTGAGAGTTCAATATTGAACTGATCAATATGCCAACATAAGATATCTAAAAATTGAACAATGAAAACATAAAACAAATCTGAAATCAAACAGAATAAATGAAGGAACAATAACAAAATTAACTCATAATTTACATTATTGTTACAACTAGTGTTACAACACAATTGGGACTGATTTGAAGTGATTTCCTCTTCACAAGAATTGGTTAGAATAATGCAATTAGAATGATCACCAACACCAACTTGTGAAATAGAGACAGGATAATGACTATGAATGGGAATGAGAGCTTGATCATCATGGATTGGGCTAGTTTCTTGAATGCTGAAATCATGATTAAATATTTTAAAATGAGAACCAATTGGAACAATTTTCGTATTGAGTTTCTCTTCATTTGCAAGTATAATTTGATTTGGAACATGAGGATTTAATAGGGAAGGGACAAATCAACATCCTCAATGTTAAAGTATTCATCGTAAATGACTTCAGGATATTCACTAGTATTCTCTTTATTCTCACTTGATGTATCAAAACAAGAAGGGTTATGGAGCACGTGTTCATTAAAGTCAGAAGAATGACCAATAATTGTCTCCTTATGTTGATAAAAACTAATAGGGAATTCATGCATGTCAACCTCTCTTTTTTATGGAATAACATTAATGTCAAGAGGCGATAAATTTTTATTAGCACAAATATCAGGATAGAGGTGAACAAGAGAATCGAAAGCAATGAACTTGAAAATATCTCTATTTGCAGAGTCTTGTAAATTCTTTCCATTGCAAATTTCAGATTCCAGATCATTTACTTGGGTAATTGTGCTTTCTTGAATAACGTTCTCTAACTATCCTGAATTTTGTATTTGATCAGCATGAAAGAATTCAAACATTTCTACAATAGATTTCATATTATTGAAAACTTCAATTTCTTTCATGTACTTGTTGATTTAAATTTATTTTTTGAATTTAATTCATAGCGATTTTCAGATTTCATGGCAGATGGTCCTTAATTTTGTTATTTATTTCTTCTTGATGTTGTTTATCAAATTCTTGCGATGTTTATGATAATGGTTCATTAATACTATAAGAGGTGTGTACTAGATTTAAGAATTTATCATACATGGCAGAGGGTGTTGGGTCCCTATAATACTAGTGATTACCCCATTACTATTGTAGTTATACCCCTTATTTACATTTTTGTGCCCCCATTACCCCCATATTGTTATTAATGTGCCCATAGAATCTCTCTATTGCTATGTTTGTGGCTTTATATTATTATTGTTAGGTCGGCTGGATTATATTGTGACTCCATAGACTCCTATATATAGAAAGGACGTTTTGTCATTTGAATCATCCAAGAATTGTTCATTTATGTAATGTAAAGGAGGTTGCCCCCTCGAAGAGGCTGAATTCTAAGGCGTTGATCTATCTTTTCTATCTTTTCTTGAGCTGGTTTCATAACATTTGGTATCAGAGCTTTGGATTCTAGGGTTTCGCTGCTCCAAACAGGTCATCGTGGCATTTTCGCTATACATTTTTTTCTGTGACATTTCAGAAGTCGCAAAAAAAACCGAATTGAGAAGAAATTGCGCTGAACCTTGGGTCCGAATTTCAGAGCTTTTCGCACGACATTTTTGGAGATATGAGCTCAGGAAGTTGGTCTTTTTGCAGACTCCTGAATAACACTCAAAACAGGTGACCTGGGGAAAATCATCATAACTTTCTTTCTGAGCATCGGATTGAAATTTCGTCAGAAGGTACAGAAAGAGGACGGACTGTAGTTTTCTTTTATATATTGTTCAGAGTCAAAGGTTGAAACAGTGACACGTGACACTTCATACAAGTTCACTCTACTGAACTAGTCTATAATCAGGTCACTGCGGGAGATTGTGCATAACGCTTTCTTGGAGAATCCAATTTGGTTCAGACTAGTGGCATTGGAAAGAGGACATAGAAGGCTACTACAGGTCATAATTTCAGAACTGGATGATTCAAAATTACAGAGATACATCAGATTCAATATCAGGCTTCTACAAAGTAAAAAAAAGGTGTGTAGTTTTTATTTTTTATTTTTGCATAAGCTTGGTTTGAAGGAATTCAAAGGGCATAGTAAAGCATTATTATCGGTAACTGATGCCCTGAGGAAAGAAAATTCAAACACATAGTAAGGAACCTGAAATCTCTAGTATGACTCATGAAGAAGAGGAAGAAATGCTACATGATATATCAAAATTACAAGAACAAGTGCAACAAATGTCACGCTCACAAAAGCTAACAGATGCTAAGATAAATGGCGTGGAATCTAAGATAAAGGGCATGGAAGCTAAGATGGATGATCTAAAGACAAATTTGAGGACATATTTGAAGACAGACATGGCAAATTTGAAGACAGATTTGACAAATTTTCTACAAGAAATACTTACTAATGGTGAAAAGGTTGTAAAGGAAACTCATGATGCGAACAAAAGAAATGTTAATCATGATTCCATAGACTTTAATGTTGGATCAAAGACCCACCATATTCCAAAAATCGATATGAGGAAGTTTGATGGCAAGGATCCCGCCACATGGATATTACAGATGGAGCAGTTCTTCTATCTCAATAATGTTCAAAACACACAAAAGGTACGTATGGCAACTTTATATTTGGAACCAAATCAATTTGTATGGTATCAATGGCTTTGCTCTCGTAAACAATTTATCACTTGGGCAATTTTTACGGAATAATTGATAGTACATTATGAGGATACAAAAAGAAACACTTTTTTTAGCCAATTGATAAGTCTCAAACAAAAGGGTTCAATAATGGAGCACATTGAGGAGTTCCAAAAATTGAACATAAGGGTAAAAGATATTCCAGAGCAGCATAGGATTGATGTGTTCATAGGGTCTTTAAAGGATAATATCCAACACGATGTTCGACTTTGGGAACCTGATTCATTAGAGAAGGAATTCAGGTTAGCAAGAAAAATGGAAAGTAAAATTATGGCAACCAGGAAGCATACCACTCACAACTATAAAGACGGAAGTGCAGTTGCCCCTAGTCTTCCACAACCTATAAGGTTGACACCACAACAATTGGAAGAAAAAAGAGTAAAAGGGCTTTGTTATAGTTGTGATAGAAAATACACTAAAGGTCATAAGTGTGCTGAGAAGAAATTATTCTACATAGATTGTGAAGAGGAAGAAGAAAAGGAGCAAGAAAGGTCAAAAGAATAGGATATACTCCAGGAACAAAGCCTAGATGAAGAACAAATAAATCCGACCATATCTTGTAATGCATTGGCAGGAATTACCACTCCTCAAACCATCAAGATAGAAGGACAAATCAAGAAGAAAAAGGTGATAGTGTTGATTGATTCAGGAAGCACCCAAAATTTTATTCATTGTAGGGTAGCAAAATAATTTAATTGCTTCCTATATCCAGCACCAGAGTGTCAAGTGATGATTGCAAACGGAGGAACAATAAATTGCTCTGGAAAGTGCCATAATATCAAGCTATCCATGGGAGAATATGTATTAACTAGCCCAATGCTTTCCATTCCAATGGGAGGTGTTGATGTTGTACTAGGAGTCCAATGGCTACAATCCTTGGGTACAATATCTTTTAATTTTCAAGAACTTTTCATCAAATTTTCTGTGGAAGGAAAGGAAGTTGAATTAAGGGGTATTGCAGGGAAACCAGGAAAGATAATAAGCTCTAATGGTATGACAAAGCTTCTAAAAAAGGAGAAAAGGGGTGTAATTGCACAGTTATGTTCGCTAGATGTTTCCAGATTAGAATCATCTATTTCTCCAGATCTCCAAAAAGTCCTGGACAATCATTCCAAGGTATTTGAGACTCCCAAAGGTCTCCCACCTATGCATGATCATGATCATGCTATTCATCTGATTCCAGGAAGTGTTCCTCCAAACATCAGGCCATACAGATATCCCTATGTCCAAAAAAGTGAAATTGAACGTATGGTTACAGAAATGCTAGAGGCTTGTAAAATTCAACTGAGTCAAAGTTCTTTCTCTGCTCCAGTAGTATTGGTGCACAAGAAGGATGGATCATGGCGCATGTGTCCAGATTATAGGGAGCTCAACAAGCTCACTATTAAAGATAAGTTCCCCATTCCTGTCATTGACGAATTACTGGATGAATTGCATGGATCAATTTACTTCACCAAGTTGGATCTTCATTCAGGATATCATCAAATCAGAATGAAGATTGAAGAAAATCCGAAAACGGCATTTAGACCTCATGAGGGTCATTATGAATTTTTGGTCATGCCTTTTGGCCTTACCAATGCACCTTCAACATTTAAAGGTTTGATGAATTCAATTTTCAAACCATTCCTTAGAAAATTTGTGTTAGTAATTTTTGATGATATACTTATCTACAACAAGTCTTGGAAGGATCATGTTGAACATGTTGACAAGGTGCTACAACTATTGGAAGAGAAACAAGTATATGCCAAAAGATCCAAATGTTTCTTTGGAGTCCAGGAGGTGGAATATTTGGGTCATATTGTATCTCATGAAGGAGTTAAGGTAGACCCTACCAAAATTAAAGCCATTAAGGAATGGAAAATCCCCACATCCATAAAGCATTTGCGCGGATTTCTCGGGTTGACAGGGTATTTGTGGAGCTGTAACAAGGGTCTTTTTCACCTCTAGTTATCTCACATTACAAGTCAATCCGGGAGCGTTTTGTTATTGTAAAGGACATCTTAATTTGAGGCTATTTGTCAGGATAATGCTTCGTAGTATAGATCTAAAGAATACAAGAGTAAACGGATGCTAATGCTAAATTACTTTTGCATAAAGAAATCACACAAGCAGCAACTTCGTCGGTCGAGGGTATGGAATTAGTAACCTATCCCCCTACAAACTGATGAAGGAGTATGGATCATGATCTGGGAGCATTATAGCGTCTGTTGTATCTCACAACAGTCTTGAACCTCCTCTCATGCCACTTCAATGAACGCAAGCGAAAGGAACAGCAAGAAAACAGAATGAAACAACAACTTCAGAAATGGAACAACAATAAAAGGAACGACAGTAAATGGAATGGCAGTAAATGGAACGGCAGTAAAGAAACTAAGTCTCGCGAGGTCAACACTTCCAATCCTTGGCACACACTTACATACAAAAAAGGAAAGAAATCATTTATACAGGTTTGCATCTTAATCAAATGGAACAGCAAATTATTAAAGACAGGAAACGTCAATCATATATATATCAAATGGAACAGCAAATCATTAAAGACAGGAAACGTCAATCATATGTACACGATCTGCAATAGTCACCAACAATCCATTAACCCCAATCACCTGTAGCTGAAATATTCTACTTATGAATTCCGTAATTGATGCAAACAACTCAGATCCACAGTATGCGAAGAATCCTGAAGGTATGATATGAACTTGTTACAGATATTTATAATAGGAAAGCTACAGATGAATAAATATGAAACAACTTGCAACCATAACAGATTATGAGAAACAAACCACACAAAGCAGAATTGTAATGGTACAATCAACCAGTGTCCGTTGGAGCCGGGCCCAAAGCTTCCAATGGCGCACTGCCGTAAACTACTTCAGACGCACGGAGAAATTAACACCAAGATATTATATTAACGCATCAATGAGAGTACAAAACTAAGTCTCAGAGAGACTCAATAGTCTGAGTTCAACTGACAATAAAATTCGTGAACAGAAAGTTAAAGATACCAAAGTATATCTAGTTTCCAATGCTACCCTCCTTTTATACAATTGACGGCGGAGTTCATCGGTCGACAAAACGATTGATCGTAGCGATCCCTCAAGATTGAAGATCCTGAGGGATCCGCTAAACTGTTAACGCTTTCCTTTATTCGGCCTGTATTTCCGAACTGGCAGTCCTTCATCTCGTTCCGGACTGATCTTCCTTGATTTACTCGACCTGGTCTGAACCTTATTTAGAATTGGAGGGACAGTCGTTATCTTCTCATCAAATCCTCATTTTGCATTGCGCCTTCCTGCTTTTACCTTTCCCTGCGTAGAGAAGACAACTGTTAGTGATTGGATCATTTTAGACTCGTTCTCGTTGCATTTTCCCTACTTTATAATAAAGAAAAGATTACAACTATTGCTTAAAACATCACTAAATTATTTATTAAAACATACCTTCCCAATGCTCTACACACCCCCCGACTTACTCTGTTTCACGGCCTCATGAAAACGTTATAATTAACATGGAGAGCAGTAAGAGAATAGGCTGGAGAGGGTACTTCATGAGGGGGTCTGCAACCATGATAGGCAACCAGATTATCAAAGAAGTAATGCAACTAATCTGTAGGCATATCATACAAGGCCTGGTACCCCGGTGTAGGGTGCCAGATAATTGGGCTACGGAACCGATATCCTAACCATGATGGTCCAGCTTGCAGAATGCACTGGCCATAAAAAGGCAATCGTTCAGCAGCCAGCTCAAAGTTCTCATATCTGAAGGGCTCCCTGAGCTGGATGCTTGGGGTGGAAATCCGATAATGGAATTTGGCAGCCTCCAAGGCGGAATCTTTAATAACCCGGAAGTATTCTAAGCTATTTCGGATCAACTCCTCATGCATGGGTCCTAGTAGTTCTATAACGCCAGGGTTTCTCATAAGGCTTTTGTGTGATTGCCATAGGCGAACCGGGTCTTGAGGCTCAGCCCTGACCCATAGATCTAGGCTGTGCTCCTGCCTCTGAAAGGCATTGTAAGCCCTGAGCCACTTTAACTGATTGACCCCGAATGAAACAAAGGCTTGCAGCTGTATATCCCCCACAAAGGGGCCAGGGTTTAGGTCAGTTTCCTGCTCAAGCACCATATTGTGCAAATAAAATTCGCATAATAATCGTTGGACCTTAACCCCATAATGTTTGCAACAATCAATAAAATCATTAACAGTGTTAATCTGAATGGGGGCACCTGCCCTGACAGCTTTTATTTTCAATCTTAAGTATCTTTCAAGGAGGAATAAAGCATAATTCTTCGCGGGGGCCCTGCAAGTCAAAACATCATCATACAGCGAACATACAGTGTCCAATTGTTTAATAACAGCATCTAGTTGACGTGTTACCTTAGCAACCTTTTCATGTTCCTTCTGCCATCCTTCAAAAGCCTGACTCTCCGATTGACTCATGTTTCTCAGTTGTTGTTGCAGTTCTTCATATTTTTCTCGAGGAATCCTCTGCTCAACCTCCTGTTGCAGCTCTTCATATTTTTCTCGAGGAATCCTCTGCTCAACCTCCTGTTGCAGCTCTTCATATTTTTCTCGAGGAATCCTCTGCTCAACCTCCTGTTGCAGCTCCTCATATTTCTCTCGAGGGATCATTTGTTCCCGTAGCTGTTCAGCCTCTTGTTGGGCCTGTCTTATCTCGCGGTGCAAGGCCTTGGTTTTTGGATCCCTTTCCCATGATTCCCTGGAGGCAGGAAGTTTCGCCTGGACCTTTACATCTCGTCGCTTAATTTTCCCTGAAGGTGGTGTCTCAGTGTGAACTGCTCTATTTTCCCCTTCCTTCTTGACATGTATAAAGGGGTACAGTGGTCCCTCTGTAACTGGGATGTCGTCTTGTGGCTCAGTTTTAATTGGAACGGCAGTTGGTTCTAATGGGCTGTTTGGAATATCAGCCTGCTCCTCTATGTCAATAGGAACGGCATTCTGGTGCTCTGTTCCAGATGGAACAACATTTTGTTCCTTAGTATTAATTGGAACAGCTGCAGGTTTGCTAGCAGAGTATCGACCTACTAGATGCCTATAGGTGCTCTGCCTTCCTCTCTGAGAGGACCCAGCTGTATTTGTCCTTCTTTTTCTTCTTACAGTCCTCTTTATTTTCTTCTCAACTTCTTAATTTCCTTTGCCTCGGCTGTGGGCACATGGGTGGGCCTCAGTTCTGCTCCTCTTTCATCGAGGGTTTCTTCTATCATTCGAGGAACGTCCTGTTCCCGACAAACATTTTCATCCCCCCCGCCATCAGCGGGTGGATTTCCTTCTGGTGTTTTGGGAACGGCTTGTTCCTGATTGGTATTCACATTTTCTTTGTCAATGACAGGGGGGTTTTCTTCCCCTGCCATCCCATCATGCAATTCATCACGCGTCTCTTCCTCAGAAGGTCCTTCGGGAGGCTCTGCCGGACTGGAGGGTGAAGGATAACCTCTAAGGCTGGCCAAGATGGTGGCCAACTCTTCTTCCTCCACAGGGTTTTGTGGATGGCTACCCCCAAATTGTTCCATCTCCTTCTCCCGAATTGGCTGCTCAGTAGCTGCCTCTGGATAGCTGGTCTCGGCCGCAGAGTCGTCATCCCTATCTCCTTCTTCAGCTTCTACTTCATTCTCTGTTTGTTCCAGGTTTTCCCCAGGTATTTGTTCTGGCGCTGGAGGGTCCTCTATTATTTCAATCGGCTGGCCTATGTTTGGCTGGATTTTTTCCAGCCTACCTCTTATCTTCGCCAACCAAACTGACTTTCTAGGTCTCCCGGGCTATTCGGGTGTGCTGACCACCTGTTCCTCCACCTCCACCTTTCTGCGTTTTTCAACCTGTTCTTCTGTGCCAAAGGAATACCTTCGCTTTAAGGTATCACGTCTTTCTGCGGCCAATTCCTTAGGTTTTTCTGCATGTCTAGTTGCTTCAGGGGTGCATTTTTGTTTCCCTAGCTTTATGCGTTTCTTCGCTTGCTCGGTTGTGCCCGAGGGTTGCTTAGGTTTTGCCAATTCTCTGGGTTTTTTAGGTGTTTCGGAGGTGCTAGCGGGGTGCTTCGTCTTTGGGGATGGTGATGCTACTTCCCCTCCAATTGCTGTAATAAGTTCCTGCCAGCTAGTCTGCTGCCGAGCGAGACTGTATGTCACTATCAGGCGGATCAACCCGTGGTGGCTAACCACTGCGTCTTCATGGTGTGCCTTTTTCAGGCTCCGAGAGGTATCATGCAACAATGAATTTAACAATGCAGGGAGATTCACAGCACATTTTCCTTTTAACACAGCTAAGAGCTTAAGGTGACGCGGCCTTACCACATCTTTTCGTCCTTCGCAGGTGATGTAGCTTTGTACTACCTTTGCCAGTTCGTTCCAAGGTTCTCACAGTGTTGCCGACAGCACTCCTTTTCCCCTCACTGTCAGCTTCTACCCTTCATCTTGGAAGAGTTCTATGATCTTTTGTAGTCTTTCTTTCTTTGCCATCCATATTGGACCTAAGTCTGGTAATCCGGTTACTTCCGCGATTATTTCCTTCGTGACTGCTATCTGCTTCCCACCTACCACTGAGTGTTCTTCCTGCAAATTCTGCAGGAATTCCATGGCCACTATTTCGTTTGATTTGCGCAGGCGGCCGAAATAATTTAACCACCCTGCCTTTTCTAAGATCTTCCGAGCGGCTTCGGAGACTATGAGCTCGCTCGGCTCGCTTCTGATAGACTTTCCCCCCATGGTTCTATTTCAGGGTCTAGATGGAACAGCAATGCAAAGAACGTAATTGCGGCAAAAAAGAAAAGACACAGAGCATGCATGAATAATTGATCATAAATAACAACTTTTGCAAAAAAATAGCATTGTCATGCCGTTAACGCATATCGTACCTTCGTATCATATCATTTCTGAATGATGTGTTAACACGTGGCCGGCGGAGTAATAAAGTCACCTCCCCCCCGCGCGAAATGATAGGCTGTCTCAGCCGTCAAATAGAAGAAGGCGGTCATCCCATCACCGAGTCATAATGGAACAGCTTATAAAGTTTTGCCATGTTTCAGATTAGACAAAGAAATACCGAGATCGATGCGACAGATAGATCGCGTTTAACATAAGCCTTCGTGATGTGATGCAGCACATAAGGATAGGACGTCTAGCACTCATGGAAGGTCTGAGATAGTCATAGTCAATACCTTTGCCATAATTGGTAATGATAAATGTTCATGTGACGTATCCATTAAGGTGTAAGATATAATTATTACGAGGATAGAAAGAAATATTTAATAAGATCCAAATTGGTGTATATGTTTTGACTCCGATACCATTAACAGAGCTCTGCTGCCGACCGGTGTTTATAACCGTGGCAGAGTTGTTTATTTCACCCCGGAACCATAGTCCTTTGTGTAGTTTTGAAGAGCAATTCTTGTCAACATGCAGGCCATCATGCTGGCTTGGTAACCAGATAACCATGACGCCATTCACCAGAGAGGCGCGAAACGTGGGCAGGCTGGCTCGTGATGAGACCCCCTGTTCCAAGGTTTGTTTATATAATGAACCTGTTGGACCATATCCCTGGTGTGGTGGCCATGATGGGAATGCCACTTCGCTTCCAATCTTATGATCATAGTAGGCTGGTTCTTTAATGAAACCCCCTATCCTGCATTTGACAAATAATTTCTTTTGGTTCTGCTTTTGCTTTTTTTTTTTTTTTTTTTTTTTTTTTTTAAGATGGACTTTTGCTCTTGTATAGTTACACATAAGGGTGGTTCAGCCCTCCTTAAGAGTGGGAATGGCGGAAGAAGTCTTGTTATCCCAATAGGAAGATATAAATTTTCTATTCTTATTTCCAAGTAATAATAAAGAAAATTGTAGGAACGTAACATGATGAAGTTTTCCAACAGGGCAGAGGAGGTGAGACTTATGGCTGAAAGAATGATGAGTGTATGGTTCCCTCCTTTGTTGCATCAATACTAGGGCTGTTATAGATAGCGATTTATAATGTGCTGATCTTGATATATCATGCCTTTTATATTTATTGCATAAATATATAGTTGCTACTTATGGCCTCGGGACAATGTTTTCTTCTTATAGAAAGGACGAGGGCATACTATTTCTTTCTTACAAGGGAGGGTGGGAGGGTTCTTTTGATGCAATGTCCTAAGATAACAAAAGCACTCAAATGCTGCTTGCTAAAAAAAAAAAAGAAAAAAAACACACAAATGTTGCTCCTTCTAAAAAGGGATAAAAAAATTCAAAAGTGTTGTTCCTTTTGAAAAGGAACAGCAAAAATTCAAAAGTGCTGTTCCTTTTGGAAAGGAACAACAAAAATTCAAAAAGTGCTATTCCTTTTGGAAAGGAACAGCAAAACTCAAGGGTGTCGTTCCTTTTGAAAAGGAACAACAAAACACACAAGTGTTGTTCCTTTTGAAAAGGAACAGCAAAACACACAAGTGTTGTTCCTTTTGAAAAGGAACAGCAAAACACACAAGTGCTGTTCCTTTTGAAAAGGAACAGCAAAACACACAAGTGCTGTTCCTTTTGAAAAGGAACAGCAAAACACACAAGTGCTGTTCCTTTTGAAAAGGAACAGCAAAACACACAAGTGCTGTTCCTTTTGAAAAGGAACAGCAAAACACACAAGTGCTGTTCCTTTTGAAAAGGAACAGCAAAACACACACTTGAAACATATATACAAAATTTACAATCTTATATACAAAATGTGGTAATAAAGAATGAACTTCTTACCAATCTATAGGGGAGGAAGTTTTTGCTTCCTCTCCCATAATCTTGATGTTAGTATCTTGGCGTAACTGCTGGCAAAATGATTCCCAAGTGAGCGGTTTGCGATACAGACGAACTCGGTGGCCGTTTACCTTAAATGTATATCCAGATCCATCGATTGTAATCAAAGTAAGGGTCCCATTGTCATGGACTTTTTGAATCTCGTATGGTCCCAACCATCGAGTCTGAAGCTTCCCCGGGAAATCCTGAAATCTAGAATCATATAACAGAGCCCAGTCTCCTTCGTGAAATATCTTGTTTTTGATGAGCGCATCATGCCATTTGGCTCGCTGCTGCTGGATGAGTGCTGTATTCTGTAATGCAGCGAGCCTTGTTTCGTCCAACTCATTAATTTGTTGTAATCGATTTTTCTGTGCTTCACTTAAATCCAATCCGACTTCTTGGGCAGTTCGCAGGGTTTGGATCTCAAATTCTATAGGAAAAATGGGTTTATTTCCAAACACTAAGTGATATGGTGAATAGCCAGTGGTACTTCTCCATGTGGTTCGATAAGCCCACAGTGCCTCTGGTAGTCGGGCGGCCCAATCGCGGCGGTGTGAGGCAACAGTTTTTGTCAAAATTGACTCTATTATCTTATTACTGTTCTCGACTTGCCCATTTGCCTGCGGATGGTATGGGGTAGTAATTTTGTGATGGATGTGATGGTTATTGAGTGTTGCAGCTAATTTATGTCCCACAAATTGTGGTCCTCCATCTGTAATCACTTCCCTTGGAAGACCATAACGTACAAACAAATGGAACAAGAACTGAATTACCGACTCCTCTGTAGCTCTGGGTAATGCCTCCGCCTCAACCCATTTGGTAACATATTCAGTTGCCACCAAAATGTAGGTTTTTTGGTTTGATGGGGGGTTGATGGGTCCGACAAAGTCCAGAGCCCAGCGTTCGAAAGGTTCGATCACCAATTGAGGCCGCAAAGGCATTTCGTCTGCTGGGCCAGGTCGTCCTACACGCTGACAACTATCATAGGCCTGGACAAATTTTTTGGCATCTTTGAAGATTGTAGGCCAGTAATATCCCGTTTGTAATACTTTGTGTGTTGTCCTTCGTTCAGCGAAATGTCCTCCACATGGCCCGTCATGGCAGGCTTTCAAGATATCAAAGATTTCGTCTTCTCGAATACATCTTCTAATTTCCATATCTGCGCCTGTGTGAAACAGATAGCCCCCAACCCACGAAAATCGATTGCTTTTCGCAACGATCTGTTTCCGTTCATTGGGAGTTAAATGTTTTGGAAGCTTACCTACTGCAAGATAATTAGCCACATCAGCGTACCAAGGAGTCTGAACAGCGACTGCAAATAAGTGTTCATCTGGGAATTGGTCCTCAACTGCTGCTGTTTCAACTGATTTTGGTATTCGTGAAAGAAAATCAGCTACAAGGTTCTCCTTCCCTGGTCGGTCTCTGATTGTAATGTCGAATTCCTGCAACAAGATCAACCACCTGGTTATTCTTCCATTTGTAACAGGCTTATTTGCTAAATACCTAATAGCAGAATGGTCTGTATACAAAATAACGGGATAGCCTGTAATATAGTGTCTAAATTTATTAATAGCATGTATCACAGCTAAAAATTCTTTTTCGGTGACAGTGTAATTTAATTCAGCCGGAGCCAAATTTTTGCTGATGTAATAGATAGCGTATGGTCTTTTCTCTTCTTCTTGGCCCAACACTGCACCGATTGCTATGTCTGAGGCGTCGGTTGAAATTTGGAATGGTAAGTTCCAATTAGGTCCTTTGAGAACTGGAGCTGTAGATAGCAACTTCTTTAATTCTGTGAAGGCTCGATCACATTTTTCTGTCCACAAAAAATCAACATTTCCAGTTAATGCATGTAGAGGTGCGGCAATACGTGAGTAATGTTGTATAAATCGTCTATAATACCCAGAAAAACCAAGAAAACTGCGTACCTCTGTTTGATTAGTGGGGGTTGGGATAAGCATGAGTATTTGAATTTTAGCCGGGTCTACCTGAATGCCAGCTGCTGAGATGTAATGTCCCAGATGAGTCCTTCTGTCATCATCATGTAACATTTTTCGTGACTCAAGCAAAGCCTGGTAGCGATGCAACGCTCTAGAACTTTTTCGAGAGTGTCCAGAGCTGGATCAAAGTCATCTCCATATGGTGTGAAATCATCCATATAGACTTCCAATCCATCATTAATTAAATCTGCGAAGATGCTAAGAATAGCCCGTTGGAATGTGGCCGAAGCATTACATAATCCAAAGGGTAAGACTCGGTAGGCGAACGTTCCCCAGGGGCAAGTAAAGGTAGTCTTGTCCTGGTCTTCAGGGGCAATCTGAATCTGGTTATATCCGCTGAAGCCATCCAAGAAAAAAAAAAATTTCTTGCCTGCTAAGGTGTCCAATACCTGGTCTATGAAAGGGAGAGGGAAGTGATCTTTTTGTGTAGCTTTGTTTAATTCTCTGTAATCGACACAGATCCTCCATTTCCCGTTCTTTTTAGGTACTACCACAAGTGGGGAGACCCATTTGCTGTCAGAAATAGGATAAATAAAATTAACGTCTAATAATTTCTGCAGCTCATCTTTTACAACATCTTTTAAATGGGGATTGAGTCTTCTCTGTGGTTGGCGAACCAGTCTTGCATCTTTCTCGATATAGATACGATGTGTACATAGCTGGGGATCAATCCCCTTCATATCGGGATAGTCCCAAGCAAATGCCTCCTGATACTTTCGTAGGAGCTGGATGAGTTTGGTCTCTTGCTCAGGTGTCAGATTAGCGTTAATGTTTAAAGTTTTGCCCGGTTCAATTTGTATTACTTTGCTGTTAGCAACAGAGGTTACAGGTATATTTGGGTCATTGTCATCTTTTAGAGGATCTTCCTCTAATTCGTTATCAAATGCCGCTTTTATCATAAAGCATTGTGGATTCTGTTTGATTAATGAATTTATTGATGGCATCATCTTCTGTTTGATCTTTAAAATCTAGCGCTTCCTGAACTGTTAATGGTGGTCTAATATTATCAGTAATATATGAGGCAGGGCGCAGATTGGTCAGCGATATATGAGGTGTGATGCTTGGCTAGGCTAGCGGGTACAAGATTAAATTTTTGATATCCGGTCCTCTGGTTATGGTCATGTTTCCCTGCCGGCATCCAATGTAGGCGTCAGCAGTAGCGAGCCATGGTCTACCTAGAATTAGCGGATGTCCATCTAGTCGGGTTTTTGGATTAATCACCAGAAAATCGGTCGGGTATTCCCAAGAGTCCACTGAAACCATGACATCATACAAGGTGCCTTCTGGTCTTATTACTGATCGGTCAGCTAGCTCTAGTAAAGTGGAAGTAGGCTCTACCGATGTGATTCCAAGCTTCTGGCAGGTTGATGTTGTCAGGATATTAATCGCAGCCCCTAGATCTACTAAAACGTTGGTCAGGGTCTGCCCACGGACTTGAACAGTGACAATTGGGTTTCCAGGATCCTCATATTTAATTGGTGTTTCTTTCCCTGATAAGAGGTCGGATAAGGTGCCGACTACCTGGACTCTAGGGTTAGGGGTTATATTTCTTTTTGTTCTTCTGCTACACAGGTCTTTTATGGTTTTTGCATATATGGGGATATCCTGTATAGCCTGAAGGAATGGAATTCTTATATACAAGTTTTGGAGTTCTCCCAGAATATCAAAATCCGGATATTGCATTTGTCTCGGAATGGCCAGTCGTTCTGGGAAAGGTGGAGAAGATGTAATTACTTGCTGATGAACCTGGTCTTTACTTACTTCTTCTTGTTGTGACGGTTGTTCTATCGGTAACTGGTTTTCAATATGAGCGGTTCTATGTCCCTCAGTTTCTATTATTCGCCCAGATCTCAACTGAAGATCATTGCACTCCTGCAGAGCAGATTCAATCTCGGAAGATTCTATAATTTGAAGAGATTGAACTGGTCGATTATTTGGGTTAGGGTTGGGTTGGGCTGGGAGCTGCGGTCTTAGGTTGGGCTGGGGATTTTGTTGCAAGGCTGGCAGAGTTGGTTGAGGGAGCGGAATTGATCCTGGTGTTTGATATGTCGATCTTGGCCAGTTGCTCTGCCAGGGTGAACTTTGCGAAGTGGAAGGGGTCCACTGCGGAGGATATGAATTATTTGGCCAATATGGCGGAGGATAAGGAAAGTTTGGCCAACCAGCTTGGTTCATCCAAGGGTTCGGAGTAGGAAACATTTGAGGCGACCAATTTGAAAACGGGTGTTGAGACTGATTTTGCCACATATTCTGTTGCTGAGCATTAAATTGCGGAGATTGAAAAGAAGAGGAGGGATCTTGAAACATACCAGGTTGCCTAGGTTGCCATTGACGACGCTGGTTAATAAAGTATGCTGATTCTGGTTCCTCTTCTGCTTCTTTGTACACCGCCTTCAAACCAGGGAGCGAGGGACAGCTTTCAGTCGGATGGTCCTTGGTACAAATAGCACATATTTGAACTGTATCGAGCGGGCATTCTTTCTAGCTATGTTTCTTCCTGCACCGCGGGCAGAAAATTGCCAGATTCTGTTCCGCCTCTTCTTGCTTCTGTTTAGCGTGCACAATATCAAGATATGTAGTTAATGTCCCCATGATATCAGTTTTAAAATTCTCTAACAGATTTCCAAGTTCCACTCGTGATACTCCTTCTGTTGATGTTCGATTGTCTCTAGTGAAGCGATCATATTCTGCTGGTTTTATCCTTGTGCTGCCTCTTGAGCTCCTGATACACAGATTAATGATGTCAGCAAAATTTTCCTGATAAATGTCTCCTTTTCCCATAATATTCAATGTTTCAATCCATTGCTCCTTCATACCTCTAATCAATGCAGTTTTCAACACGTTATCGGGCAGAGGTAATGATGCATATGGAGATCTCTGCAAGTTATATTGGAAACGTTCTACATATTCTTCTAAAGTTTCATTTGGTCTGGCTGACATTTGAAAGATTTCATCCTTTAGTTCTCTTGATCTACAGTAATCCTGATATTTTTTTAAGAAGGCCGCTTTCATTTCTTCCCAATTGTTTATGACTCCACCACCTAAACCCATGAACCATCTCAGAGCTGCTCCCTTCAAAGTAGAGGGAAACAGTTTTAGCTTCTGGGGATCAGTGGTGTAATCGTATCCCCTGCATAACACATCAAATTCGAATAGAAATGCATCAGGTTCTTCTGATGTGAGTCCATGAAATGTCGGGATATGTTGAAGCGGAATTGCCTTCATTGGTGCATTCGCAGCGGAATCTACTATGGGATATTGCAAAGTAGAGGTTTGGGTATTTGGCTGATTCTGTGCCATGGAATCAAATATATGCCAGTAATCTTCAGGAATTTCCAAGAGAGTATTCCTTGGTTGAGGAGGGGTAATCTTAGCAGGAACTGTTTTTACAGCACTCCCTTTATCAGGGATAATGATGGCCCCTACTATCTGAGGTGAATGAATTCCCTCAACGAGGATTTTTGCAGCGCTTCCTTTATCCGGACTATTTAAAGGCTGGTTTGGTTCAATAGGAGATCTAGGTTCCTCGATTTCCCCTGTTTCTCCTTCTCCTTCGCAAAGGTTGCTAAAATTTCCTTCGTGCACTGGTCAAGGAGTCGAATTGTCAAGTTCTTGAAAGTCCTGCTCCTCTGTCTGACTGTGCACCTCCGCAAAGGCTTCAGATGGTGATTCTGAGGCCTGAAGGGAACTAGCAGGTTGTTTAGAGTTTACTTTCCTATAACCTACTGATGGCGGAGATCTGGCTTTCTTGTAAATTTCGTCTATAAAGGTCTTTCGTCCAAGGGTCGCCGACCCCTTGGCTTTTTCGGTTTTGGATGGAGGCTTTTGATTCTTTTCTGGCTTTTTCTGCTTAGTCATGCACTCCAATTAAATTACTAAATCAATTCTGCTAGGAAAGCGGACGGTGGAGCAGGGCTTTTACATGCTCCGCACGCAGGTTCTTACCTTCCGTTTTTAAAATCCAGTTCTCCCCTAACAGATTCACACACTACCCTGTTAAAAAAAACAAATGGCTATGCCCCTTCCCCGGCAACGGTGCCAAAACGTGGAGCTGTAACAAGGGTCTTTTTCACCTCTAGTTATCTCACATTACAAGTCAATCCGGGAGCATTTTGTTATTGTAAAGGACATCTTAATTTGAGGCTATTTGTCAGGATAATGCTTCGTAGTATAGATCTAAAGAATACAAGAGTAAACGGATGCTAATGCTAAATTACTTTTGCATAAAGAAATCACACACGCAGCAACTTCGTCGGTCGAGGGTATGGAATTAGTAACCTATCCCCCTAGAAACGGATGAAGGAGTATGGATCATGATCTGGGAGCATTATAGCGTCTGCTGTATCTCACAACAGTCTTGAACCTCCTCTCATGCCACTTCAATGAACGCAAGCGAAAGGAACAGCAAGAAAACAGAATGAAACAGCAACTTCAAAAATGGAACAGCAATAAAAGGAACGGCAGTAAATGGAACGGCAGTAAAGAAACTAAGTCTCGCGAGGTCAACACTTCCAATCCTTGGCAGACACTTACATACAAAAAGGGAAAGCAATCATTTATACAGGTTTGCAGCTTAATCAAATGGAACAACAAATTATTAAAGACAGGAAATGTCAATCATATATATATCAAATGGAACAGCAAATCATTAAAGACAGGAAACGTCAATCATATGTACACGATCTGCAATAGTCACCAACAATCCATTAACCCCAATCACCTGTAGCTGAAATATTCTACTTACGAATTCTGTAATTGATGCAAACAACTCAGATCCACAGTATGCGAAGAATCCTGAAAGTATGATATGAACTTGTTACAGAGATTTATAACAGGAAAGCTACAGATGAATAAATATGAAACAACTTGCAACCATAACAGATTATGAGAAACAAACCACACAAAGCAGAATTGTAATGGTACAATCAGCCAGTGTCCGTTGGAGCCGGGCCCAAAGCTTCCAATGGCGCACTGCCGTAAACTACTTCAGACGCACGGAGAAATTAACACCAAGATATTATATTAACGCATCAATGAGAGTACAAAACTAAGTCTCAGAGAGACTCAATAGTCTGAGTTCAACTGACAATAAAATTCGTGAACAGAAAGTTAAAGATACCAAAGTATATCTAGTTTCCAATGCTACCCTCCTTTTATACAATTAACGGCGGAGTTCATCAGTCAACAAAACGATTGATCGTAGCGATCCCTCAGGATTGAAGATCCTCAGGGATCCGCTAAACTGTTAACGCTTTCCTTTATTCGGCCTGTATTTCCGAACTGGCAGTCCTTCATCTCGTTCCAGACTGATCTTCCTTGATTTACTCGACCTGGTCTGAACCTTATTTAGAATTGGAGGGACAGCCGTTATCTTCTCATCAAATCCTCGTTTTGCATTGCGCCTTCCTACTTTTACCTTTCCCTGCGTAGAGAAGACAACTGTTAGTGATTGGATCATTTTAGACTCGTTCTCGTTGCATTTTCCCTACTTTATAATAAAGAAAAGATTACAACTATTGCTTAAAACATCACTAAATTATTTATTAAAACATACCTTCCCAATGCTCTACAGTATTATCGCAAGTTTGTTAAGAATTATGGGAGAATAGCAGCACCTCTAACGACATTATTGAAGAAAGATGCATTTTCATGGACTCCAGAACCAACAAAGGCCTTTGAACATCTTAAAGAGCCAATGTGCCAAGCATCGGTCTTAGCTACACTGGACTTCACAAAAACCTTTATTGTGGAATGTGATGCTTCAGGAAATGGAATTGGTGTTGTTCTAATGCAAGATGAAAGACCCATTGCTTTTGAAAGTCGTCCAATCAAGGGAGAGTTTCTAAGCAAAGCTATTTATGAGAAGGAAGTGTTGGCAATACTCCATGCACTTAAGAAATGGTGACCCTACCTAATGGGAAGACACTTCAAGGTAAAAACGGATCATGATAGCCTTAAATACTTTTTAGAACAAATATTATCCTCTGAAGAGAAACAAAAGTGGGTCACAATGATGTTGGGTTATGACTTTGAAATCATCTACAAAAAAGGGAAGCAAAATGTGGTGGCAGATGCACTTTCAAGGAAGGATGAGGATGTGGAAGCATTGTTGTGCGCTATTTCTATCATCCAACCAGATTGGATAAATGAAGCAAGGGAGGAATGGAAGAATGACGAAGAAGTGTGGGCACTTATTCGAAAGCTACAACAAGATTCCAGTACGTCTGATACATTTAGCTGGAAAAATGATTCGTTATGGTACAAAGATCGCTTATACCTCTGTAAGAATTCCCTGATAAAACAAAATATTCTTATGGAATTGCACACTTCTCCCTTAGGAGGGCACTCAGGATTTTTAAAAACTTACCACAGGGTTAAGAAGGAATTTTTTTGGGATGGCCTTAAATCAGATATTCAAAAGTTTGTGGCAGAATGTTTGGTTTGCCAACAAAATAAAGTTGAAACAATTAAGACACCGGGTCTATTACAACCTTTATCCATTCGAAGCCAACGTTGGGAGGAGGTATCAATGGATTTTATCATAGGTTTACCCAAGTCTGAGGGAAAGAGTGTCATCATGGTGGTAGTTGACAGACTTACCAAGTATGCACACTTTTGTGCATTATCACATCCATTTAAAGCCAGTACAGTTTCTACTGCATTTATGAAACAATTCAAAAGCTACACGGAAACCCAAAGATTATTGTAAGTGACAGAGATCCCATTTTCACTGGAAATTTTTGGACACAATTATTTTCTTGTCTTGGTACTCAGTTAGTTCATAGATCATATTATCATCCTCAATCTGATGGGCAAACTGAGATAGTAAACAAATGTTTGGAAGGATATCTTCGTTGCTTTGTATCTGATAAACAGACACAATGGGTCAAATGGTTGCCTCTGGCTGAATGGTGGTATAACACTTCCTTTCATATAGCAACAAAAAAGACCCCATTTATGGAACTTTATGGGTATCAACCACCATCCATCACATCATATTTAAGAGAAAATTCTAAGGTTCAGGCAGTGGAACATCACATCGAACATCAACAACAAGTCCTCCAACTCTTAAAGGATAACCTCGTGTTGGCACAGAATAGAATGAAACAATAGGCAGATCAACATCGTAGTGAAAGAAGTTTTGATGTAGGCGATTGGGTATTCCTACGGCTACAACCATATAAGAAAATGTCCCTCAAGCAAGCTAAGAAGGATAATAAATTATCACCAAAGTATTATGGTCCGTACAAGGTGTTGCAAAATATTGGTACTATGGCATACAAATTGGAGCTTCCTGCAGCTTCTCAATTGCACCTAGTTTTCCATGTTTCATGTTTAAAGAAGGTTATAGGTGACAAGCTCCCAGTTCAAACAATATTGCCAGAACTTGACGAGGAAGGAAAAATTATATTGGAACTAGAAACAGTTATAGAAACAAGAGCTCAACAGCTACGAAAACGATCAATTTCAGAGTACCTTATCAAGTGGAAGAACTTATCCGCTGAAGATTCCACATGGGAGGATGAGAATTTTATGCAGAAGTATCCTGAACTACTCAAGCGTTGAGGACAACACTTTTTTGAAGGAGAGGGGAATGTTGGGTCCGTATAATACTAGTGATTACCCCATTACTATTGTAGTTATACCCCTTATTTATATTGTTGTGCCCCCATTACCCCCATATTGTTATTAATGTGCCCATAGAATCCCTCTATTGTTATTTTTGTGGCTTTATATTATTATTGTTAGGTCGGCTGGATTATATTGTGACTCCATAGACTCCTATATATAGAAAGGAGGTTTTGTCATTTGAATCATCCAAGAATTGTTCATTTATGTAATGTAAAGGAGGTTGCCCCCTCGAAGAGGCTGAATTCTAAGGCGTTGACCTATCTTTTCTTGAGCTGGTTTCATAACAGAGGCCCACTTAATCACGGTTAATATGCACCTCTAAATCATAGCTTTTGATAATATTATTAGAAGTTGAAGGAAATTCATCAAAGCTTAAAATTGTTACATACGGATTTGAAATGGGAGGAAGAGAAAAAGAATACTCAAATTAATCGATCAGTTCAATTTATGAAGGTTCATCTTCAGCTTTGAATCTAAAGCAAATTAATTGAAATCTAATAGTAAAATCTAAGAGAGATTCATTTCCAAATATTCATAAATATTTGAATTCATCACATACCTATTCATAATCATAACTGACAAATTTATAAAGAAATTTTGTGATAAGTTGATCCCAATTGTGAATAGAGGCAACTGGAAGAGATTGACACTAGCTTCTAGCTTTTCCTGAGAATGTAAAAGTAAAAATCCTGCATGGAATACCTTCATCAATATCATGAAAAGTAGAAATTGAAATTTTTTGAATAATTTGTAAAGTATGATTAAATGCAGACACATCCCTCTTACCGTTAAATTTTAGCTTTGACTAGTGTCTTACTATTTCCGATGGAGGATTGGTAGATGCGCGTCCAGAAATAAAAGTCCAAACTAGAAGTTTCGAAGGAGCCATTGTGATTAGAATAAATTCAAAAAATCAAAAAGACAACAAGTCTACAGCCCTCCGTCTAACACCAAAAATAATATAGGCTCGAAATGTTTTCCTCAATATTATTAGGGAGACCACCTGGTCGGGAACCTAGAGCAGCTCCCTTTTCGTCTGAAATGGTGGTTCCAACTGGTTAAACTAGGTCAAGTTACCTTCTCTCTATCTCTACTAGTTTAAATTATGGCTTTCACTTATCAATAGAGAAGAGACATCATATCAACCCTCTTGTTGATCACGCAAGTGATGCTTAAGCTGATATAGGACTCTGCCAAGCCACAACTAAATTTTTCCTCTTTGATAAGAGGACTTCTAGGAATGTAGAATTAAATCTAAATGCAAAAAAAATAAAATAAATCCTAAGCCTATCTTGATTAGGAAGTTGTAGATATAACTCAACTGAGAGAAAAATAATTAAATGGTTGTGATTTCAACACGTCTGGTTTATGATGAATATCTGGCTAATGAAATAGTCCAATTAATTGATATTATAATTACTAAACATGATGTTTAGACATCTATTAACAATGAATGATGAACCAATAACATTAGGAAGTAGTTCTTGTAATGCCAATGGAAATTAAATCAGAATTAGATGATAGATTTTTGAGTAAAAAGTTACTTATAAATATGGTTTAAGCATAAAAGAAAAAGAGGAAATTAACAATAGATCTATGAAGCTAATGAACTACATTGCTAATTCAAAAATATCTTCATTTTTACATTAAAAAATAGTGCTCAACATGAAAGACATTTTTATGCAAATCTGTCATTAAAAGGATGAAATTTGCATTAGAAATAATAATACTTAAAATACAAATTGATTTAAACTTGGTCTCTTGATCTGTTCATTGAATTTATCTCCACAAATCCTTCTCAAAACATAAATTGTGCTGCTAAAAGCAAGATTTGTGGTAGTGAAAACGTTGCTTCTCATACATAGTTTAGAACGGAAAAAGAAAAATTCCAATAATTCCTAGATCTGAGGTTGATCCTCTCTACCTATATCCTAAAACTCCTATTACAATAGTTCTTTAAAAATTTACAAAATTGCCGAAGGGAGAAGCCCTTTGTACATTATACAAATCACTATTTCTAATTTACAAAATGAATTCCAAATAGGAGAGCTGTTGAAGACTAATTCTGGTCAAGTGAGTGCATGCTACTAGGAGGCAGACTATAGCACCACCGTTGTGGGGATTCACAAAGTGTGTATGATGGTAGAAGAATCACCTCTTCTGCATATATCTCATCTGAATTTCCAAGGAATACATAGAAGTCTTCTAAGTACTCAGGTCAGGTTACTTTGTCTTCACCATCATACGTGAATTCAGACAAGAGATCAAAAAAATCCCTTATGATGTTGAGAGGTTCGGAATTCGAAAAACATCACAGAGGGATGAGTTTGATGGAATCCATGATAGATGTGCAAAGGTTCAAAATAGGATGAGATGACACAACTTGTCATTTGGGCCTCCTTCTAGCACCAAAAATGTTGATGGTGTTAGATCCGCCAACATGTTAAGGGATCTCCCTGGTAAGAAGTCCCAACTAGACCTGACTATTTGGTGTAGGAGTCCCAACAGTGTGTCGTACGGTATCGCCTTAACTATGGTTGCACACAGAGGAAAGTAAGATATCCCTATTGGTAGCAAGGGTGTGACATATGCAACAAGTTAAGGTAGGTGCATGACTGGTTCTAACACATAGAGGGTGAGGTGAGTGCGCCCCTTGGAAGCTTGTGAAAGCATGGAGTTAAGAAGGGAACACACGAGCAAAGATGCATCAAAAAATGGAAGGCAAGTGAGCTAGCAATCCAAAGTGATGGTTAAACCAACAAAAAATTTCAGTAAGATTCTTGCACACTTATATAGAAAATCCATACATGCATGTGTAAGCAAAAAGATACATATATCATTTAAAGTAAACAAGATAGCTGAAATACAATATGACATATGCATACAATACAACCATGACCAACCACTAGTTCTAATAGCGAAATGTTATAGTCATTGCCGCCTACGCCTCTAAAGAGATATATTAGCTCTGCACAGTGGAGAAGCCAAGGTTTGTTACAATACTCTCCAAGATTTCTCTAATATACTCCTATCAGAATCTTGGCTGACCAAAATCCCATACAATGTGTTATGAGGTACTATATATAGCAAAGGGTGGGGTGACCCTTCACATTCCCCTTTGAGACTGTTCATCTACCCTCACGGCCCTTCATCTACTCTATGACTCTTACATCCAACTATCGACACTTGAACTTTCACTTGACAAGACATTATATACAATTTGCACATGTACCCATGTGAGAAAAAATAGGCTTGAGTGATCCACTCAAGGCATCACTATGACTCTGACAACTCTGGGAAGAATAGCTCTTCGACATCCTTGTTTGGTCAATTTAGTGTCCTAAATTGCTCTACATAAATTATCAATATGGGTATCGTAAACTGATGAAGTGTAGTGCGTTATATGTGTTAGATGACCCTTATTACTTCATTTTTTTTAGTTTTATGTTGTTTTGGGGGTTTTTGATCCTTAATCCCTAATGATTTATAATATTCTTAACAAAATCTTAAAATCAACTTCTATAAAGACTGCTAAGAACCTAAAGAAATGAGAAATAAAAGAGCTTAAGTAGGATTTGGAAGCAAAGTTTAATCAATAAATAAAAATAGAGTTTCTATCTTTAATCATATCATTATTTCCAAATCATGAGCTGCAAACTAAAAAGTAAAATTGTTGTCTATTCAATTATAGAAGCAAGATTAAATGAAATACTAAAACTAAAAGTAAAATTGCAACTATCTATTTTGGAAACAAAACCAAAATGAAATATTAAAATTGAAAGTGAGATTACAACTAATGTTTAGTCTATTGTAGAAACAAAACTAGATGAAAAACTGAAAGTGAAATTGCAACAAAACTAAATGAGATACTTAGTTACTCTGCCTCTCAATTTTGGAAGACAAACTCCTTGGGATGGCAATTCGAGGAATTTTGTACTTCATTATTCTAAAAGAAGATAAATACAAAAATTCAGAAAAGACTCATTGCATGAATGAAGTATTCAACCACTTAGTTTGAGACGAGTTATCAACTAGAAGGGCTTTTTAAAAACATTCATCTACACCATGAGTCACTGAACTAGTAATAAAATGGCAAGAACAGTAATGGCACTGATAAGTCTATTTGGAAATTTGAAAACTAGTGAAACAATAAATGAAATAAACTACTCTACGCTAATGAATTTAACTTCTAACTACTGATAAAACTAGAAAGAAATTAAGCAAAGACAAAGCTATTCTATATGGAAAGAAGCTATTCTGCATTAGTAAGAAAATGATAAAGACTGCATTATAAACAAAGTTAGTAAATGTTTATGAACACTATGGAAGAAATGATGAATTGACAGTTTAACTATAAAAGGTGAAACAAAATGAAATGAAACCTTAGTTAGCGCAGGGCCCTTTGCAACTGCTCAAGTTATGCGTACTCAATCAAAACTCCAAGAAATGCTTTCAGATATCCATAAAACACACAGTTTTAATATTAAAAACAGAGAATGAGTTTTTCAAAATTATAGAACAGTAGTTTGAGCTTAATACATGAGGAAATTCGGACTGGTTCTGTGTTCTTTACACAGGTATTTATAGAAACATTATACCATTTTTTATGGAGAAAAATAAGCTACAACCAAAAACACGTAGTAGACAGGCATATGGAATTCTCTTCATTGGCTGCTGGAGACGTAAATCTGAGGTGATGGCTATTGGATTCGGTTGCACAGATGGTTGTTGGAGTCCATGGGTTCAGGAAGTTGTTTCGGATCCCATCATTGTGAAAAGTGTACAAAATAGTCTTGTTTGCCTTTGGTCTCTACGTTTGACTTTTTCTTTGAATGGAGTTTTGCACCATCTTCCTTATTGACCTGAGCTAGGTGAATAGGACATGATCCATGTCATGATGTTTTCCAAGCTGCCCATGTAGCTAGTTTATTCTTCTGACACCTGGAACCTGTTAAAGCATCGAAGTAGCTATGGAACAACCAATTAGTTGTAGAATAGGCTGCATTCCGTAGCTAAAAGACAAAAACTTATTCAAACAACAAAACACAAAATCATAACTTGTAAATCACTAAAATGTTCTCCTTAAGGCAATGTATACTAGTTATTGATGATGGGGATGAATTTTCTTCATGGAAAAAAAAAGAAAATGGAGGAGAAGAGTTGCTAAGGAAAGGGCAGTTTTGAGGCTCAACATACCCCCACTGTAAAACCATTGCACGTCCGCATGCAATCAAAATTGTGAACTCCCTCCTCCTACTTCATTTGTTCTGATACTTCAGCCAACACATCCAACTTCTTCTTCTTGCTTTTCTTTGCACCAACTGCCATCCTTGGCTTCCTCATGAGAAATTTGAACTTGAGGTTAATAAGCACCCTGTTCAGCTTCTTATTTTTCTTTTTCAGTTTCTTATTATTCTTGTTCCATAATCCCAAGTGTAGCATGTTGTTGTCATGAATATATCTACCCAACTTATTTAGTTCCCTTAAGATTTCACTTTCTTTTTGGATGTGCCTGTTTAGAATTTCTAGCTCATAGATCTCTTGTTTGAGAGAGCTAATTATAGTTTCTTGTGAGGTGGCAAGCTGCTCTGGGTTAGCTGAAGTCCCTGGGTCTACTAAGGCACTCTTTTTCTCTAATGACTCTATGTAGTCATAGATTTTCTATTTGTACCGAATCAATGCCAGGAGAAGCTCTTCTTGGGATGTCTTCGAAATTTTGTGGAGGAGAGTTTTGTGGACTTTGTTTATATGGAATACTGTCAGGAGACTGAACTGGGGTTTCATCCTCTAAATTTATGAACTCGGCCTCTTTTGATTTCATCTTCTTCACCTTGCCTCGGAGTCTAGAACTCCTTCTCACATTTTGGAAACTTATGGTTTCTTCTTTGGTGTCCTTTTTCCTCTTTCCTTTCTCCTTATCTTTTTTTATTTGTTCCTTGATCTTGGTTAGTCATTCAGAAAGCAGTTGTTCGTCCTCTTTAGGTGATGAAGGTTCAGGAATATCCCTGTTGATTTCTTCAACCCTTTCTTTCATTTTTCTCCTCTGCTTATTCTGTTTTCTTATCTTTGTTTTACGAGCTATTTCTGCATCATCGTTTTGTGCGGATCTTCCAATGATGACATTTCTCCTTCTACTTATTTTAACATGACTTCCCTCAGATAAATCTGGAGCATCTTGGAAGAAATTTCTTACCAAAACTTCCTCCCATGTATCCCCTACACTTCTCAAATGAAATTCAACTAAAATCTTCACTAGTCCATGGTGATGTAGAGTGATTTCTATTGCTTCAACTTTCTTTTGGACATTAGTTTCCATTCTTCTCAGACTATTCAAAAGGAAAAAGGTAAGATTGAGGGTTCTGTTAGCGCTTGAAATTTCACCTCAGGCTGAGAAAGGTAAACCTCAAGGCAACATCAAACCACTTAGCCTCATAGCTAGCCCTACGGGGCAGGAGAGGGCTCTCTCCAGTCTATCTCGATAAAGATCTTCAATGGGCAAGATAACCAATAGGGTAACACTGATTGTAGGCTAGTAAACTTATCAAAAGGGTTGATTTGGGATTTTTAGGGTTTTTGGTGGAAAATTGGGGAAATGGCAATTTTAGGTGCGGGGATTGGACACAGTTTTCGCAAGGCGTTCTTTGGGGCGAGGTAGGAAACAGTATTGATGTTTTTAATAGAGATGGATGAATGAGAATGACCAGTGAGGAGTTAAAGAGAGCAAGCAATAACCTTGATTTACCTTTAAACAGTCGAAAACATTGATATTAAGCAAACTTAAAAGCATAGAATGACAGTCATGAGTTCTACTTTAACACTTCATTTGCCTAATGTGCAGAAGGAAAAGTAAGGAAACACACTTACAAGTACAAAGAGAAACACACCATCAATACATGTGACCACAAGAATCCCAAAAAGGACTGCAAAACCCTGGTCTTCCTTTTCCAAAAATTGCAGAGATACAGTGAGTAATACAATAAGAGCTTCTCCCTCAAGAGTCCAACCATGAAAATGAGCAAGAGAGTACATAATATAGATCATATAACATCTTTCCCTACCTATAGGGGTCGAGCTCACTATCCTAGGAGCTGTTTCAACCAATTCTAAACTAAGCACTGAAAACTAGGCAGTCAAAACAACTTGCCTCTATAAGCTAGGAAACCAGTTCATTCATTTAATTTTCACCTATTTCATGAATGAATCTTTTAGAAGAGATACATAAGTGTAAATGTGTCAAAACATTACATCATTTACAACAAGGAGGACAAAAATAAACTCCAAAAAGTCAAACATAGTCAAAACTGCGTTTTGCTGAGCTGTAGGCTGAAATCCTGAGCAATTTGCCTGACGGGTCGCGCGCCAAATCCTAACGGGTCGCGTGCCTTTGAGAGAACTTTTGGGGCACTTATTGGTGTCCAAATGAGGCAAGAGTAGTCTTGTTGGAAAGTTCTGGATGTCTACTTTCCAACCCAGGTGGAATTTCGGAATTTGGTGGTCATTTACCCCTCCAAAATTGCAATTTCCCAAGACTGCTTTCTGTGTGTCAAAAATGTGGCAGAATGTCATTTTTTGCTTGTTTTTTGACTTTCTGGAGGCCCAAAACTTCATTAAATCTCTTGTAAATGGGTGATCATGTGTAAATTTTCATGAAAAATCTAGAAATACTGAGTTTTCCCGGAACGGAGTAGCCAAATCAAAGGGTCGTGCGGGGGGTGAGACCCGTTGTGGGGACAAAACCTGTTTTTTGCCTGAAAAAACCCAAAATGCTCAAAATTTCTTGGAATTTTTGCTGGGAGTCCCCAATAGAGTACCATGCTCAGTCAAAGAGGCTTTGGCCAAAATTTGGAGTGGATCGGGCCTTTTCCACCATTTTAGTGCCTTGGCCAACCTCCTTGGATCCGGCGATTGTAATTTTGACATTTCTCTAAAACCAGGACACCTGTGCAAAAATTGAAGGATTTTTTTCTTCTTTGGCATGTTATGGACAAAAACCTCTCTCTGTTTTCCAAAATTCATCTTTTATTGCTCTGGAACATCATTTGAGTGCGACTTGTCCCGATGTGTGAAACAAGGAATTTTGTCGAAATGGAGCGAAATGAAGGGGATAGGGGGCTTCTAAATTCTTGAGGAAATTTAGGGGAGTAGGGAGGGATGTTAGGAAGTAGGGGAAAGTGGAATCTTAGAGATTGAGTGAGGGGAAGGGGTCCAAAAGTGCAAAACATAGGCCCAACCTAGAAAATTGCCAGGTTGTAGCTAAAAACAAGGGTTTGTGCAAAAATGAGGATTTTGGGGGATCTCAGTGATGGGAAGCATTTGGTAAGGTATTTTAAGGATAGGGGAAGGTGTATGAACATCAGGATACAAGTTTTGCTAATGATTTGACCATTCAAGAGAAACTAGCTTTCAAAACCCTAGGAGAGGGAAATGACCCTGCCTAGGCGCAACTGAAGCATGAACAAGGTGTACAATGACTCATTAGACACTGAGATGATAATGAAAACCCTATGAATGATGATAGACTCAGCTGAATGATGACATGGACCAACATTTGGACAACTTTAGAAGGAGTGAAAGCAAACCCTAGACCTAATGCCTAGTGACCAAATTTTGCTTGAAAACTCTTTGAAATGACAAAATTTGACTTGGAAACTCTGAAACTACTTTGTAAGAGCATATTTGATAATTGGAGGAAGGCTGGAAAGACTGACACTAACAGGTTCCATTCTCTAGAAAATTCATTAACAATCCTATGTGATAAACATACATATACCCAAACCTCCCTTCACACGTAATGAATTTTTGCAGTATTAACAACATGCTACTCCATTTGTTTTTGAGTGCAGAAATTGGAATCCGTTTTCTAAAAACTGAAATTTCCATACCTGGGTTTTTAAGAATCACCTTCCAAGATTCATAATGAAACTCTTTGTTCTTGAACCACCTTTCTCCTGGCCTTGGGAGTTTTGTTTCTTCTACTATGAAGGACTCTGTAACTTCAAATTTGATGTCACCTATTTCCACTTCCATTCCATCAAATGACCTGGCAAAGGATTTAGTGATTTCCTTATGGTAACCGTTGAATTTTTCAATAAAACACAACCAACAACCTTCTGTAACATTCCATTCAGATGCGGACACCCCTCCATGTATTTTACCCCTACGAGTTCATTTCTAACAATAAGCCTCATAACCTCTGTTCTCGGCTACCCTTCAAAACTACTCTCACTGTCTGAGAAATGGAATGACTGCGTATATGGTAATAAGAAGACTGTGTCTACAAAAGCAGAATGATTATGGATATGGAAATAGGATAACAGGGTATATGGGAATAGAATGACTGGAAACAGAATGACTGTGAATATGAAACAAAACGACTGTATACATGGAATGTATGGAAACAGAGTAACTGTATACGCAACATCTGTGGAAACAGAATGGTTGTATGCACTAATAATATAAAAACAAAATGACTGTATGCACAAAGTGGCTACATAAATATGAGAGAAAAAGTTAAGAGTTAGCATGTAATAAATAAACAGTCAGGGTTTGAAGAGGCGTATGTAGGTAGGTCACGTCATTAACCTGACCGTTAACAAATGTAGTTGTGGAGGACTGGTTAAGTACGAGTTATGGAGTTTAAAGCGGAGATCAGTTATGAAGGAATCATTGGGTCGTTTGTCATCGAAGGTGGAAGATATGGCAGAGACATTGTGGCAATCAAGACATGTGATCATACATGTTATACAAGCTTATGTTTTTGAATTGCTTTTTGAAATAAATTTTTGTATTTTACCTTTGGAACTTCTACCTTCTCCTTGCTAATATTTTGATGCTTCCTCCACAGGTGCTTTAGGCTTGAGTGGTATTCAAAGTTTATTTTTATTCAATTACTTGCATACAATATTTTTCTATGAACTGGACTCTTGTGCTTGGACTGATAAATAAAATGTTGCTGTAGAATCAGATTGGTTGCAGAACAGGATTAGATATGGAACGTAATTAGTTGCAGAATGTGGAAACAACTGCCAAATGTAAAACAAAGAGTAAAATATGGCTTATGAATGGATAAAATGGAAATGGCTGTGTAAGTGAAAATATGACAAGATGATAAATGAAAAATGGAGATGAAAGAAATGTTGGAAAAGGAAAAATTTATTGGTGAAATATGGTAATCAAATGAAGTGAAATTGTAAAAGTAAAACAAAGTGAAATGAAATGAGATAATGAATTTTGCAGAATGCTGAAAGACTGTGGGTTTTTGTCACCACTTTTTCAGAAAAGGAAATGGAAAATATAGGGTGTCAGAAACTTCTGATTTTTACCCTATATTTTCTATATAAGCATGCCAATCATTGATTGGTTTTCAACCTTATACAATTTATTTATTTTATTTTATTTTTGAATATTTTTTTTCATTTTTTTAGATAGGAAAAGCAAAGACTAAGTTGGTGGAGAAGAAGGATTCTTTTTCACTAACTTCATTTCAGAATTGTTTTGGAAGACCTTGATGAACTCCTTTCAGATTGGATTTTGATATATTTTCAATCTATGACCATTCACAAGAAGAGGAGTGTGACTTTCATCTATTATTCTGATCCTCACCACTCCATTACTGAAGACTTTTTCAATCTCATATGGCCCAAGACAATGAGTTTGAAGCTTCCATGAAAATCTTTAAACTTTGAATCAAATAACAGTGCCCAATATCCCTCTTGAAACCTTTTTTCCTTGACGTAATTGTCATGCCATTTAGCCCTCTGTTGTTGGACTAGACCAGTCCTTTGAACTGCTACTTGCCTGATTTCATCAAGTTCATTTAACTGCTCCAGTATATGCGTTTTAGCCTCTAATAAATCCATCCCCAACTGGACTGCCATCTTGAAATTTTTGATTTGGAACTCTATAGGGAACAAGACTTGTTTCCCATA